>JACEII010000050.1:2455823-2522307 GCA_014332785.1 Antheraea mylitta | reverse complement strand
ATTTTTAAAGAAAGTCCTGTCACCAGGCTGTACAATAGTTCTAATTAATTTTTCAAGTATTGAAGTTTCTATTTTACTGTCGTGTATTTTTATAAAGCGAATATTTTAGTCACAGGTAGATTTTTGCCGTAACAAGAATAAATAATCTAATACCTATAAACGAACAATTTTTGTGTATTTTTATATTTCTACTAGCTGACCCGGCAAACATTGTTTTGCCATCATTTGTAGGAAACATTTTTTTAGATAAAAATCGCGATGGTAAAATAGGAGTTGATTGTAAAGGGTTGAAAATTTAGGGTTATATGTATTTACTAATGCTGTATCATAAAAAAAAATTTATCTAAAATTGAAAAAAAAAAATTAAGGGGTGGATTACCCTTATCATTTAGGGGGATGAAAAATAGATGTCCGATTCTCAGACCTACCCAATATGCACACAAAATTTCATGAGAATCGGGAAAGCCGTTTCGGAGGAGTTTAACCACAAACACCGCGACACGAGAATTTTATATATTAGATATATTTAGGATTTCGGAAACGGCGTCATCTATTTCCGTGAATCTTAGTATGTAGGTAGTTTCGGGGACGATAAATCGATCTAGCTAGATTTTATTAATAGAAAAAAAAATTATCTAATACCTTTAAACGAGCAATTCTTGTATATTTTTATATTTCTATATATTTAGGATCTCGGAAACGGCGTCATCTATTTCCGTGAATCTTAATATGTAGGTAGGTTCGGAGACGATAAATCGATCTAGCTAGATTTTATTAATAGAATTTTTTTTTTTATCTAATACCTTTAAACGAGCAATTCTTGTATATTTTTATATATTTAGAATCTCGGAAACGGCGTCATCTATTTCCGTGAATCTTAGTAAGTAGGTAGTTTCGGGGACTATAAATCGATCTAGCTAGATTATATTCATAGAAAAAAAAATTGAATACTTGTAAACGAGCAATTCTTGTATATTTTTATATTTCTATATCCTATATAATTTTAAGTTGTTTTTTAAAAACCGAGCTAGGTCCTGTCGTCCAGGTATTTTACTAAATATGATACATAACTGCAAAGTTACAGATATCAGGATTGTAAACTTTTATTATATTCTATTATATCTTAGTTCGGTCAAACCTAAGAGGCTTTACTTTTTATCATTTAATAAAAACGTCAAATTAATTAACGACCCTTTCTATTTAAATACATCAACTTTCCACAAACTTAATCATAGAAAAAAAAGTGTATTTAAGACACATACAATATATATTAAAATGATTTAAGACGAATGGCTTAATGTCGTAAATGTCAGATTGAGTAAAGATTTTTTTTTGAGTTATTACAGGCTTGTAAATAAAGACCAAATAATTGACTAAATTACGCTGGAATTTCAAATTACGTTAGTATATAAATTTAACTTTTTTTAAATCATACCTAACTTATGACATTTTACCAGTGTCGGGGGAAAATTGTAGGAGTATGTATATTAATAAACGATGGTGGACAATTGAATATTACTTTGTAGATACTTTTAATAATGTAGTTGAAAAGTGACCATTGTTTTAAAACATTGTTTCATTCAGTAATGTTGAAGGTTAGTTAAATTATAATAATACTACCGTTAGCCTTAGTAGTTCGGTGAAGCGGTTAAGATCTTGCTAGGTCAATAGCGTAGTCAGCTAGAAAAAAAAGTGGTACTAGCCAAGATTCTCCCGCTTTGACCTGTATCAAATGAACTTTTAACATTTTAAAATTGTAAAAGCTAATAGAATCCAAAGAGATTAGAATCATCTACGAAAAATACTGCATCCACTGGCCATAGTCATATACGTTCAGTAATTTTGGCATGATTGGATCTCAAAGGAATAGTTTTTTCATTATCTATACTAATATTATAAAGAGGTAAAGTTTGTGAGTTTGTGAGTTTGTAATGTTGTGACGTTGTAGGGGGTAATCTCAGGAACTACTCATCCAATTTGAATAATTCTTTCAGTGTTATATAGCTCATTCATCAAGAATGATTATAGGCTATATATCATCACGCTAAGACTAATAGGAGCGGAGCACATATGAAAAATGTTTCAAAATCGGGATGTTTTTTTTCCTTTTAAGAACTGCTGCGTGTTAATGTTAGTGTATCTATTCCACACGAACGAAGTCGCGGGCAGAGGCTAGTACTAAATATATATGCATGTATATGTATATACACTTTTATAAGTAAATTATTAACGAATCTTATTTTTTTTTTTTACAAGCTAAAGCCCTATTAACAAATGTGTTTTTAAATTCATGTAGAGATGAGGCTACACTGAATTAACATCTGAATTAAATTGCTTGTGATTTAAAACGCCGCGGTGTCTTTTCATTATTGTTTGGCTGAAAAATAAGAACTTCTTTCGCATTTAATCAAAACAAGTTGACAGATGCCACCCATTATGATGGGATAATTTATTCTGTCTAAGCCTCAAAGAGATGACCTATGATCAACTGATTAGAACCCTTGTAGGATATCACCCACAGGCTTACTCCACGGCGGTTAGATGTTACCTAGGCCTAGCAACTTTTATTTGTAGCTTTACAATCTTCGATAAGGAATTGCATAATCGATATAAATAAAATGATAGAGATCTTTCCTTCTGTGCTCAATACTCGAAACCTACTTCGACGCATTTTAAAAAATAAATAGTTTTATTTCCTACCTAATATAAAAAAAAAATGACTACAATTATATTTAATATAAAATTGCAAAAGTTTTAAAAGAAGTTTATTTTTATAATCACTACGCATTCAGCGGTGTGTGTTTTCTTACTATAGATAAGTGGGGCAAACGGTGTAGTGCTATTCCTCCTTTACATAAGATATATACTGTTAAAATTGTATTTAATAGTACGGCTCAATAGTGTATCAATTTTTTATTATCGTCTATAGATTGATTACTCTACTTCGCTGTGAGGTTCAATTTATGTTGAACAATGCAGCGCCCAAAAATTAGTTCCTTATTTACCCGGAGAGCACGAACAAGGGACTGAGAGGTATATTTCCTGGGGACGCGAGTAACATCAGCGCCCACAACAAATAACAACATTAAAATAATGAACATAGCCTGTAGTACACTGAGTCAAGTTATATCACAGTATATACTCAACAAAACCTATAGTGAGATCTCAAAGCATCAAAGACTATCAGGGCGAACAAATACCCACACACACACCCGATACTCTCTTCTTGGTACACACACAAGAAGAGAGAACAACCCTGATAAACAAGGGCTACGGTAGGGGGAAGATCGCACGTTCTGACAGTCCATGAATCCCAAGGATTGACCTTCAAATCAGTGGTGATTTTGCAAACAAAGGGCAGAAGGATGCAAAATAATATTGAATAACGCGGGCAAAGTCGCTAGTATCAGCTTGTTTATTTGTATGGCAGGTGATAAAACAATATAAATACATTTCGATAAATAACATAATTTATAAACTTTATTATAAATTATTAATTATTGTAACATGTTAATTATAAGGATAACGTTTGATGTTATAATAATTTTGTAATTAATTATTGACATGCTTAAGCGTGCGTGTCCATTTGTCCATGTACTGAAAGCTATTATAAGCTTATGTTGGTATAGGTCATCATCTGTTTTAATGCCGTCGGTTGAGAGTTTAAGAACGGTGGAATATCGACCAGTTGGCAGTATGTTCAATTATTATTTATAATGAATAGATATATATACTTAGTTTGGCCATAAATGCTGTTACAATTAAAAATAAACAAAATATTATATTTGAATTTGTAATCTGTCATTTTTATATGATTATTCATTGAGTTTTCTCATTTTGCCACCAATACATTATACAATACTTTGCGATATTAAAATGGAGTGGAGTGATAAGAGAACCGAATCGCTGTGATTGCATTATACAAAGTAGGTATGGAGTCAAATGCAATATTTAAAATTCTTCGTACGCTTGGTATTTGTAAAATGTTTTTGTACCGGGCTATTAATATATACAATGAGACCTCTGTTTGCGACAGAAAAAGATATAACCATCCACGTAGTGTTCTTACGAAAAAGGTTGTCAAAGTAGTAACAGAAATAATTAGAAGAAATCCAGTCCAAAAGCAAAAGATTTTATCTCGAGATCTCGAGAGATGAAGATAGCATCTAGAACCACGTCTCGTATTTTAAAAGATGGCTTAGGGCTTGCAGCCTGTAAGAGACGTACTGGTCATTTCTTAACTGATAATTTGATAAATAATAGGGTAGTGAAGTCAAAACAACTACTAGGGTCACTGAAAAAAATTGTTTACGGATGAGAATTTTTTTATACATGAGCAAGATTTTAACAAACAAAATGACCGTATTTATGCTTAAAGCTCTAAGGAAGCTTCCCAATTAGTCGACAGTGGAAAATGGGCACTATCCGACTTCAGTGATGGTTTACTGGGGGTATTAACTATAAATTAGTGACTGAGCCATACTGTGACAAAGGTATCAAAACATTGGCACATGTTATTAAGATACCATTCTTGAGAAGATAGTGAAGTCCCTTAACAACACCATGTATAATAACCAAGAATGGTCCTTCCAGCAAGACTTGGCGCCGGGTCGTAAAGCTCGGTCTACGCAGTCTTGATTGGAAACGAACGTTTAACTGGCCGTCGTCTAATCCCGACCTTAATCCGCTGGATTATGATTTACGCTCAGTCTTAAAGAGTACGGCTTGCTCTAAACGCCATGATAATTTGGAGTCTCTAAAACGATCCGTACAATTGGCAGTGAAGAATTTTCCCATGGCAAGAGTGCGTGCTTCTATTGATAACTGGCCTCAACGTTTAAAGGACTGTATTGCAGCCAATGGAGACCACTTCGAATAAGCTTTTTATATTTAAATTTTTTTATATTTATGTATTAAACTAACACATAGTAAAAGTAATAAATGTTATTTGCAATAGATTTTTTTTCTTTGTTTTAGTATTAATGTCAAGACTAGGTATATTATAATGTGACATGTAACGAACAACGCATTGAGTTGAGTCCCAAGAGTTGTGAAGACTGATTTAATAATTTTAGTATACAAATTATGCACTTTGAATATTCTAATTGACACTAGAATTAACTTAAAAATTCAAAAGAGAACACAGTTATTTCATTCTCTTCAGTTTTCACTTTAGTCCACATCCTTTTGAATTTTTCGATTTTTTAATTTATATAATTATTCCAAAAATAATAATGACTACTTTACAACCAATGTATGGTTGAACACTATCAAAGCATATTAGATCTAGATACATAAATATATCTGTTAATTTAAAAATTATCATGTAATTTGGTTCAGTGGTTCTCGTTTAATAAGCACTCAAACGGACAGACGGATGTCATATTTTATACTACGTAAAGATAAGGGTATTAATATTGTATGTTAATCTTGAAGTTAACAAAGACGTCTATGGTATAATATAGGAATAATTTTAAACCGAATAAGTAGTGTTTTTTTGCATTATAGCTAATTATTATTCATGTATTTATAATGAGTAATATATTTTACAACAGACAGACGTTTAATTTAATGCTCGATTGCGGTATATTTAATTACTAGCCTCTGCCCGCGACTTCGTTCGCGTTCTCAAATGGAAAAAGCATCCCGATTTTGATACATTTTTAATATGTGCTCCGCTCCTATTGGTCTTATCGTCATGATATATAGCTTATAACTATTATTGATTAATGGGCTATATAACACTAAAAGAATTATTCAAATCAGATCAGTAGTTCCTGAGATTACCCCCTACAACGTCACAACATCACAACGTCACAAACTTTACCTCTTATAATATTAGTATTTAATTATTCGCATGGAAACGTATATTGCAATGAAAATGTTTAAGCGAATAAAAATTTATTGAGATACCCTTTATCTAAAACTAGGTATTATCCGCGACTTCGCCCATGTTCTTGTATATTAGAGTTATCCTTCTGTAACAGTACCTTTTTTTAAAGCACACATCTATTCTGTGCTCTTATAACGTACTTATATATAGGGTTAGTACTTATGTACTAGTTGATTATTTCAAAGTGTGAAAGCATGGTTGACGGGCCGGTTTTGTGTATGTTTGTAGTTTATGATAACGTTATAAATTATCTTCGTATAATTGTAACTGTTTATGCATTAAATATCTGTGCATTCACTAAAAACGAATGTAACTACACAAAACCTTACATCACTGCTAAAACACACACATCACCCATACACACGTGCACGCCTACACGCTTGCACGCTGTTTTTCTTTTTCAGAGAAATAAACGACAAAGAGTTCTACCCTTATTTTTCCCTATTCTATCCTACCCTACATAGTTTAGAAGATTTTTTCCGATACAAAATACATATAGGAGTTGTTGAGGCACGCATGCTTGGTACACATGCACATTTTAATAACTCATATACGTATATCTAGATAGCTTAGCTTAGGTTAGCTCAGATAGGTCGCGATTTTTACACAAAACAGGTGACAGCCCAAGCCGAGGTGTGCCGTGCACCCTTGAGTTAGTCGCCCAAACATCTCAAATCGGCTGAGTGCCTTCAGTGCTCGCCTCAATAGTTCGGTGAAGCTGTAAATACCTTTCCAGGTCAACAGCGTTTTCATTTCGAAAAAAAGAATGTAACTATTTATGTCTTGTAAAGATATATAACATGAAGAGATAAACCAAATCGAGTTTCTTGCCAATTCTTCTCGATGAGTGGGTTCTTTGTCCGAACTGCTGGTAGCTTTATATATAAGCACCTTCTCAGAGCCTAAATTGATTAAAGTATGTTTTGTTTTTAATTTTATGCAGCCGAGATAGTTTTCAGGCATTAGAATTTTTTCCAACTCACCAGACCATGTATATTTTGATCAAATTAAAGAAGCATATAGATATATAATAGTTTCCTCCAAACCTGTTCAGTAGTTTTTACGTGGAAAAATAATATCCATTGCAACAAGAATATACGAAGATACCTACTATTATATATATTCATGGCGTGGCTGCCCAGGTCATTGTGAGTATCCCTACTGGTGTCCATTGACGCTATCTTTAATAAGGAGTTTATGATGTATACCAATAAGGAGCTTCGTAACGTGTAATGCATTTGAAATACATGTATATGCTAAAAAGATAAACCCATCTAGTTTCTTGTTGGTTCTTTTCGATCAGTGGGTTGTTTGCACAAACCGGTGGTAATTTTGAAGTTGATAAGCGCCTTATTAGGGCCTAAATTGAATAAAGCATTTTTGATTTGATAACCTATTGAGAGGCTAGCATCTTGTCGTAGATTATATATATATATTATAAACCTTGCTTCCACTTTGCACTACGATCCATTCATGTAATAGAAAACAAAATCTTTGTCAAGTTGTGAATTCGCTATATTCTTAATGATTTCAATGATAAATTGAGAAAAAAAATCACAATTTGTTGAATGTACAGACAGTTGACAATTGGCAACTCTGATTTTATCTTCATCTCCGTTGGATTATAAAGCTGCTTAAAATGATTTTGAATAACTCCGTACATGTTTTGATATTGTACGATCATTGGTGGGATTATGATACGTCTGCAGAAGGTATTCGGTGATCGCGTGACGAATGTCGGCCTCCAGTCAATTTACTTATTCAGACTGATTAGTTTCATGGAACCAAATCCGTCCGGTGGCTTCGAGAACACAGAGTACCTCGGAGAGGGCAGGAGTATTTTATAATGAAAACTTTTCCAAGTTCACTTAAACACTTACCAAAAAAATCATCAAAATCTGTCCAGCCGTTTATGAGGAATTCAGTCACATACATACGTATAGAATGATTACATATATGTATAAAGTTAAGGCACTTACATGAAAATCCAATCTTTAAAATTTTTGTCTGTCTGTTTAGTAAAGTCTTAACAGCTTCACCGGACTATTAAGGCGAGCGCTTGCGGCACTCAGCCGATTTTATTTGGGCAACTAGCTCAAGGGTGCACGGCACACCTCAGCTTGGGCTGTTGCCTGATACATGCAATTCACGACCCATCTGAGTTAACCTAAGCTTAGCTACATATTCATATTTATATGACTTATTGAAACATATATGTGTACCAAGCATACATACCTCGACAACTGTTATATGTATTTTGTGTTGGATAATTTTTCTAAACTATTTCAGTTCGAAAAGGGAAAAATAAAACCCTTCCATTTTCATGTGTAAGCATGTGTGCGGACGAAATCGCGGGCACAGCTAGTTATAAATAAAAAGTAAAAGCCACATTATAGACTATGATCCCGCCAAAATCTGCAATAAATTGTTTATAACGACAAAGAAGAACAAAAAATAATTTTATTTCCAAACTAACCCAAAAGTGAAGTCTCCACAACTCTTTGGAAATTAATCCCATCCGTACAATATTTAAGGTCTCATTACTGTGTCAATATAAGATTAGGGGATAATTCAAAATTTTCTGTAATATACCAATGGTCCGGCGGCGGCGGCGGGCGGTATAAGTGCGTTTTTTATATCAACCGCCTAGCCCTCGACGATTACATTGCCGCAAGACAAAACACAATTAGGCGTCGATTGTAAAAAAGAACAGACCTGTCGAAGTTCTCGTATTCGGTACATTTTTTTTTACTCAGCTAATTATGCGCCACAGTTTGATTGACAGTTTATTTGGAAACGATCGCCGAGCGGCCCCGCTTGATTATTATTGTTCAAAAAAAAAAAAACTAAAATTCGTACAAAAATTTAAATTTCGTATCGTATCGAATTAGCCGACGATTATCGATGTAACGTGGCATATGTTTTGAATCGATTGTTGCGGTCCGGGAACGATTGAAATTCATTAAATTTGGAGAATTTCACATTATTATAATATTTTTGCTTAAAATAATTTAGGTCTAAAATAAATGGTTAAGGTTGTTTACTGGATATTCGGAAATTAAATTATCTACTCAAATTATCTTGATGATATAATTAAACTAAAAATGGTTTAGGTATCCGAAATATATAAAAATCCAGTGTCATAGTGTTGGTCCGCAATGAACTCCGAAACTACTCTAAGTATAATTAGGTCCAACTTAAGAGATAAGATAATTTATATTTCGATTAGTGGCCTCAATATTTTTAATTACAAATTGAATCATTGTTAATGTTGTTTATTGTGATTAATTGTTAGTTTCAGTAGTCTCGAACAGATGGCGTTTTTAATAAATTTGTTGATAGACAACTGTAAAACTAACTGTTATAAATATCTCAAAGATGGCGCCACGTTTTAGTTATGAATTTCTTTTTCAACTACAATTTATTTTATGGTACACGTGTTCAGTCAATCTGCTTACTAAGTAACGTTGCTTTTTCTATGTTATTTAAGATGTAATAATTGAGCCACAGCAACGAAATTATACTAAGAACTATACATTGTGATGCCGTCCGAGATGCGAATATTACTAACTCTTCCACTCTCCCCTGTCAGATGGCATCTCAGTATTCACATATCTTTTAAACACATATTTTTCACACAATGCATTCACACCTTTTTCGGGTTTCTTCCACTCTCACATCTGTCTACTTTCAAACTCAAAACTTATTTTCTTACATGATTTTCATCTCTTCTTATAATTATGTACCATGCTAACTTATTATTTCTCAACTTCTCAATTACTGATGCTATTTTCAATCTTCCTCTGATATATTCATTCTGAATCTTACCCAGTCTAGTTACACCACACATCTATCTTCAGATTCGGATTTCTACCACATGTAATCTTTTTTTTTTTATATCATATAGGAGGCAAACGAACAGGTGGGTCACGTGATGTTAAGCGATCACCGCCGTCCATAGACACTAGCAACCCCAGAGGAGTTACAAGTGCGTTGTCAGCCTTTGTTTGGGAAAATGGAGAGGGGTTACAGGAGAGGGGAAGGGTGAGTAGAGGGGAGGGGAGATGGGTCTCCGGCACTCTCACTGACTGAACGAAACGCAACAATGCAAGCACTGTTACTTCACGTAGGTTTTCTGTGTGCTACCTCGGACGAGCCGACCCATCCATGCTAAAACTAATAATAGCTTTAGCGTGGCTCTATCACCTATAAATCTAAACTTTTCTTTTCTTTTTCTTTTTCGTTGCCCAGCACTCGGATCCATATAACACAGCTGGTTATTCAAACACTAGCTTCTGTCCACGACGTCGTCCGTGTGAATAGTTACTTTGGGCTTATACTAACACGTAGCGGAAGCTTTCAAATGGACAAAAAACCCCGATTTTGAAACGTCTTTCATTGATACATCCTTCCTATTGATCTTAGCGAGATGATATACAGCCTATAGCCTTCCTCGATAAATGAGCTATTTCAAACTAAAAAATTTTTGAAGTCGGAACAGTAGTACCTGTGATTATAAAACTTTAAGAAAGGTAATTTAAAATGGATAAATTACTTGCAGGGGCTTAATATTACTGGCAGAATTATAGTTCTAACTAATATGAATTACCCTTTCACATTTTGTTTTCTCAATTGATTATCATGAAATTTTGTACACATATTGTCAGGAATGGAGACAAGGATATGTGTTAACTTTTAAGAAAAAAAACTGTTTCCAGTGCCTAAGAAAAATTGACATTAACGCGGACGAAGCCGTAAGCAAAATCTGGTAAAAAGATAAAATAAAACACGGTCCATTATTGTGCAGTGCACGATAAACATTCTAATAAACTGATGTAACTCCCGTGAAATTAAAAAAAACTTAAGGCAGTCATAATGAATGCTGACAAAAGTCAAAACATCGAAGTGAATGTGTTCACTTCTGAATTTTCATATTAATTGTAGTGTGAATGATATTTATTTTTCAGAATTGATTTATTGAAATTATTAACATTAATATGGTTTTCATATATATTGGCACTCGGAGCACTAATTATATACATTTTTATAAATTCTATTAATCGATCAAACTTACAATGAGTTGCATAATATCAATATTGCACATACAAACGTCCTTATACTACGCATCTGTAGTCTTACGGAAGCCGCAGAGGCAAAAATTTTTTTTCTCCAACTGACTACACTATTGACCTAGCAAGGTCTTAATAGCTTAACCGGACTACAAGCAAAATACTGTCGATTATCCTTACTAGCATGTCATGACGCGTTATCATAAATTTGTCTCCTGCGAAAAATACCGCTTAACGCGCTTAAAGACGTTTTCACTTTTTTTCTAATAACACACCATCGATACAGAATAATGGATAATAATAATTCAAATGAATAAAATCGGGAACTAAGCCTTGTATACTAGTTTTATAGAATTTGAAGCTTAACATCTCTATGAATTTATCCAAACAAGCCTTTACTATTGATTTTTTTACTACAAAACTCTACCGAAGTACGAATGTAGCTTTACTTTATAGTTACATAAATTTACGTAAGATGGCGTTACTTGTAACTTTAAACTCATATAACATTAACGCCGTGAATTTAATGGAGTAGGCTTAAATAGTCTTTATTAATTTTAATACACTAACGATTGCCCGCAACTTTGACGGTGTCACGATATAGCGGCATCTAGTGGCAAGATATTAAAATGGAATATATACAGATTGCATCACGTAGATGGCGCTGCAGTCAGATTCCAAGATTTGTTTTTTTTTTTTATTTTTAGGTCAGAACAATATCTGCCGGATTCGCTTGTTGTAATATAGATTAGGGTGATTGAGTGACTACTTATTTTCACCACACCCCCAAATATTATTTTATGTATCGACAAAAAAAAATCCATTCAATAAAATACAAGTTTATTTTTTTAGATTCAATGTAATTAATTTAAGCGGCATACGGATCACAGCGTAAATTGTAGACAAAAAAATACATTTTGAAAGTATTTTTAGTTGATTGAGCTCATCTCATATATTTTAATACACCCACATATCACCAAATTAGCAAAAAAATAGTGTGTATCGTAAAGACATACGATAGGAATGAAATTTATTTACATTACAGTTTAATTTTAAAAATACAGCAATAGGACAACGTCACGATGTATTCCCAGGCGGTCACCCATCCACATACTGACCGCACCCGAAAGTGATAGGACGATAACTGGTGTTTTCAACACTCTACTCAATACAATGTTTACCCCAATCACTTTTCGCCACGCAAAAGATTGTCTATAAGAATTTTAATACCCTCACATAAGTGGTTTACCTTGAAAAAAAAAATTCTCTCAAAATTAATCACCACAATATCGATATATTTATATCTACCAGAAGCGGTATTTATATACAATGAGATGGTAGTAAATCCGCATACATACACTACTTATAACAATGCTTAGAAGCGACGCGTCCATATATATTGTCAGAGGTATAAAAATGTACAAAGGGTACCTTTCCTCTACAAAAAATGTACTTTTCCCAATTCGTAGACCTAATTTTCAATAACACGAGCGAAGATGCAAACAAAAACTAGTTTCACACATTTTTGTAGGTGGTGGAGCCACACTGAAGCTATTACTTCAGACTGAGTGGGTCGGCTTGCCTGGGGTAGTACCACCCTCTCACAGAAAACCAACGTGAAGTAACAGTGCTTGCTTCGTTCGGTCAGTGAGAGCGCCGGAAGACCACCTCCTCCTCCTCTCCCACAAAGACTGCCAACTTGCGACTTCTCTACAGTTGCTAGTGCCTATAGATGGTGGTGATCACTTAAAATCCGGTGACTCACATGTTTGTTTCCCTCTTATGATATAAAAAAATATATATATTTCACTATTTTATACCAATGTCTCATATCATCAGGCGCCGTAAATACTGGTAAGTTTGTATATATAGAGATATACAATTGACCCGTACCTAACGTTGCGCGTTATAAAAGACGTCCGCGACACACTTTTACCGACCCTCCTGATTCAATCACGTCAGCGAACGATCAGTACCAGCCTGTCCCGCGAAACAGAGCGTGCTCACGCCCACGCCCGCGTAACCACAGATCACGCCGCCATGGTCTGGGGGTTAATTTCGCTCCCGCAGACCCGATTAGGCCTCTCACGGCAGCGGCTCAAGCCTAGGTTCGATCCCTCGGTAGGGAGCCCTTGAATGCGTTGCTTGCGCGATACGGTGATACACAAATATACATCACCGCTACAACACTACACGATCACCCCCACACACGTGCACGCCACACGCTTACACATGAAAGTGGAAGGGTTTACGTTTTTTTTCCTCTTATCGAACTGAAAAACTCTCAATTTTCCGATAATAAATATATGGAGGAGTTGTTGAGGCGTGTATGCTTGGTACACATATACGTTTCAACAACTCATACATATATGAATAGTTAGTTAGGTTAGCTAAGATAGGTCGCGATTTTGCATGCAACAGGCAACAGCCAAGCCGAGGTGTGCCGTTCACCCGTGAGCTGGTTGCCAAAATGGAATCGGCTGAGTGCCTTAAGCGCTCGCCTTAGTAGTCCGGTGAAGCTGTTAAGACCTTGCTGGGTCAATAGCGTAGTCATTTCGAAAAAAAAAGATATATAATTGTATAAAAATGACGTCATACTAACTAGAAGTTATAATCTTCATATGACATTCAAATAATAAAAAGATTATACATTTTTTTACGAGGGCACTTGTATTATAGCCGAATTTTACTATTTTACGTGTGGTACAAGCGATAAACTCATAGCGGGTTTTGAATATCTTACATTAATTAATTTAACGTAATGTCTATTAGAACTTTACACTTTTTTTATATCATATAGGAGGCGAGCGTACATGCGGATTACCTGTTGTTAAGCGATCACCGCCGTCCATAGACGCTAGAAACCTTAGAGGAGTTACAAGTGCGTTATCAGCCTGTCTTTAGTGAGAGAAAGGGAGAGGGGTTAGAGGAGGGGGATGGGAGAGGAGAGGGGAGGGGAGATGGGTCTCCGGCGCTCTCACTAACCGAACGAAACGCAACAATATAAGCACTGTTACTTCACGTCGGTTTTCTGTGAGAGGGTGGTGCTACACCGGAGAAGCCGACCCATTCATGCTTACTTTATACTGACCATACTCTACATTTGAATTAATCATATTAAAATAAAAGGTATTATAACCGATTGTACTTTTAGTTAATTTAAAGAATAACTCATCGACCCACGGAACGAAATATAATAACGTTCTAAAACTCTTTGTAGGAATGTTTGCATCATGACGTTCGCCTTCCAAAGCCTTCCATGCTCGTTTATTGAAAGATATATAAATCGGTGTGTCCGAATCCGACAGTTCTATTGTAAATAGATACTGGATCGAATATGAGTAAAACAAAGAAAGTAATCTTCAAGTACAACAACAATTTAATCACATGTTAAATGATGATATGGTCTAAGACACACGCTAAATTTATACGGAGACTGACTCTGATGTGACAATTACAATTTTGTAGGTGGTAGAACCTAGGGATGTTAAAAAATAATTGATTTTTATTTAAATCGATTATTATTTTATTATAATCGTTTTTTTATTAACGATTCTGGTATTAAGATTAATCGATTATGTAAATTACGAATTTAAATCGATTTTCATAAACATCTATGTGACGGATGAAAAAACCTCAAAATAAGTTCATTACTATTTAGAATTGAAGAGTGAGCATAGTGATATAATATAGTTGTAAACAATTAAAATGTATTCTAACCGTAAAACACCAAAAAGCGGCAGGCAAAAATATTTTATAACGAAAAATAATAATACCACAGCAAATATGCATGTCCTGTACGATAGAATAAAAATATCAAATATTACAAATATAAATATCATTGCTTTATAAGATTTAGTAACTCAACATTGTAAGGCAGTGGGACGTTTTCATTCTATGTTTTGTTTTAAATTTGTAGCTTTACTACAAGAATTTTTATTCTATCGGTTTTACAGAGATTTTATATTCCTAATATCATTATTATAATGATTATTGTCGTTTTCAAGACAGCTAAATACTGCTCTCTGTAAAATTAAAGATTTCAATAAAACTAAAAAGGTCTATCATGCGAGTCATACAATGTGAAGTACATATTTACAAAAATATCTTATGGTAAACTCGACATCAATAAGTTAACAAAATTATTGTTAAATTATGAATGAAATTATTCAATAAACAAATTCTGATTTTGTCAGTTACACTATTATTAATATGAAAATTTAAAAGAGAACACATTAATTTCATTGTTTTGAATTTCAAAGTTAGAATTAAATAAGGTTGTCATTTTGTTAGGATGCTTATCATTTCATTTCTATTATGTTAAAATGTTTAATAGTATAGAAAATTTCTATGAATAATGATATTTAGTTTCTATATTCTTTACCTTGAAAGTTTAAAGGAACATTCACTTTTATTTTGTTTTGAACTGGTTATTTTTGGTACGTATCATTTTATTTTATTCTTAATCTGATAAATTATTAGTTTGAATCTTTTAGGTTTATTATAGAAATATGGAAAGCATGTTTATTTTTAAATATTAGAAAAATCGATTTATGTCAAATCGATTATTATTGAATAAAGAAAAATCGATTTCTAATTAATCGATTTTTTTCCATGAATCTCACATCCCTAGTAGAGCCACCCTGAAGCTATTACTGATTTCAACATAAATGGATAGGCTCGCTAGGGGTAGTACCACCCTTTTATAAAAACACTGTAACTAAATGTAAAGTAACAATGCTTGCATTGTTGCATTTCGATCGGTCAGTAAGAGCGCCAGATAACCACCTCCCGTCTACCTTTCTCCTTCTTCTTCCACTACCCCCGTCCCCCAAACAGCTTGGCGACGCATTGATGTATGATTGCATTGATGAACGATAGTGATGTCTGAAATTGACTCCTCTCTGTGCATCCACTATAAGCTATTGTATGACGTATTGGAAATATACGTAAAAAAAATGTACCCGATCGACTTTCTTGCTGGTTCTTCTAGATGAATGGGTTGTTTTCCGAACCGGTGGTAGTTTTTGACGTTCATAAGTGCCCTATTAGGGCCTAAACTGAATAAAGTATTTTTGATTTATGTCCCTTTGCTGTTGCAAGTGTCTATGGACGATGGTGATCACTTAGCATCAGGTGGTCCACATATTCGTTTGCCTCGTATGATATAAAAAAGAGTGACACACTCGGCGTCAAATTTTCAACGTGGTAGTTAGTATCTAGCTAGATAGGCGGACTTAGATATAGAAATATGGTTTTATCGATCTGTTTTCTCTCACGTAAAATTCCGATTCAGTCTCAGAGTTTCTGACCTACGTTAATCGACAATGTGTCTAAATATACTATTAACTGAGGCATCATAGCTTCAAAATTTATCAATACACGGTTGTAACAATATCTTTTAACTTGTACCACAGAACAGAACGACACAGATATTCGTAAAACGCGTGATTTCGGGCAATTCACGAATGATTTACAATAAGGGGTGTCACCGGTTGAAGGCGGGGGCGCGGGGTTTCGCTCACATAAATCATAACTTTTCATATTTAAATAACATTTTTGTATATACTGTTTGAGTATTTACACTTACAATACATCAAGCTTTAGTTCCCGAGACTCGTAAAAGTCTGGTTCCCATCGTGTTGGCTTCTAGAAAAACTGTGAAGAGTTTAAGCGCATGGTAGAGATGCAACGGTTTTTTTGTTTTTCATTGTTCATTTCTCATCGGAAAAGCATTTACCAGTCTTAATATATCTATTGTAATGAAATAAGAATCCGAATTCAAAAAGGTTTCCTTTTTTCATGTATAAGGCGTTGTTCGAGAATGCATTGTTTCCTAGACACCTAATTATAAAGTGGTGGATTTAGATAAGATCTTTATATGTATGAAATTCAGTGGTTATAGTCGACAAAATATTTCTATATCACATTTGTATGATTTTCAGGGTTCCGTGTCCAAAATAAAAACCCATTGTTGTAACTTATATAATGTGTTCTAATTTATTTAACAAATGTATATTTTAATATAATTACATAGTATATCCAATCAATAATCAATGGTGCAGTGAGGTCTTGTACTGATCTGTGTCAATAAACAATGGTTAATCATGGTTTCATATAGTTACAATTTTAATAGAATATTTTTATGATAACGGATGTTCTAACAAATAATAAAACAAGATACGAAATAATTTAAATAAGAAAAATATTAAAAGTGAGCTGTAATTGCATTCATAATCCTATATTAACTAAAATTAGTTAATATCTATTCATAAAAACGAGACCAACGTAGGTAGAGTTATATCAGATATTGGAACTAAACTCTCAATGTACGAATCCGATTAACAGCTAATCTTATACCTTTAAACGAGCAATTCTGGTATATTTTTATATTTGTATATATTCAGGATCTCGGAAACGGTATGAGCGATTTCCGTGAAACTTAGTATGTACTTGGTTTCGGGGACGATGAATCGATCTAGCTATATTTCATTCATTAAAAACTTTACTTAGCTGAGTCTTCAGGTAATGAATAAATATAGCTAAAATAGAAAGGTAAATTTGCTGCTGCTGTCAAAACAAAAATAACTCAGATAAAAATCGGCTGCTTCAAAAATTCGTCTAACCCCATTTCGAATCAGAGTGACAGCCAAAGAGATATCTTAAAAAAAATCTTTGGCGTAAAAAAATGCTAATTTTGTGAGACACACCTAACAGTTTATTTTGATTTAAACCCTTTTTTAAAGAACTGAGCTAGGCTCGATCGTCCAAGTACTCATAATTTATATTCAAATAGGTCGTTATTAATTAGTCTATCGACGATGCTTGAACAATCAATGTAGGTTGGAATCCCTGCGAATGAAACTTAGTTTTGTCATGCAAACAATACTTTCGTAGTAGGGTATTTTCTAAGCTGTCTTTTTTTTATATATATATTTTTTTTATATCATAGGAGGCAAACGAACTGGTGGGTCACGTGATGTTAAGTGATCACCACCGTCCATAGACACTAGCGACATCTGGGACGTCGCAAGTGCGTTGCCATCCTGTATATGTGAGAAGGGGGGGGACGGAAAGGGAAAGAAAGAAAGAGGAAGGGACATGGGCCTCCGGCTCTCTCACTGACCGAACGAAACACAACAATGCAAGCACTGTTACTTCACGTCGGTTATCTGTAAGAGGGGTGGTACTACCCCGGAGGAGCCGACCCATTCATGCTGAAACCAATAATAGCTTCAGCGGGGCTCTACCACCTACACCAGCGGTGTAGCGGTTTAAGTTGAATAGGTGGGTTACAATTCATGCACATAAGAGCAGTGCCTAGCGTCAACGAATTTTACACTATATGTTAATGTAATATCAGTTAAGACTGCCATAAAATGCAGCATTAAGCATTAAGCATATAAAGCAAGAAGTTTACTAATTCGTACGAAGAAGTTTGCTTCCATATTCATTATATGTACGGCTAAGGAGTGGAATACACTCCCGGCGTCTGTCTTCCCGGCGTCTTTTTTTTAACTTTATTTTTGGCAATCAATCTTTCAGATTATTACTGCCATTGTCGCGTAGTAAATAAATATCACAAGTGTCGTGCGATCATTTCAATATTAATCGTCGTGTGAGTCAATATTCTAACAAGATGGTGGATAACTTGTTAGAACCTTCCAGGGAGTTTTTGTGGTATCTCAGAATTTCATGCTCCGTGGTATTTTTTTCCATTCACTTCACTTATGCACAATAAACTAACTACATTACGTAAAACACCACCAAATTTACAAAATATAGAGTTAAATAACACAAGATTATGAATAAAATATAAAATCCACTACATGACAGACTAAAATCCCGCCAAAAACTCTCCCAAGATCTTATAATTTGGGAGTCTTCAAGAGTAGAGTGAATAGGCAACTAGCGGGTATACGCGATACATAGTAAGTGGTAAAGCCACGCTAAACCTGGTTTCAGCATGAATGGGTCGGCTCGACCCGGGTAGTAACACCCTCTCACAGGAAACGTGAAGTAACAGTGCTTGCATTGCTGCGTATCGTTCGGTGACTGAGAGCGCCGGAGACCTACCTCCCCTTCCTATCCTTTTTTCCTTCTCTCCTTCCCCACCATCACAGGCTGGCAATGCACTTACGACTCCTCTGGTGTTGCTGGTGTCTATGGACGGTGGTGATCACTTAACATCAGGTGACCCACCTGTTCATTTGCCTTCTATGACATAAAAAACATCGTTGGCTTCATCGTCACTTACCGTCAGGTGAGGTTGTGGCCAAGCGCGTACCTGTTGAACATAAAAAAAAAAAAAAAACTATAATCAGTCAATTCTTAACCAGTGACGCGATTACCTGAAAGAACAAAAATGTATCTTAAAACCTTGCTATACCTATTATGCTCCTTAAATCTTCAAGCCCCTAATTTGCATAAAGAAAGCCGTAATTTTAAAATAAATTACCCCAGGGGTGCGTAATTCCTTAACCCAAAACTATTGCTTATGTAAGTAAAGAAAAAATAGTACCCACCTATGAAAACTTGTATTATAACTGGCAACCTAGAAGTTAACTACATACTATTAGTTGTCCGCGATATCGACTGGCGTTTGTATCTTTATAAACGATGTTAACCTAGTCCGTTATAAAGCATAGAGCACGCTGAATAAATATAAATATAACATACTAGCCCCTGCCCGCGACTTCGCTAACAATAATTATTTTGGGCTAACGCTAACACGCATCGGAAGCTCTTAATATGGGAAAAACCCAGATTTTGAAACATTTTTCGTTAGTGCTCCGCCCCTATTGATCTTAGCGTGATGATATATACCATATAACCTTTATCGATAAATAAGCTATATAACACTGAAGTTTTCAAATCGAACCAGTACTTCCTGAGATTAACCCATACAACTTCACAAACTATCAAACTTTACCTTTTTATGATATTACTAACCCCTACCCGCGACTTTGTCCGCGTAATTATAGTTACTTAGGGCTAACACTAACACGTAGCGGGAGCTCTCAAGAGCGAAAAAAAAAAAAACATTTTCGAAACATTCTTCATTGGTGCTCCATCCCTATTGATCTTAGCGTGATGACAAATTCACTACACGATCACCCTCACACACGTGCACGCCTACACGCTTACACATGAAAGTGGAAGGGTTTACTTTTTTCCCTTATCGAACTGAAAAACTCTCAATTTTCCGATAATAAATATATGGAGGAGTTGTTGAGGCTTGTATGCTTGGTACACATATACGTTTCAACAACTCATACATATATGAATAGTTAGCTAGGTTAGCTAAAATAGGTCGCGATTTTGCATGCAACAGGCAACAGCCAAGCCGAGGTGTGCCATGCACCCTTGAGCTGGTTGCCAAAATAAAATCGGCTGAGTGCCTTAAGTAGTCCGGTGAAGCTGTTAAGACCTTGCTGGGTCAATAGCGTAGTAATATCGAAAAAAAAAAAATAGTACATCCTGGGGTTTTAGTCCGTTGGAGTCGGATATAACCCACTTTCTTCCCCGAGAGTGTAGTGATCCATAGAGGATTTCCCACGTAAAAAAAATGAGAAATGTGCGAGTACTCGCAACTGAGTCAGAGCTTGCAGTCTAAGTCCACCTGGTTGGCTACCACCCTCAAGTTCAAAATCTGTCGTCAAACAAGTTATTGTATGTTTCGGTTGCTGTACTTGAGAGCCAGACCCCTCTAACTTTAATGCGTCCACCATCTTAGACTACGTAGCTAAAAAAACTTACAAGGTTACTGTTTATCACCGAAATGCTTAAGCGTTACGATATTTAAAAATGAATAGTAGATAAAATTTATATAAAACCATTGCTTATTAAAAATGTAGGTAATAGTAACTCTTATTATGGCTTATTAGATAAATTTTACGATACGACATAAAAACAAAGTTACCAACGACTTTAATACTCCGTCGTAACGTTTATTGTACGGTATGGGGTCATTATAGTTGTGTTTTTATTGTGTCGCTTTTCGTTTTGATTTATTTTAGCAATCAAACTTATAGACAATATAAAACAGCATGCTAAATGTTTCGAATTTTTCATATTGTACAAATTACGTTTTTCTATCTAAAATTTGTTCGAAAGCTAGTTATTCTATTATTACAAATAAATCTATTAATATCATAAAGCTGAAGAGTTTGTTTGCTTGTACGCGCTAAACTCAGGAACTACTGTTCTGATTTGAAAAAATTATCTTAGTGCTCGACAGCTCATTTATCGAGGAAGGTTACATACAAAACTACTCAACACTTCTTTAATTCGTTTTTTTGAAGTTAAAACTTCTTTAGGCGTGTTGAGCGGTATTTTTGAGTTGAAATTATAACTTCACGTCATGACATACTACTTAAGCAGTCGTATTGCACTTGCGTGGCTTATGTAACTCTAGCGACGCATCGTATAGGGGTCTGTGTAGATCTACTATTCATACTTTACATTACATTTTGGGGTGTAAGGGGTGTCGAGTAACATCTTAAGACTTGAGACACCCAAGCCAACCTCACCTGCACGGGGTGCACCCTGCTGATCAACGAACGAGGCAATGGCGATAGCGGGGTGGTAGGGCTTAACAGCCCGACTGGGTCGCAACCACCATGTACATGGCGAAAAAGCCCGTCATAGTGACTCGCTTTTGCGCGTCGCGTTTCGGGATCAGCCTGTGCATATCCAGCACCAAGTGACTTTCGTCATTATGGCCGGCATGACAGCGGCGACCGACGATGGATGATCTGTCTCTCGGTGGTCGCCACTGTTTTTGGATTGTACTATGCTTACCATCAGGTATAATGCAGTCACTATGTCGTGCTACAATAAAAAAATAAAAAATAAAAAAAAAAACATAAATATTGTTCCAAATGCCAATAGATATAAAAATCACACTAATGTCAATAATTAAAATAAAAAAATCTGAAATTTAAATATAGTCATTTATACTATAATTAATATGAAGATTAATAAGAGAACACATATTTCAATTTTGAGTTTTTACTTCTGCCGGCAGTACTCATGCCTGCGTCCTATTTTTTTTATTGTATCACGACAAAGTCACTGCACTATGCCTGATGGTAAGCGCAGTACTTTTTTAATGATACGGCGACCACCGAGAGACAAGCCATCCATCGCCGGTCGCAGCCATCATGTAGCCTTTTTTTCTTAAATTGAGGAAATCTATTATGGATACGCCACCCTCCCGGGGGAGAAAGTGGGTCCGACTGCCACGGACTAAAATCCCACGGTATACGGACAGACCATATTGTTGGGGAGGCAAGGGTTCGTCCTACGTTAATCAACTTGGATAGCCACCCAACGGTCCGGGCCGCCAGGCTCCTACCTAATAGGGAAACAGACTAGGTACATATCAGCTACCTCCCGTCGTCGGCTGGACCTGTGCAATGAGAAGATGGGCCCCCCAACCCATGCAAGTTTAGTTTTATAGATATACCAAATAACGGATTTTTTTATTGCATATCAGTAATTAAGCCTCAAAAGAATTGTATGTATAACGACTATGAGCATAATCGGGTAATAGATACTCAATTTTGTTTTAAGTAACAAGTAATCCATTTTAAATCTTTTGTTTTGTTATATGTAGCGAACTTTGTACATTAAATTTATCTATAAAATACATTTATCTTTGGTTATTTTCTGTCTGAGTGTGCTGCGTAGGAGGGACAGCGCCGCATTCTGGCTGCGGTGGTAGGAGAGGATTCATTGCTGCCGAGTGTGGTTTCGGGCGTGCTTGGCAAGCTATGGCTATAGCTAAGAAGGTTCTCAGAGCGTCCCTCTCCGCCAATGGAGAACCGGTAGGAGGTGGCGGCAATTCGCCCGCCTCGTTCCAACACCGTAGCCGAATCTGAGGGTGTGGGCCGGGGGGCCCGTTTCCTCGTTGCACAGGTCTGGCTATCGAGAGAAGGTAGCTGAAGTGTACTCAGTCTGTATCCCTGTTAGGCAGGATCATAGTACGATACCTTGCCGCTCCAACAAATATGGTCTGTCGGTACACCGTGGGGTTTTAGTTCGTGCGAGTCGGACATAACCCACTATCTTCCCCGGGAGGGTGGCTATCCACAGAGGATATCGCCACGTTAAAAAATGAAGAAACAAAAAAAAAAGATAATTCTTTATTTGTATGAAATAAAGCAGCTCCTTTCCGTTTTCAATGTCAACTATTCAAGTTATTTTTCATTTTTCATTGAATTCTATTGTGAAATTATTACTCTTTCTTTTGCAATATTAACATTTGGGTTTCTTCAAACGACTCGAACTAGAAACTTGACTTCATCTCGGTTGAGTATTTCTATTATCCTAAACTGATATTATAATTTTGGAGTTTGTCTTGACGCTTTCACGCCTTAACTACTCGATCGATTATCGTGACATTTTTAAAACACCTTGTTAGTTTGAATTGTCATTCGGAATAGTATTATTCCACAAAGATAGACCAAATTCAGATTTACTGCGAGCAAAACCACGGGCAGTAACTAGTGATATTATAAGAGTAATTTTGTGAAAAATGTGTTACATAACTTGACATAAGAATTACTGAACGGATTTTATCAAAACTTTACATTAATATAATTTATAAATATCATTTATAAATAGGAATGAAATATAGTATACAGTTTATACAAGTGTTATTTATTAGGTCTTCCAAAATGTTTAAATGTAAAGTCACTTTTAAAAAATCTTGCCACCTAAATAGATGAATCGATATCTACTAGTCTTTCAAACAAAAATATTGAACGAATTTGAAAAACACTTGACAGCAATATATTTTATACAATAGGATAGCATAGAGGATATAATTTTTAAAAGTAATGTTATTAGATTTACTAAGACATATAAATGAAAAGTTACTCTGGAAAAATCTTGCCATATGAGTAAATGAATTTTAGATAAATTAACTGAAAGGATTTCTAACAAAACTCTACATTAATATCGTTTATACATAAAATAACATGCAGGCTATAATTATAAAGATCTTATTTATATTGACAAAAAAAAACAGCAATACATTTTAAGAAAGGTTTTCATGTGCGGGATTCGAACCCGCAACCACATAGCTTAATAACGCGAGTGAATTAAAAGGAAACAAGATTTCAATTTTCAAATATCAAAATCATTTTCCATTTAACATGGCTTTAAGACACGCAATCAACTTTCTACAAATTTTGCCAATTAATTTCTCAATTTGTTAAAAATATCTATTTATTCATTTATTTGTTTGAAATTATGAATATATATGTTTATATGTGCTATGTTAATTTATTCTTACCACTTGTTGTTCAGTTGTCGAAATTGGAATATAATTACACTGTTATTTTTTTTCTGTTTGGGGTTCTTTGGGGTGTAAGGTGTGTCGAGTAACATCTTAAGATTTGAGACACCCAAGCAAACCTCACCTGCACGTGGTGCACCCTGCTGAATAACGAACAAGGCAATGGCGAAAGCGGGGTGGTAAGGTTTTACAGCCCGACTGGGTCGCAACCACCATGCATATAGCGAAAAAGCCCGTTATAGTGATTCGCTTCTGCGCGTCGCGTTTCGGCATCAGCCTGTTCATATCCAGTACCGGGTGACTTCCGTCATTATGGCCGGCATGACAGCGGCGACTGGCGATGGATAATCTGTCTCTCGGTGGTCGCCGTATCATTAAAAAAGTACTATGCTTAACATCAGGCATAGTGCAGTTACTATGTCGTGCTTCGATTAAAAAAAAAAAAACTAAAAATATGACGAATAAAAATAAATATAGCGTCTGACTTATCGATCATGAAGAAAAAATACAGTTTCCAATTTGTTTTTTAATAAAACTAAACATAGTGAACGACTATAAACAAAAAAACAAAGAAAATTACTACAGAAACAGAGGAAAAGGTATTAAACTAGTTTACTTTTGCGTTTTATCGTATTTTCATATAGATACCTATATGGATACTTTGAAACATTGGAAAATTATATATTTATAACACGATAATATTTCTAAAATTGGGACCTTTCCAGTCAAAAAATTATTGACAGTTAAGATCTTTGAAAACACTAACTCCGGTAATAGCCTAATTAATGTCCATTTTATTACAACTATATAATTATTGTTTACCAAAATTATTCTCTGTAATAGTGTCATTTGTATACAATTAGCGACGCCCCTCGGATGTACATGCTTAAATTTTATTATGATATAATAACCTATGCTTTATTTATAAAATAGAATGTATACCCAACAGTTTGAAACAAAATTCCATATATAAATAAAATTTTAAAATCGGATCAGTACTTTCAAGACTGTCTCCCACAAAAAAGTCACTGATATATAATTCCTTTTTATTATAGTAATATTGGTACAATATGTTGATAAAATTATATCGCATTTTTAAAATAACTTCCCACACCATATCTGATAGACAATGTATATTATGTAAGTGCTTTTTATTCAAAGAATAATATGACCAATTTGTATCATTACAATTTAAAATGAGCTAAATTAGATATATAGATTAGATTTCTGGTTTAAACCTCGAGAACGAAATTTAAATTTTGCCGTCTATAAAGATTTTAGTTTTTTTGATAATCTTGGAAAATGACATAAAATATTAGGAACAGTTAAAATTGAATTTCTATTAGTTTTAAATGTATTGAACGACTTATTTCTTAAAATTTTGAATAAAGTACGTTTACCTTCCAATACTGGTGTCATTCAACTGAACATAAGGCGTGGGGTAGGGTACCACTCGTGGAGCCGGCTGAGGGGAAAATGCGAAAACTCGCCCTCGTCCGGCGGCCATGTTGTGACGTCACCGTGCGCACGGGACGTATTTAGATAATAATTATATTATTATAAAAAGCGCAAGTAGACAGATTTTGAATTCGTTGATATGGTTTCATGTTTTGAATTATACTCTATTGTAAAGGTATGTTATGATTTCTTTAATATTAAAAAATAGGGAGAAAATACACAGGATAATTATATGGGTAATGGATGATGATGATGTTTAGGGTAATGGAAATACTTACGTTTTGAAAGTAATTATTTTTATGGCATTTATCTTTGGGCAAAATACACTTTTTAATTGACTTCAATAAATCTGATACATAAATTGCTGGGCAGATAATTGTAATATTGTATAAGAAATATATCATCACTATAAACACTTAAAAGATACCACATATAAAAAAAATACGCTTAATATTACAAATGTTAGATATAATGAGATAAAATTTATTTATTAAAATTATGTAAATGGACAGTAATTGTGATAGTATTTCAAAATCTAAGTACGAATTCTTAGAAAAAACTTCGGACAAAATCATTATTACAAAGTGAACTTTTTCAACACAACAACACAATCAGTAAATAAACTTACAATTGCAATTTTGAAAATAAGCAACTATTCTTTCTACGAAAAGCCGAAACGACACTGACATTACAGGAGCGGACACAAAAGAACGAACAAAAAGAAAATGTAATTCGATTGTATTGAAAAAAAAAATACACGTCACTCAGTCCGTCCCAGTGCGCTCTTTGATGATGCCGGGGCATTCTCATTGGTGGTTAATTTGAGAAGGCGTGGCCTCAATCGGTAACGCCTACACCGGTTAAGGGTCTCTGGAGAGATACCAGCAAACCATATCGGGCGCTCGCCGGCGGCGCCACGCGGTTTCCACCGAGAACATTGCTTAGAGACACGTGTGTTTTTAAAAATAAATACGATATATGACATGCTCGTTAAGTGTTCTATACAATGATTAAAAACGTTGGATTCATAAAGTGACTTTTCATATGTGTGCGGGGTTCGATGCTAAGGCAATCGATCGGTTGTAACAGTGACCTCTGGTGGCAAGTGGGGGTTGAGTGTTAAATGAACAATAATAAATACAAACAGTGAAGTGATCTTAAATACAGTTGATGTAAAAAAACATATCTTCCAATTAGTATTTCCAGTACATTTAAATAATATATGGAGCTCAAAAATACTCTTCCAAATAAGAGAAATATAACATTATTAATTTAATTCGATATATTGAATTTTGTACTGTTTTAGATATCAACGCGTTAATATAATAATTTTAGTTTCAAAAATATTTCTAATTTGTGCAATAATTCAGTCAAAGAAAGGTTATATGATTTCTTAATTAGATTAATATTTTGATAATTAGCTGTTTTAATTATTCAACAAATAAATAATGTGGAGGAGTAAACAAAGAACTCGAATAATTTAACGAACGGACTAATCACCTCTACCGCCGGATGATTTATGTAAATAATTGCAAATCTATTAGGTAATTTACACAAACTATATCTTGAAAATTAAGGCCATTGCCGATCCGAGTTTCTAATTCAATTAAATTTATAAATTATCAGTTTTTTTGCGTATCGCACATAAAATAGTTTATTTAACAAAGTTGAAAAAAAAAAGGAAAATAATTCAAAATCTCCCATAAATCCATAGAGCATTTTGGATACTCGCGGTTGCAATAAGGCATTAATAAAGACGAAGCACAATTTATAAACTTCGAAATATAAAAAAAAAAACAAATGCAATAAAAACCTTTTGACTCCAAAGTGTTAAAACATTTAGTTGCTCGCGGGTAGTGCAAGTTGCAGCAAGCCAGAAAGCTAGCAGCAGAATTTAAATACAAATTTTAAGTTTCGAAATATACAAAGAGCAATGCGATAAAACCGATGCTATTTGACTCGAAAGTGATTAGCAACGTATAGTTGCTCGCGGGTAGTGCAAGTTGCAGCAAGCCAGAAAGATAATCGCGGAATAAAAATACAAATTTTAAATTTGGAGGTATACAAAAAGCAATGCGATAAAACCGATGCTATTAGACTCGAAAGTGCTTGGCAACGTATAGTTGCTCGCGGGTAGTGCAAGTTGCAGCAAGCCAGCAAGATAGCAGCGGAGCCGAAACTGCAGCTGTGCGGCTGGGGTGGACAGGCTGGGTACGCGCTGGAGGGATGCGTGGACCCAACCCTGCTCCGGCCGCCGCCGCCGCAGCCACAGCAACATTCGAGCCAACTCGGTACCGTCTATGCAACGAAACGGCGGCGCAGGAATGGAAAAAGGTACGTTATTACACTAACTACTTCTTGTTCAAAATCCACTAAAAAAATCCGTGGAATATTGACACGCGAGTAAAATAAAACATTGACAATACAAAGGGCACTTAAAATAGTTTAAATTCAAACTTATGGAACACAAAGAGAAATACACGTGCTTCTTCAGTACCGACATGACATTTCCTTTGTATGAAGTCAAATTAACAATGGACATTTATATATAAACAAAACGGTCAATGGACCAGTGATAACTTGGTTTTTAAAAGGACCTGGTTATCAGTGTTCATTACAACATGGAGAGGAATTTCCTCACGATGCGTGCAGTATCAAGCACTATTGCCTTCTGGATCAGACGCTTAATCCAACTACCTACTGAGGGTTTCTTGAGACGCTGGTCGAAACTCTCGGACATTAGACCTTGGGCCGAAACGAATATTGGCACAATGATTGCTGAGTCTACAGACCACATGTCAACAACCTCGAAAGTCAGGTTAAATATTTAATTTCTTTATTTTTTCGGCTTTCACAAGGATTTCACAGAACAGTGATATTGGCATGATTGCAC
This sequence comes from Antheraea mylitta, assembly GCA_014332785.1. Classification (NCBI taxonomy): domain Eukaryota; kingdom Metazoa; phylum Arthropoda; class Insecta; order Lepidoptera; family Saturniidae; genus Antheraea; species Antheraea mylitta. Next base: position 2,493,688 of record JACEII010000050.1, on the reverse strand, counting down.
AGCATTTTAATCGATCTATGACCTTTAGCCTTTATGAAGCTTGTTACAGTTCTATTGGTGATGATGATAAAATCCCAATACATTATTATATGACCATTTTCAGGAGTTAGTCCGGTCATATATAGTACAGTACTTCTTAGTATTATCAAGTTTAAGTATTTGATAAATGTAGTAAGATAATTTTGACTATAAATGATAAATATGCATCAAAGCGTAAATGTTGGTGTAACGCTTCCGTCACCTTAACGTAACACATTGCATTCATTCATTTACCTTTTAGTAACGTAAAAGGATTCCCTGTTCAATAACAAAATAACATAACTAACCCTATTATTAGTTAATTAGTTAGTTTTCAACAGATATTTATTTTATTATTTTTTAATTAAAATCAAAAATACTTTATTTAATGTAGACTTCAAGACAGCACTTAAGAACGTTATAACTACCGCTGGTTCAGAAAGCAAACAAAGAGAACAATGGGCAAGAAACTCGATCTGGTTCATCTTTTCATCATACATTATACAAACATAGTTACATTCGTTTTCGGTGAAGTGGAGTGATTTTAGTTGGAAGAGTACCATAACTTACCTTAAGTAACAAGTGTGAAAATACTGTTTGAAAATTCAAGTAACGAATGGTAATAGAAAAGGTGATTATACCTACGGTCTATGCCTTAATAATCCCCAGTAGTAAGTTAATTAGAAAGTAATTGGACGCAATACCTTTGTGATTCTGAGTTTTTTTTATTAAGAAAATCAGCTATGATGGTTCAAGGGGTTATTTTGGAACCGAGTCACAGCTTTAGGTAAAGAAAAATATCGTAAAGAACACGCAGTATGGTGTATGGTTCTGTGTAATGCCACCTGGCTGGGTGTTTTCCAACAGCTTCAACATAACAGCCAGTCTAGCTTTAGGTTTAGTGTTTAGCATCTTACACCGAACCCTCATTTAACACCAGATGAGTTTGTAGCCAAGCGCAAAAGTTTATAAAGGGAAATATAACATACTAGCTGACCCGGCGGACGTTGACCTGCTTTGATAATAAAAAAAAAACAACCTGAACATATACAAAAAAGTTGATCAAAATTTGTCCAGCTATTTAGAAAGAGTTCAATGACATAAACACGGACAGTAGAATTATATAAAGACTAGTTGCCCCCGCGAACTTCATTTCGCCTTAATATGATTTTTTTCTTAGGCTATCAATTTTGTAGATACATATCAACATCCGGGACATTTTACTATGCTACTCCATAGAGATTGTTCGCTTTTGCGGAATACAGAGTGAGAAAACGAAATTTTTAAAGTAAACTGCAGTAAAATGGTAAAATTACATATGTCAAATCAAAAAGCATTGTAATTACGGATGTGTTCAAGTTCCCAATAGCAATTTGAAGTTGCGTTCACAATTACAGAAAAAGAAAACTGATTTTTATTTTTTTCCGTGCAATATTTCCAATTTTTCGCTCCATGAACCCTTCCTCAGAGCTTTAGGAATAAATCAAATAAAAAATTACTCGAATTGGTCCAGCCGTCTTCAAGTTTCACGGTTAGGAACATATTTTACGATTCATTTTTATTTCTATTAAATAGTGCTTCGAAGTAGGAAGACTAGATGAGCTTTTTGTAGGATTGTGTCTCATTTGCAAACCTGATGTAGCTTAGTTATTGTGCACAGTAAAGTGTGTGAGTTAAATTAATTAGAAAAATCTAAAAAACGTCATCTGATAGTGTTTATTATTTGGAACAGTAATTCTTAATTAAAATCTCTTTTAATATAATTTGACTAAAACAGTCTGGTTTAATTCCTGTGGCTGAGATGTGGGCGTTCAAAAATTCCTAACATTGTCGTCCCAAGATTGTCGTTGATTTATTTATTTTCTCTTCAAGTAAGTCATAAGTAAGTCAAGTTACATATGAAACCATAGAAAGTAAATAAGTATTTCCTATTTACATTCGTGGGTGTGTGTACGAGTCGTTTACAAGAGAAAATCTGTATTTAATCATATAGGCTTGAAAGTAAATGCAAGGTTGTGGAATAAAATTATTAGTTACACATAGAGCTAAAACACCCATCCGTAATATTCTATAGAACTGAGTATCTATGACTGATATATTGAATATTTCGTCAAAATATGAAATGAATTCCTGATTATTTTGTGCAAATGATAGATTTTTCTAGAAAACCTATAACAATGTTAGTGAAAATATCCATGTTTTTCTGTTACTTAATGTCGAATAACATCTTAAGACTTGAGACACCCAAGCCAACCTCACCTGCACGTGGTGCACCCTGCTGATCAACGAACGAGGCAATGGCGAGAGCGGGGTGGTAGGGTTTTACAGCCCGGACTGGGTCGCAACCACCATGCATATGGCGAAAAAGCCCGTCATAGTGACTCGCTTCTGCGCGTCGCGTTTCGGGATCAGCCTGTGCATATCCAGTACCGGGCGACTTTCGTCATTATGGCCGGCATGACAACGGCGACCGGCGATGGATAATCTGTCTCTCGGTGGTTGCCGATGTTTTTGGATTGTACTATGCTTAACATCAGGCTTAGTACAGTCACTTTGTCGTGCTTCTATAAAAAACACTCGTAGATGTTTGGCGACAGATGTTCAACTTGGGGGGGGGAGGGGTAACATATAGAGCGTCAGGTTTAGAACAAAACCTTATAACAATACAAACAAGCTCTATCTCCACGATATATTAAGTAAGGACTTAAAAACCGATATTATTATCTAAATTAAATATTATAGGTTTTTTTTATATTTTAGCGATTTTAATTTGATATAAGCTAGTTCCTACGACTTTAATCACCGCCTACTTTTACTGTCCTATATTTTTCATCTACTTTATTTGTCGACTGTCTTTTGTTTTACTTTTGTCATTACTACTTAGCCTCTATATAAGCATAATGGCATACAGCTTGGATAATGCATTTAAAACTTTATCCTCCTATAACAGTCTCGTACAAATCAGTGCAACCCTTTCGAAGATAATCATGGTCTAAACACATTTTAATTCTATTGAATATTACGTATTTTTACAGAACACACTTAAACGTTTGAAAGGAAAAAAAAAAACAATTATAACACATAAAAAATAAAATCATAAATCGTATCAAATCGATTCTCAATAATTATTAAAACTTTTCGGATGTATCGAAATTTTCACAACTCAATACAACGGTTGTGTTTTATGGCAAATTACACTCTATGCGTGTTCGGTTACGGTTAAATTTGATTTTTATGCCGTTAGTTTTTAAATTGCTTATTCATATATACACTGATATATTATATTTTTGTCTAGATATGGCTACATACAGTATATATTTAAAATAAATGATGAATATTTATATGTCATCATTCAATAATTAATACTATATATTTATTTTGAAAGTGATGCAAGTCAGTACATAATACGTCAGTATATGCAATATACTAGCTGTCGGCACCAATTTCGCGCGCATGTCGTGGAAAAAAAAATCAATTAAATGTAAAATTGTCAATTCGGTCAATGTTTTTGAAGATTTACTGTTTTTTGCCCAAGTGTCTCTCTCATTCACTCTTTCAAGTTGAATTTTTTTTTAACCAAATTTTGACTTATATTTAGGTTTTACAAATATATTCTTTATGAAGTGACGCACTAACAAACATTCGGCAATTAATTTTTATTTGTATAAACATAGGAGAATGATAAATTTTAATATCATTTGTCAGATCGCCGTGAATATGTCGCACCCTCTTTGTATGAAGGATGTTGTTATACTATATATTTTACTGTAACTTGTCAATAGGTGGCGTAAGGATTTATTGAATTACTATTAAGTTTTATATTGTAATTTTATGCCGACGAAATCGCGGGTAATAAAACTCAAATTCTAATTCTGAATGCGTTGCAAAATTATTGAACCAGAATGTTGAATGTTTTCTTTACCTATATTAGTAGAAAAGTAGTTTGAATTATACTTTTCTGTCACAATATACTGTGTTGAATCAGGTTAAATAGTGCATACATAAACTAGAAAATGATGAATATAAAAAGACAATAATATAATCTGCCATTATAATCTACTCCTAACTGATATGAGTTACGGCGGCCGCTAAAATCCTAGTAGTTTATTCCTCTTCTCTGTCATGTACACATTAATGGCTGGTAAATCCTATTTTCGCAGTATATGTAACTTAGCGCAAGTCAACACACCGTTACGATATTTGTATTGTATAGCCGTAAGTGGTCTGGTTTTTAGTTCATTGTGCTTAATATGAAGCTCCCTTTTTCTTCTAACCTGGAATGCAAAAATGCTATTATTAAAAAGGTTACTCCAGTGAGTGCTTCACAGCTGACGTTTCTCATGCAGAGGGATTTATTTTGCATCTTTTATGTGTAGATTACTCAACACTCTCAACACGCTTTCCTCTTTTCAATTCTGAAATTACAAGTCAAATTTGAAAATATATTTTATCATTTTATAGATTATTTACTGGGGAAGATTATAAACCATCTAATATCAAGCTACGACCGTATGCTAAGCGAGCATCCGGCGAGCAGTGAGGCTGGGCTGAAAAAGTTAAACTCTAGTAAAACCACGGGTCATGGTGAGTGACCTTTATGTTGTAACCTGTTTCTTGTTTATACTAATTTAGTTTTGGTAGTGAAAAATAGAATCAAACGTGAATTCTGTTTTTGTTTCCGAGCTGATTACGCCATTGGCCTGACGGGCCTTCTCAGCTTCACGGGAATACTAAGAGAAGCGGTTAAGGCATTTCGTCGCTTGGCAACAAGCTCAAGGGTGCTAAAATGGTCGAAACTCATTTTGAGCTTTGCTTCGGATGCAACACCGCGAATCTGTGTAAGATAAACTAAGCGAGCTATTCATATATACATATTTGAATTCATGAGACACACATGTGTTCAAACGTGTATTTCATATTTGGAATTACGACTCGGTACGCTTTAATAACATCAGTGCCGTATCTAGCAAATCTAAAGCCGTAAAACCAAGAGCGTTAAGAACGGCCGTTCAAAAATTAGCGATGGCCTATTAAATCGATTCGATTACTAATTGATTGGGTGAGTAATGTTCTTTATCGATACGTTCGAATCGATTGTGTGACCGTACTGTGAGATTGATAATCGAATAACGGTTTTCGTGCTTAACGTGCCGGGAAATGTTGGTGCGTGGTGTGAAATATTAATTTCTTTTGTTATTCTATCTCTTCAAGTTTTTTTTTTATATCAAAGGAGGCAAACGAACTGGTGGGTCACGTGATGTTAAATGATCATCACCGTCCATAGACACTAACAACATCAGTGAAGTCGTAAGTGTGTTGTCACCCTGTATATGGGAGAAGGGGGGAGGGGAAGGAAAGGGAAGAATAAAGGGAGGTGGGCCTCCGGCGCTCTCACTGACTGAACGAAACACAACAATGCAAGCACTGTTATTTCACGTCGGTTTTCTGTGAGAGGGATGGTACTACCCCGGACGAGCCGACCCATTCATGCTGAAACCATTAATAGCTTCAGCGTGGCTCTACCACCTACAAATTAGTAATTTATAAGATTTGAAAGTTAACGACATCTGACGTTAAATAGCGACGTGATATAAGCTGATACTACGATAAACCTAGAAGAAGCATTGTTGTCCGGTGAAGCTATTAAGACCTTACTGGATCAATAGTGTAGTCAGTTCGAGAAAAAAAATTAGAAGAAACACTAGTAGGTACTTATGCACAGATATAGATTCTTGTCGACCAGTTTCAACATAAGGACGGTAACTAGCCAGGAGGGCTTAAAAAATAATAGCACTATGCTATTTGTAAAGATTCTATCCTACGTCAATCGATGTAGTGTCCGGACATGTTAACCATTGAAACATCATCGCTTCTTAATTGCTTAATACAAAAATTAATTAGGAATGCGTGGGGTATTATTTGTATCGGTACTGCCTAATTAAAATAGTAATTAATTTTCTGGTTACAATTCGGTACTTGAGTTTTAATATAATATATTTCACATAATACTACTTTTTACGCGAGGTAACCTACCAGACTAGGCTCCCCTCGGCAAGGGCTCAAGCCTAGGTCCGTTCCCTCGGCGTGGAGCCCTTGAGTACTGACTGTACTGAGCCCACTAAATCTTACATCACTGCGACAACATTACACATATAACCTCCACACACGTGCACTCACACATGCTTACACATGAAAGTGGAAGGGTTTTATTTTTCCCTTATCGAACTGAAATAGTTCAGAAAAGTTATCCAATACAAAATACATATAAGAGTTGTCGAGGTTGGTGGTGGATGCTTGGTACATATATATTTTTCAATAACTCATATAAGTATGAGTATGTAGCTTAGCTTAGGTTAGCTCAGATGGGCCGCGAATTGCATATATCAGGCAACAGCCAAGGCCGAGGTGTGCCGTGCACCCTTGAGTAAGTTACCCAAATAAAATCGGGTCAGTGCCGCCACCGCTCACCTTAGTAGTCCAGTGAGGCTGGTAAAACCTTGTTAGGTCTATAGTGTAGTCAGTTAAAAAAAAACGCGAGGTAACTAAAACACATTTTCATCTAAAACCACTCTGCTTCATTAAAAATAAGTGTTTCTCTATATTTGTAAAATATCTATAATGAAAAGATGAACCAAATCCAGTGTCTTGCCGGTTCTTCTATATGACTGGGTTGTTCGTCCAAATCTGTGGTAGTGTTGACATTCTCACGCGCATTCTCAGGGCCTAAATTGAACGAAGTATTTTTATTAGAAACAGCTCTCTCACTCTGCTATGATTTACCTAACAATTCCTGCTTATACAACGCCTCACTAGTCAAGACACAAGCCGCGCAAGCGCAATACGGTCGGTCACACAAGTATGTCGTGATATGAAATTATGAATTTATCTCCTGCAAAAAAAAATACTGCTCAAGGCGCATAAAGAAATTTTTACATTAATTAGAAATTACTTAATTAAAGATAAATAAACTTGGCCATAGCCAAATTTCAACACTAATTAGGAACTTAACCAGGAACAACTAAATTATATAATTAAATTTTAATACTATAGGTAGTAACTCTTCCATGAGTAATTTCACACTGGCAGAATTCGTATCTACGAGATGCATTTATAAAAAAAAGTTGAAAGTTGAATTTATGATATTTCCTGTACAAATCGACTGCTTCAAGTACTCTTCGGTGATGATTAAGCACAGCAAAGAATATAATTTAAGCAAAGTCATCAATTTGATGGCCACTTTGATGATGAAATACGTAATTAATGATCTAAACCGCATGCTCACAACCGTGTAAACGATACGTCAACCTAAACACCTTGCCTACGTAATTTATTCATACAAATCCGTGACGCTGTGTAATTCGTATATTACTGCCTGTTTTTTTTCTAACAATTGACCAAATATGATTTTTATTTTTCTCTCATGTGTAAGAAACAATTTGTAATTAATGTTATGAATTATTTATTTTATTTTTGACTAGTTTACCTTCTCTTCTAGCGTTGTCGATTAGGTAATGATATTCCAAGTTTCTGGCGTCATTTCAATGAACTAACAATGCGATGTCCTTTTTGATGTAAAAATTCTATAGACGCGGCGACGCAAAACCGAACTTTGCACTATTAACGAAATACTCAAAAACATTAGCAACCCTGTCTGTATAAACATAAGATTCAAACTGTTTTGTCCGCCACTAGTTCCACTAGTGTTACGCGGCACGCGCCGACGACCTAGCCCTTTGATAAATGCCGCCAAACACCGCGCCTACGTATAATTGAATTTTTCTATTTAATAAAAATGAATATTTATGTAATAAATTAAATAAACAGTAATTATTTTATGGAACAAATTTGTAATACTTTATCTTTTCATTATGCCATAGCTGACTCCTGTCGTAATCTGTTCTTTTGTGCATGTAACTTATACAAAATAATTTCGATGTTTCACATCTGCCATGCGTCCAGTGACGGCTCAATTTCTTTTTTGATCGAAGAAGGCGTTACTTTGCGAAAATCCATCATTGAATATTATAGTGGCTGCTACTTTGCACTATCGCCTGGAATTTATTAACCACTACTATGTCTAAACTTGTTTTGCTCCATCACGGAGCATCATCAGAACGACGTCGACTCTTCTGATGAGATCCAGGCATAAGTGCAAAGTAGCATCCACTATAACATTTAAGATGACGGCCGTCTTCTTAGAGCTTTTCAGATAGTTTTTTGGGCTAGTCAAAATCCATGCTCCGTGGTTTCCCATCCACTCCACTTGTGCACAATAACCGAATTATATTACGTAAAACACTATCAATATTACAAAATATAGAGTCAAATAATACAAGATTATAAAGGTAATGTAAGATCCACTGACAATCAATCCAAGACTCCGCTAAAAACTATTTATTAGTTTTGTATATTCGTACCGGACACTTAACTGCCACCTGAGATACAGGATTACCTAGTTTAGGTGGCAGCGGTCATATGTAAAATCCATCAATTTTTAGTCTACTTTTTGATGGTTTTGCGGTCGATAATTCTAGTGTGGTAAGTTGCATAGTAATATATTTTATGAGTTATAGTCAACCTCTTCACTATAGATGTTTTAGCATATTGTATGTAACTGTAATAATCCATAATTACTTGTAAATAGCACCGTATTATATAGTATCGCATACTTTTAAATGTAAAGATGTATGTTTTCACGGATACGATTTTTAGGTAAAAAAAAAAAAAAAAAAACTACATATAAGCAAAAAAAAGTGCGGACCAAGAGTCTGCAGACTACAAAAAAAAAAAAAGATGTATGTTTATGAGTCATAAATCTATATATAAATAAATAAAAATATTTCAGTTTTCTTGTATTTGGGAATTCTTTTTGTCGGTGTCATTTTTAACAGGTTTTTTTATTGTGACTAATGTGTGTGTTTTATGTTTGTAAGGGAACCTATTTTAAAAACTATTTTCTGCTAACTTCCAAGTGTTCAGATTATTTAAATTTTAGCACACATCCTACGAACTAATAGCAGTACAATCATTTTATTATTATGATATAATTTCTCGTCCAGTATAATCAGAAAAAAAACTTAATTTTAGATTTTCATTTGAAAGATGTCATATTTTAACGTTACACTACATTAAAATTAGATTAAAATGATGACTTAGTTGATAGTGTCTTCCAATACAGCATTGTTGGACGTAGGTTCGAATCCTTGCAACCGAGTCGAAGTTTTCGGTGAAATATAATTTTTTATTTATTTAATTTAAGGGCAGTAACTCGCATGTTATAATACCTCCAGTATTCCAAACATCCATAGGCTGCGGTAATCGCTTACCTTGGCGACCGATATGCTTATTTGTCATCGTTGTGGTATATAAAAATAATAAATCATTATTTACGCGATCACCCCCACACACGTGCACGCCTACACGCTTACACATGAAAGTGGAAGGGTTTACTTTTTTCCCTCATCGAACTGAAAACTCTCAATTTTCCGATAATAAATATATGGAGGCGTTGTTGAGGTGTGTATGCTTGGTACACATATACGTTTCAACAACTTATACATATATGAATAGTTAGCTAGGTTAGCTAAGATAGGTCGCGATTTTGCATGCAACAGGCAACAGCCAAGCCGAGGTGTGCCGTGCACCCTTGAGCTGGTTGCCAAAATAAAATCGGCTGAGAGCCTTAAGCGCTCGCCTTAGTAGTCCGGTGAAGCTGTTAAGACCTTGCTGGGTCAATAGCGTAGACATTTCGAAAAAAAATATATATATCATTATTACCTAGTATAAAACAAAGCCCCGTACCGCGTCTGTCTGTCTGTCCGTGATAAACTCAAAAACTACTGAACTGGTTTTCATAGGGCTTTCACCAGTAAATAAAGTGATTTATGAGGACAGTATGTAATTTGTTATGATTTTTTTTATTATCAGGTAGGGATAATGTCCGCCAGGCCTGTTTGTATTACATACTATACAAGTTTTTAGTGATAATATATACTCAAAGCGACTATTTGAACACCTACTAAAATGTTATGTATGTGTAGTATGTTTGATTCTTGTTGTATCTGCATTCAGTAAAAACATAAACAATCCACGTGTATTACTTTTTTATTTTATTTAACTTAATATACTTTTAGTACATATTACACATATATTTTATGTATCAGCATTTCATATGATCTTAAATTATGTCGAATTTCATGGTCTTCATATGCGCATTGTACTTAAAAGGGGGTTACAAAGTTATTTCTTCACATATATTTATTATATTATTACATTATTAGGGGAAGTAATTTAATATGTAATTTATAAAAACTTGGTATTCAGTCACTCAATCACTCAATTATTATATTAGCAAGATGGCGACCACCGTGAGGTTCTCTCGGACCTTATGCGTACGCTAGAGTTAAGGGATGGGTTGCCCAGCACCGTTTTTTCTCAGAGCCATGATATGGGGCTCTTCAAGAAGGGACTGAAACGCGCTCTTATAGGTCTGCAATACAATAGTGATGCTCTTGGTGTTGCAGTTGTCCATAGGCGACGGTAACCATTTACCATAAGATGGGCAGGCGGCCTATTTGCTGCCTTTTGGCATAAAAAAAAATCAATAATAATATATGTATATAACTTTCACTTCATCACCATCATCATCATCACCCTTATCCCTCCTAAGTAAGGTCGGCACAACATGTTTTTCTTTTTCCACTCTCTCCTATCAAATGTCATCTCAGTATTCACACCTTTCACGCACATATCATTTTTCACACAATCCATCCACACCTTTTTCGGTCTTCCTCTACTCGTATCCACCACCGTCCACCATCATACTCAACACTTTTCTAGTTACAGTTTTCATCTCTCCTCATGACATGCCCATATCATGCTAACCTATTACTCCTCAGCTTCTCTGTCACTGGTGCTATTTTCAAACTTCCTCTGATATACTCATTCTTAATCTTATCCATTCTAGTCACATCACACATCCACCTTAACATTTGCATCTCTGCCGCATGTAATTTTCTCTCATCCGTCTCTTTCGTAGCCCAATATTCGGATGCAAACAGCATGACCGGTCTTATCATAGTTTTATAAACTTTATCCTTGAGTTTCAAAGGCATTCGTGAGTCACAGCTACCTTAGACACATTTCGCCATTTCATCCATAACCTTCACTTGACGACAGAAATTAGTTTCACAGTCGTTTAATAAAAAAACGGCAATAAGTACTAAAGTGCATAACTAGATAATATTTAAAAAACACACTATCAACCTTTAAATACAATATAACTGTAAATTGGTATAAAACTGTTTGGAGAGAATAAAAAAATTGCATAGGACTACGCATGCGCGGACTCGTCGATTACTCGCGGACCCACCTGCTCCCGCGCAGATGGCGTTCTGTCCGTATGAAAAGTTAGCACTGAGGTATTATTTTTAAATGTTGATAAAATAAACTTTTAGTAAACGACTGTTACTTACGAAAGTAAGTTAATACATTATAATAATAGTGGTATAAGCCATGAAGTTAAAGAAGGATTATACTTATATTATTTTATTATTCACTAGTTTTGCCCGCGACTTCGTCCGCGTGGAACTTTATGTAAAAAAACGATGATTAATAAAATCACCTCAATATTCCAGGACAATTAACTCATGTATTTTTCTCCAGTACTTAACCACGTCGTCATTAAAATTACAATAATTTTTGATAGAATCGACCGATTTTATTAAAATAAACTAAATGTTACTCGAGGATATGCTTTACGATCTTCTTGCTGAGGTTTTATCGTGAATTATTTTATCTTACTTAGCAGTGAAGCATGTTTCAACAGACAGACAGACAGTTCTAAAAATATTTGAAATAACTTTTTTTATATCCTAGGAGGCAAGCGAACAGATGGGTCAACTGATGTTAAATGATCACTGCCGTCTATAGACATTAGCAATACCAGAGGAGTTGCATGTGCGTTGTCAGCCTATGTTTGGGGGAGGGGGACGAGGACAGGAGAAGTTTGGTGAGGCGGGCCTCCGGCGCACTCACTGACTGAACGAAGTGCAACAATACAAGATCTGTTACTTCATGTCAATTTTCTGCGAGAGGGTGGTACTACCTTGGTCAAGCCGACCCATTCATGTTGAAACCGATAATAGCTTCAGTGTAATTCTAACATTACAAATTATTGATTAATTTGAATTGCTTCATAGATTAAGTTATAAATTCAAATGAATTATATTAATTTAGATCGGTGTCATAAAGTATTTGAGTAGAATCAATAGGATCTGATAAATTGATAATTAAAACAGGCAAACAAATTAACATACCTTCGAGGTATAAAGCGAATTAATGCGGTATTAAGGCGTAAGGTATACATTCGCTAAGAACATGGAATTACACGGCGCAAGGGAAGCCTGGAGCGATGTATCGATGACCATAGTACTATAATCAGATGTTCGCGCAACAATACAAATTACCAATTCACAAGTGATCCGAAAGCTTTTAAGGGTGTTTACGCGGTCAAAATTACCGTACAGACCAATGTATTGATTTCAAATATTTTTTTTTTTTACCTTGACCACAATCTTACCTGACCTTTCAATGACAATGTGGTCTTACATAGTAAACAAACTACACATAGAGGGGATTGGCTCTGTAGTCCAGTTACATGTGTTTGGTAGGAGATTCCCAACTTAAAGATAGGTTGCTAGCCAAATTTAAAACTTAATCGACTTAGAACAAACTATGATTTTATCACAAACTATAGTAATTTATTAATGATGCGAATACTAACAAACAGTAAGATAAGTATTTAAAAAAAAAGTGTGTGCGTACTTATGTACACGCGTTAGAAGTTATAAATTTTTGGCGTAAGAAGATAGAAATATTTTATTCAAAAATTTATCTCTCGCCTTATTCTACGTTTGTAGAATCAACTACACTAACAATAGAAAAAAGGTATTTAATACATTGAAAGTTTTAATACTAAAAAGTCCAAGCTACAAACACAAAGAAATAAAAATGTTGACTATAGCTAACTTCAGGGTGTTCGGTTTTTCATGACGGTGTGCGCGTGCATCATAATAACTTCAAGGTGTCGTATTTTCGGGACTGTGTGCGCGCATCGTAAAAATTTACACGTCAAAAGAATTATAACTTCAAAAAGATTTAAATGCATCATGAACAGCATGTAAGCGACCCACTGCAGAGTTATAGACCTCTTCCCGAAGGAAGGGGGTAATCACCACGCCAGGCCACGATGTATTGGCGATTGTAAACTCCGAGAAATCCACAGTTCTATATTTTCCCACATAAGTACTAGACGAATATTTCTGAAGTTCAGGTTTCCTCACGATGTATTCACCTTCTCCGTTAATTGATAATGCTATCAATTTTAAATAATGGATGCACGCGAATTCCGAAAAACTCATTTATACATGTTGGGCTACGAACTAGAGGACATTAGATTAATATTCCACCGTAAAATAATAAAAAAGTCTTCCGTTACACCCTTTATTAACTCCAATAAACGCTTACTATGAAGAATGAACGAGTACCTAAGCAGAACGTACCAGCTGACAATTATTTACCTTATTATACCGCAATTTAAAAATGCCAACTTGTGTGGCGGAACTTTTGCATCACGCGCTTTTATAATTGTATCTATAATCCATACTATCGGTGGTCGTTTATCAAGCTTAATTAAACTTCAACCCTTAACAATTTTTAAAGAAACGAGGCCGCATTTAAGATTTTTAAACGGACCGTAACGAAGTGGAGTTTAATTTGTGGCAGATGTAAACCGTGGTGCGTTTGAACGTGACAGTGTACTTGCCAATTCGCTGACCTGCGTGCGAGCTACTTTGTTAACTCCACTTATAAATATTGTAGTAAATATTTACTCCATACCCTTTACCATTACTTGACAAAATTCATACTTTATTATGAAAAGTTATTAAATCAATTTAGATTTAAGTATCAGATTAGATTAATACATTTTGAATGTTAATAGAAATTACAATTAAAATTGAAACTATAATTCAGTCAGACTATTGTGGCGTTATAAATAAGGTCTGACGACCACAATAATAGCACGCACAGGTATATGAGTACTCGGTGTATAACCCCAATCAAACGGAGTACTAGAGTACCCGACTACTTGATCCCAAATAAATAACAAGCACATAGTAAAAATCTCTTCGCAGTGTCAAATATATGGAGGAGTTGTTGAGGCGGATATGCTTGGTACTCATATACGTTTCAACAACTCAAACATATATGAATAGTTAGCTAGGTTAGCTAAGATAGGTCGCGATTTTGTATGCAACGGGCAACAGCCAAGCCGAGGTGTGCCGTGCACCCTTGAGCTGGTTGCCAATATAAAATCGGCTGAGTGCCTTAAGCGCTCGCCTTAGTAGTCCGGTGAAGCTGTTAAGACCTTGCTAGGTCAATAGCGTAGTCAGATCGAGAAAAAAAAAATCTTCGCAGTGACCATCTTTTGATTTGTCCTATTTAGGGGTGGGTCAGTTTGTATCAAATCATTAGGAAATTGTGGATCCCTTGGTGAATACGGTTTTGTATTGCACTATAGTGCTTGAATTAAAAAATACGTATAGTACGAAAATCAGTCACGTGCCCGTTAAGTTTATTCACAATTAAAGCTACATATTGATGTGAAGCATCTATAGGCGCGAGTAAACCAGATTGCTGTCGTGGCGACGACACGACGATGCCATGTGTAAGCGACTGAATGTGTAAGCGACTGAGCGTAATCTCTCATGTCGCACTGAGCTCGCACACCTATATTGTAAATCGAGAATTTGATATTCGTTCCATTCGACCAATTTCGATGCTTCACATATGCCAGGTGTCTCCTGACGGCTTAATTTTTTTTCAATATTGGGATACCATTGTAAGATTTGTATATAAACTATACTTGAATTAATTTTCAAAATTTATAATTATTATATATGTATATATAGAACCGGAGAGGAGAGAAAGTATTTATATGTTAACTAGCTGCGACTCACGTTTTTAGTGGCATTTAATATTTCCCGCTTTCAATACCACATACTCACAATACAGTTACACGACCCACCCACACTATTACTTCGCTCTCGCTTGGCATCCTTTTTGTCCTACTCTGTTCCTAATTGTAGCAGCATAATGTTATATACTCTATAACATTTTCAAATAAATGTACTACAAAATACAATAACTTTTTATATATGAGTAGTAGTTTTAAAGATAGACACGTTACAAAAAAAAAAAACAATTTCTTTCTTTCAATTGCCACATTGAAGCATACGACTTCACTAGAAAGAATATTACTTTGAAAAATATAATAGAAATAAGTGTTCAGGTGTTAATAATTGTCTATTAAAGCATTCACTTTACGCTTGTAATTTACGTATAATGTAATTGGTAACGCTATCTATCGTCAAAAGATTAAATTGTTATTAGAAATGTGCAATCAAGTTTTACTCACAAAATCTCAGTTCGTTTTGTTTTTCATTTATTGTGTACTACTGACTTATTTATCGTAGAATTTAGAATAATCATTTTTCAATAGCAGCCGCAATGTTAACGGTAAATTAACGATATCAATAACGATGCCAAATATTAGTTGCCAAATATTGTTGTAGTAAAATGTATATGTGAGAGTTTGAAACATTTTCATTATGTATCTCCTGTAATTCTAAAGTTAAGTTTGCAGCTAATCTATAGGTCTTAGAGCTGAGTGTATTAAAAAAAAAACTCGTTTTATGCTAAGAGAAGGATTCTTCCTTATTTTAACATACTTCAATCGTTAGTAGTTGGATCAACCTCGATATTGTACTAAACGTGCTTTAATACTTGTCACGGTTGAATGATGAGGTGAAAACTTGCCAGAATTTGTGAATTTGTGTTATTTCGCACTTTTGACATGAATTATAGATTACATTTTAGAACAATCTTATATATCTTTATACATGTACGAAAAAGCAATCATATCTTTTAAAAATACAGATCAGTATAATAGTTTTCTTCGCTTAATTTAATCAATTCGTCACATTTATTTCTTTTTTAATCGATTTTACCTAGTTTATTAAACTTTCAAGTTAAAAACTTACAAGGTATTTGACATGTTTTAATACTATGATCATGATGAATGAAATCATGAAATATTAAAATGTGAAATCTTTATTTCTGTATATTTATTAACAATAAACACACACTGAATTATTTAAATTAAATTATTTTAAGTAAAAGCAAAAATATACAGGCATATCCAACTTTGTAGATGAAGTTTTTTCAAGTGTATCTACTAAGTAGGGATTTTGCGATGTCGTTGAATTTATCTCATTTGTGGTACCGATATAAGCCAAAATATTTAATTCTAACGACTATAAATGAAAAAGAGGGTTAAAATTATTTTCATATGAATACTAAATAGATACAAAGGCTTAATAATTCTACTTGTCTGTATCATTATTATGAGTACTGAAATTATCACTTGCTAGCAACACGGGCGAACGTTCAAACGAGGCTCGAGTTTTTGCATTGCCCCCGACGCGTGCGCATACGTGACCGCCATAACGATTCCTCTAATTAGATCAAAGGTGAGACCGACTCATAATTGTTAATACACGAAGACTATTACGCAGTTTTCACACTCGACGACCGGACATACAACTGAAGATACATTTACGAAAAACATCTAGTACCCAGTTATATTTAATTAAATAGTATTAGGTCGAAGCGAGTTACGTCTGGAAACGTTTAATTTGAAATTCGTCTATGAATGTTTTTGTGCGCTGCGTTAAAAAAAATAAACAGACATTGTTATGCCTAACACTTATATATTTTTAATGGCATCCATTAACGGGTACACTGGTATTAAGTTATTATTTAATACCATTTTTACCAACGTAGGCAATGATATTATAATTAAAAAGCTGTACGCTGTAGAGATACGTCATAAGCACTTCGATAACGTCGTGTTAAAACTTGGGTGGCTGGCTTATTTTTGCCGACTGACCCGTGAATTCGTTACTTTACGTATGCGTACGTTATTGTGGCATTTGTTTTGCCACATATTCTTTTAAATTAGCTATATATTTAAAAATCGTAATACACCACTTCGAGATTTTGGTGTTAAAAAATCAGCCGGAGGATATAGTATACTACGATATTCATAATACGCCATTTTCCTGTCGCGCTCGCACACTCTAGAACTTTGTCCTGCTTTCTCATAAAAATCAAAATTATTTTATTCAGTTTAGGCCCTAATAAGGCACTTATGAACGACAAAAACTACTACCGGTTCAAACGGTATAAATAATCTAATTAACCTAGGCTTAGATTTTAAGGTGAAAGTTGTTAGCTTATGCATTTTTTTTCATGGTGATTTTTTATTGCAATCGATTTTACTAAAACATTTAGCAGGCTTTAGTAACTACCAGGTTGTATTTTAATGCTATTAAATTTACATAGTAATTTGACGCAGACAAAATCGCGAACGTTCGATAATAGCTTATAAATTTACTAATAAATATTATAAATGCATATATTTAAAGTATATGTTGGAGTTACATTTATTGAAGTGAAAACTTCTTGAGGCGCATTGGGCTGTATTTTTGCAGCAGAAGAATTTATGATTTTACGTCATGACATGCTAGTTAGCATGACTGAACCTATTGCATTTACGTTAGACTAGCAAGTGTAGTATAAGTGTCTGTGTACATCTAATATTGATATGTATTGAGATTGGTATATATTTTTTTTATAGCATAGGAGGCAAATGAACAGGTGTGTCACCTGATGTTAAGTGGTTACCGCCGTCCATAGATACTAGCAATACAAAGAGAGTCGAAGGTGCGTTGCCAGTCTGTGCTTGGAAGGAATGGGGAAATGAGGGGGAAGGGGGTGAGGTGGTCCTCAGGCGCTCTCACAGACCAAATGAAACGCAACAATGCAGGCACTGTTACTTCACGGCGGTGTTTCTGTGGGTCGGGTGATACTACCACGAGCGAGCCGATCTATTCATGCTGAAACCAGTAATAGCTTCAGCGTGGCTCTATCACCTAAAATTATTTAATGAACTGTTTATAATTATTGCTCGGAGCGCCAATAGATGTGAAAATCAGAATAAAGATAATAACTACAATTAACATATCATGAAATTTTATAAAATTAACACAGTTATATAGTTGTCTTGAGTTTTCACTTCTATCGACAGTCCTTATGACTACCTTGCCTTTTTTAGTAGTCAATAGAATTCAACCGTGTACATAAGATCCAGTTAATTGCGCGATTATTGCCAACGGATCGTCAAATGAAGCAACTTAAACGCCTATATACAATGTAAGAGGACTATATCACTTCATTACATCGTGATGGTATGCATGGAGAAACAATAAAATACTACACTTACATCAATAATTTATAGAATTCTAGCTAGAAAAAGTACTAAATTGTTTATTAAGCATTAATTATACCAAGTCTTTGCGATGGGAGACTCTAAGGAATATTGTCGTTCCCATAATAATGTACTTTTCAAAGTGAATGACAATTTATCGAACTACTAATTGGGGAAGCGTTTAGTTTAGTAATTATAGTGGTTATTACGGTAGTTTTATTCCCATATAATCGTTATAGGTCAGGTTGGATTGAATTATCGATTTTGACCTTTAGCGACTTTACGACGATTTTTTTCATGGTTTTTTTTTCTCATTATCACGTCTCCAACTACCATTAGTAATGAATTAACTTCATTAAGTTAAAGGTTAAGTAAACTATTATTAACTTAATTGTGTTTTTTTATTTCTAATATTTATTTTAAGTCCTTTGTCAAAGAATTCAAACGTGAGAAATTCATTGTTTTAATTTCTAAAAAGAAAAAAGAAGAAAGAAATAGAAGAGAGAAGGAATTGTTAGAACGAGCAGAAGAATTAAATTCAACAAACTAAACAAAAAAAAATTAACACACGTGAATATAAAATGGATATCCAATAACTAAGAAACCCATTCAGCAAAAATGCTGCAGTAGAGCAGCGCTGATCTTCGATGGAAACCCATATGATATACTGATGTTTAGTCGGCCATATTAATCTAACAAAATTAAAAAAACAGATCTGTAAGTTGACAAACGATTACACAGCACACATAGAGCATAGTTGATGATTACATTATACATAGGTACTGTCGCTACAAACTCAAGACCAAGTCTGTTTGCTTGCAAACGATAATCAAACGAATATACATACATTAGAAAAAACAGCAATATGCAAGTTGTAACAGGTATACATAATGACATAAACAGAGTTTAGAATAGTTATACTAAGTTTCACGGAAATCGCTGGCACTGTTTGCGAGATTCTCAATATATAATAACATAAAATAATTACTCGTTTAAAGGTATTAGATATGTGCGTGGATTGATGTAGGTTAATTTCACACAGTCCTTTTCAATTTAATATTAGTCCTACCTACCACTGTTTGTCATACTTTCACGCCTTAATTATTCAACTTCTCATCATAACATTTTGTGTATATATTTAGGGTCCAAAGAAGAATGTAAAATATATTTTACCTACAAAAAATGTACAATACTCAGTACTAATGCTATCTATATATTCTAATACACCGGTGTTGTTTTCAACATCTGATACACTCATTCTTTATACTATACATTTTAGTTATTTTTTAATGTTTTAGGTACCAGATTTTAAATAACAATGTGCTTTAAAATGTCAAATTTAGATGTAAACTGTAATAGATTTTTTTATATCATTGTAGGCAAATGAACAGGCGGGTCACCTAATGTTAAGTTATCACCGGCGCCCCTGAACACTACCAACACCAGACAAATTGCAAGCGCGTTGCTAGCCCATATTTGGAAGGGGTGGGGTTATGGGGAGGAGGGGGGGGAAAGAGAAGATGGCCCTTCGGCACTCTCACTGATCGAAAGAAACGCAACAATGCAAGCATTGTTACTTCACGTCGATGTTTCTGTGGGTCGGGTAGTACTACCCCGGACGAGCCGACCCATATATGCTGAAACCAGTAATAGCATCAGCGTGGATCTACCACGTAAAGATTGTAGCTATATGTTATCCTAGCAACTGAATCGGAGTGAAAGAAAACATAGAGATAAAACCATAACATAATTGTAAGGTTTTTTCTAAGACCACTTACCTAGCTAATGCCCTCAATTTTAAAATCTATTTCCTAGCTTCTATTGGTGTGTTCTTACAGCTGTACTTGAGAGCCAGTCCCTTCTAGGTTTGAGGTGTTTGCCATCTTATCCGTAATTTAACACCACATGAGATAACGGCCAAACCATAAACCCTATAAGGCAAATAAAACTTGACCTAAGCTGAGGTTCAGCCAATGTGGCACCCCCATACATATGTATGTCAAAAATCAAAAGCACTTTATTCAATTTAGGCCCTAACAAAGCACTTATGAACGTCAAAACTACTATATTGCCACACAGCTGAGTGGCTTCAACGCTCGTCGGAAATAGTCCCATAAAGCTGTAAAGGCTCGTGATACCAATATTGTTGTCAGTTCGAAAGAAATAATATCCCATCTTAAACTATATTGAAGTTATTTATGACAAAGTGCATCCGATAATTTTATGATCCTAAAAAAAAACCATATAACGGTCTCATTAACCTAACACTATCGATGTGTTGAAGGTAAATCATCTCAAGATATACTCGTACGTCGCATTTTATTACAAAACACAATGGAAAAGCGATGTAAGATCGTAAAAGCGTGAAGGAAAAACATAGACAAGATACAAACTTCATAGACAGTCATGGGTTCTATATAATATTAAACTTTATCTATACTTCTATACCATACTATCTTTATATACGTATAAATTTCTTCTGTAAGTGTGTATGTCACTGAATTCCTAAGCGGCCGAAGACCAATTTTGATGAAATTTTGTGTGCGTGTACGAGTGGATTCGAGAATGGTTCACAATTGGACCCGGAAGGTGGCGCTATGGTCGGATAATAGGCTTTTTTATTATAAGGATGGGGCAGCGTTCACCGGGCCCGCTAGTAATATTATAAAGAGGCAATGGCGAAAGCGGGGTGGTAGGATTTTACAGCCCGACTGGGTCGCAACCACCATGTATATGGCGAAAAAGCCCGTGATAGTGACTCGCTTCTGCGCGTCGCGTTTCGGGATCAGCCTGTGCATATTCAGTACCGGGTGACTTTCGTCAATATGGCCGGCATGACACCGGCGACCGGCGATGGATAATCTGTCTCTCGGTGGTTGCCGATGGTTTTGGATTGTACTATGCTTAACATTAGGCGTAGTGCAGTCACTATGTCGTGCTTCAATAAAAAAAATGAAGAGTTTATTTGCCTGGATATATTGGTTTGTATATGGATTTCGGAATTCATATATCTAGCTATAATCGAAAGCTCATTTATCGAGGAAGACTATGTTATCACGCTATGTCAAATAGGAGCGGAGTGCTAATAAAGAATGTTTTAAAATCTTTTTGTTATGCTTTTGAGAGATTCCGTTGCGTGTTAGGGTTAACCCAAATTAACCATCCCACGTTCCATTGAACGAAGACGTGGACAGGAGCTAGTAAGTTATAAGTATTGAGATGAGGTGGCTTTGAAAGGAAAGGCTTCACTAACAAACAGGACATCGAAAATACTGAGAAATGTATAACTTGAACGAAGCGAAGATTTCATGTAACTAACATGTAAATCAGTAACTGAGTATAAAAAATTACACAAATATTAAATTCGAAATTTACTATAATATTATATTTCAATTAAAAAATGTTAAATGCCCCTTTTTTAACGAACTCCAAACTATGCAATACAGGTTTTCTTAAATTTTTATCGAAGTGTTTATATAGTTAATACTATTAACTAGTTCTTACGCGCAGCTTTATTTACTTTAATGTAGTTTAGACCTTCTAAGATTTAATATGTTTTGCGATTAACATGTTCAGACAAGTACGTATACATACAAAGTTTTCAAAAATAGCCATATCATATTCTTTTATACACTTAACTTCATCCACAATTAGATTTTGTCAAATACTAAAATATGTACTATGATTCTATAGTTTTATCCCTTGCTTGCGTCTTAAGTAGGCTTGACGAGACGTAACTTATTCTTCTATACTCCAGCCAAAGTATATACAAAATTTGATAATTCGTTAAATAATTAAGTCACGAAAGCGTACTGAACAGATAAAATCATAATTCACATTGATTACATATTAGCTTCTGCTCGCAACTTTTCTCACGCTCAATGCACGGTGTTTTTTCTATATGACAGGCACTCTATCTCCTTTTCTGTATATATAATACAGTATAAAAACATTCAATACAAACATACAAACTCACTTTTGCATTTGTAATATTAATAAGGATATTGTGATGAAGTATTTGTACTGTATTTTATAAGTATACCAAAGAACGTGTAAATGATAGAGCCACGCTGAAGCTATTACTGGTTTCAGCATGAATGGATTGGTTCGTCCGGGGTAGTACCACCAGACCTACAGAAATACCCACGTGAAGTAACAGTTGTTGTCTTTCGTTCGGTCAGTGAGTGCGCTTGAGGCCCACATCTCCTATTCCTTTCCTTCCGCCTCCCCAACAACACAGGTTGGCAACGCACTTGCGACTCCCGTGTTGGTTGCAAGTGTCTATGGACGGTGGTGATCACTTAACATCAGGTGACTCATCTGTTCCTTTGCCTCCTATGATATAAAAAAACTGTTAGAATGATAACAGAGCTTTCTCCATTTTATGTTAAAAAAAGTGACGTAAAATACAGTAGAACATCATAAATTAGCAATAATGACTATTTAATCATTTTAAAGAAATTCAAATGTTTTCCAACTCCCCAGCTTTATTGAAAAACGCTATGAGACAGAGTATTGTATCTTAAGCTAAGTTATATCTTACTTTGTTATTGAGTTTTCAACTGTGATATGTCTTACAATGCTTAGATTCTCAGTTGGTCTTTATGTTATGTTTATATTGTTTTATTTCATTATACCTTCCTACTGTATTTCATGTTTAATCTTACCAGCTAACTGACACTCGTTTTGATTTTATTTACTGTCCTAAAGTTATAAATAAATAAAATAAAACAAGCCTTTATTTCTGTAAAACTACATTAAAATAAGAACACAATCTATTTCAGTTATCGGCATCCGGTTTTTTTCCGTTACAGCTTTTCCTGCGACAAAGGCCTCCTCTAAAGATATTTCACATCTCCCTATTTTTCGTTATTTGCATCCATACTGGACCCGCCATTTCTTTTATGTCATCTTCCCATCTTTTATTCTGTCTACCTCGGCTTCTTTTATTCTCCCTCCTAAAGTTACCTGTATACTTATGCTGTGGGCGGCGGAGCGAATTGTTCTCTAAGAACTATATTGTTTTTTTTTTTAAAAGTAATATTGCTCACTTGTATTTCTAAGTGCAATTGTTTTTTTTTTATTTATAGAAGCACGACAAAGTGACTGCACTAAGCCTGATGTTAAGCATAGTACAATCCAAAAACATCGGCAACCACCGAGAGACAGATTATCCATCGCCGGTCGCCGCTGTCATGCCGGCCATAATGACAAAAGTCGCCCGGTACTGGATATGCACAGGCTGATCCCGAAACGTGACGCGCAGAATCGAGTCACTATGACGGGCTTTTTCGCCATGTACATGGTGGTTGCGACCCAGTCGGGCTGTAAAACCCTACCACCCCGCTCTCGCCATTGCCTCGTTCGTTGATCAGCAGGGTGCACCACGTGCAGGTGAGGTTGGCTTGGGTGTCTCAAGTCTTAAGATGTTATTCGACACCCCTTACACCCCTTGTTGCCCTTAATAAATAAATAAAAAAGTAATTATATAATATATAAAATTTTGGACTAATGTTACAATATTGAAAATAAAGTCTTTATTAATTAATAAATATATTAATTTTTTAAGACGTCGAAAAATAACACAATCAAAAGGTTCTTATTTTATAAACGATGGAACCCTAATAACGTGTCATTTTTAACACTATACATAATGTTTATAAAGATTTATAGTGTGGTATTGTTTTCCGATCATGGGATCTGAAATGTTTTTATACTAATCTATACTCCCATTGGTTCATGATCGCCTGGTATATATAGTCTAGCCTTGTACATAGATTGTTAATGAAGTTATTTTTTTATTTAATACCAGTCTAACTTACACTTTTGAGAGTTTTTGGCGGGATTTTAGTCTGTCATGTAGTGGATTTTATATTTTATTCATAATCTTGTGTTATTTGACTATATATTGTGTAAATTTGGTGGTGTTTTACGTAATATAGTTAGTTTATTATGCATAAGTGAAGTGAATGGAATATAATAACACGGAGCATGAAATTCTGAGATGCCACAAAAACTCCCTGGAAGGTTCTAGCAAGGGATCCACCATCTTGTTAGAATATGGTTTCACACGATGCTTAATATTGGAATGATCACACGAAGTTTGTGATATTATTGACTACGTGAGAATGGCAGTAATAATCGGAAAGATTGATTGCCAAAAATAAAGTTAAAAAAAAAACTTACACCTTGGTTTTCGCTTGTCATTTTATTAATAATGCGGGGTGGTAGGGTTTTACAGCCCGACTGGGTCGCAACCACCATGTACATGGCGAAAATGCCCGTCATAGTGACTCGCTTTTGCGCGTCGCGTTTCGGGATCAGCATGTGCATATCCAGTACCGGGTGACTTTCGTCATTATGGCCGGCATGACAGCGGCGACCGACGATGGATCATCTGTCTCTCGGTGGTCGCCACTGTTTTTGGATTGTACTATGCTTACCATCAAGCATTTTTTTAAATATTTTCTTTGGCTGTATCACTATATCAGGGCTTCTCAAATTGTGTTACAAATCCGTGGGGGTTCGGCATTCGATTGCAAGGAGTTCGTGACAAGATTTACGCAAAGCGACGAATTTTCTTTTGCTCTTTGCTACAACATCTGTTGATCACCTGACAGTGGTCAAACATGGTCATGCTAAAAATGAAATACAGAGATCGACTTGAAACCGAGTCAGAATTAAGGTCAAAATTTTCCAAAATTATTTCTAAAATTGATTAAAATTGCGGTAAGAAACAAAGCCCATCCATTGAATTGGTAATTAAAAGAAAATTTTTTTTTTTCGAAATGAAAACGCTTTTGATCTGGAATGGTCTTCACAACTTCACCGAATTTAAAAAAAAAAAAGTTACTGTATTTGTTAACCTTTATTAATATAAAAACCTTATTTTCTGCAAGACTCAATGTTATTATTTTATATGGCGAGGGGGTGATTTAATGAGTTAGTTAAGGGATTCCCTGTCATCTGGAAACTTACAATAGTTCGTGGAGCCTAAAGCTATAGAAACACTGCATTATATCTCTTGGCATGGTACTTGAACAAATTATCTGGCAAATCGGTAATGTGAGTTGGTTAGTGTGGTGGACAGTTTTTTGTCTTAGTGCCAATCTGTTGTACAATATAAATCAGGTTGGTCTTTTACTAAATCCAGCTTATCTAAGTTTTTGAGGACATACATTAACTTATCAACAATTGCAATTTTAATGTTTCTCGGGCTGTACATAAAATATAGTTAAACATTGCAGGCAAAGTCACCGATATAAGTTAGTGTATACACAAAATTTAATTTCACAATGTGAAATTATGCATACAAAGATAGTAAATAATAGTTCTACCTATACCTACATATAATAAAAATGTAAATGTATAATGTATTTTTTAGACTTTTTGTAAAAAAAATGTTGCAGGGGTCTAGGTTATAAATTTCAATCATATTTGGAAATATTGGTCTGGCTGTTTGTATAAACACGCATAACTACTAAAGTAATATGTTGATGAAAAAACCTTAAGAAATATATAGAGAATATCTTCGAGTAACATTTGGTTTTTGTTTTATTAAAATTGGTCCACTCTATCGAAAGCTATTGTAATTTTAATGAAGACACGATTTAAGTAGGAGAGGAAAGTACATAGATTTAATACATTCAGACGACTTTATTAGTCACGATTTTGTACAACAAGTTCCACACGAACGAAGTCACAAGAACCAGATTAGGCCCCTCTCGGCAGCGGCTCAAGCCTAGGTCCGTTCCCTCGGCGTGGAGCCCTTGAGTACACTGCTTACGCGATACAGTGACACAAAATCACTGCTAGCTGCAACATCACACATATCACCTCTACACACCTACACGCTTACACGCTGTTTTTCTTTTTCTATACTAATATTATAAAGAGGTAAAGTTTGTGAGTTTGTGACGTTGTGATGTTGTGATGTTGTAGGGGGTAATTTCAGGAACTACTGGTCCGATTTCAATAATTATTTCAGTGTTATATAGCTCATTCGTCGAGAATGGTTATAGGCTATATATCATCACGCTAAGACCAATAGGAGCGGAGCACAGATGAAGAATGTTTTAAAATCGAGATGTTTTTTTCCTTTTGAGAACTGCTGCGTGTTAGTGTATCTATTCCACGCGAACGAAGTCGCGGACAAAGGCTAGTCAAAGAAATAAACGACAAAAAGTTCTACCCTCATTTTTCCCTCTCCTGTCCTAACCTATATAATTTAGAGGAAATTTCCCAACACAAAATACATATAGGAGTTGTTGAGGCACGCATGCTTGGTACACATGCATTTCAATAACTCATATACGTATATCTAGGTAGCTTAGCTTAGGTTAGATCAGATAGATCGCGATTTTTGTACAAAACAGGAGACGGCCCAAGCTGAGGTGTGCTGTGCACCCTTGAGTTAGTCGCCCAAACACCCCAAATCGGCTGAATGCCTTCAGCGCTCGTCTCAATAGTTCGGTAAAGCTGTAGAGACCTTTCCAGGTCATCATCGCTCTCATTTCGAAAAAAAAAGGCACAAACACTGCTATTGCTAATAAGAGATGATCCATTGACCCACCAAACAATAAGATACGTCCCTGTATAAAGGCCGTCGCACACCGAGCTCAGCGAAGCGCGCCTGCTCACCGAATCGGTTTACACTTGTATAAATAATAATAGATGAATTAATTTTCTGCAATTTTCACCGTAGGTATGGACCAGTAACGTCACGGTCTCGTGGGCTCGCTCGGTGCAACGTGCTATATTGTTTTCGAATGTAAACATTCCATTCGTTTGTACATTTCGATTTATGAATAAAACTGACAAAAACACGCATTCTGATCCATAATTTATTATGAGGACTTAAAATGAAATTTATCTACATATATAACGGAATAACCGACTGATTTATCAACGCGCAACTCCGATTACTGCGGTTAGGTCTGTAAAGCTATTGAATGCAGATTCCTCTTGCACTATAGGTGAGCACTAAGGTAAAATTTAGATAAAAAAACATTTTTATATATATATATGTGTAAATCATAGGAGGCAAATGAACAGGCGGGTCATCAGGACAGGAGTGATCAACGTCGTCCATAGACACTAGCAACACTAGGGGAGTCGCAAGTGCCTTGCAAGCCTATGTTTGGGAGGAATGGAGGGAGATGAGCGGGAGAGGGAGATGAGAAGGGAGGGGATGGGAGGTGGACCTTCGGCACTCTCACTGACCGAATGAAACGCAACAATGCAAGCACTTACTTTACGTCGGTTTTCTGTTGGGTAGTACCCCGGACGAGCCGACCCATTCATGCTGATTCATGATCAGATTCATGCAGTAATAGATTCAACCTGTCTCTAACACCTACAAAAATTTATAGTATGGTTCAGCAAATCACTTGTAATTTTAGTTAGGACTAACTGTGCCCGCGACTCCGTCCGCGTGGAACCTGGGACCTAATGTATAACAACAGTGAGTAATAAAATCATCTGACTACATTTAGTACTTATGTACTTTTCTCTCATACTCAAGTCATGTCGTCATTAAAATTACAATAACAATTGATAGAGTAAACCGATTTTAATGAAACCAAGAGTAAATGTTACTCGAGGATATGCTTTATGATTTTCTTCGTGAGGTTTTCTCGTGAACGCAGCACTTTAGCAGTGATGCGTATTCAAACAAATAAATAGTTAGGCAGACATTTTCAAAAATATTTGAAATATATTTCATTGTTTTTTTCAAGACACATGAAACAAATATCATTTTGTCACAAAAATCTAAAAGTACAGATATGTTAGATTTCCATTCTTATTATGTCTATAGATTCAGTGATAATGATCATAGTGGTCGCGAATGGGATACAACATGATTGTTGTTTTACTATATTACTAACTAGCCTCTGCCCGCGACTTCGTTCGCGTGGACATAGATAATTTGGTTATGCAGCGATAGCTCTGAAGAGAAAAAAACACCCTGATTTTTAAATATTCTTCATTGTTGCTCCGCTCCTATTGGCGTGATGATATATAGCCTATAACCATCCTCGATAAATGAGCTATACAACAATGAAAGAATTATTCAAATCGGACCAGTAGTTTCTGAGATTACCCACTACAACGTCACAACATCACAACGTCACAACATCACAACGTCACAAACTCACAAACTTTACCTCTTTATAATATTAGTGTAGATTTAAATAGTAACCTATAGGTCATTTCGTATTTTAGGCTCACTAAGACTAATATCAGTTTTTTAGGTAATAATTTTAGATTTTATAACAAAGTCCCAAAATAAATCTTCGATTAGCCGGATAATGAGTTCAGTTCCAACACCATGTCAAGCGTGCTTCATATATGAGCGACGGTAACGTCTGAAAGTGACGGCAATCTCTGTGCATTCACCAAAAACGGATGTAACTCTTTGTAAAAATATATAACATGAAAAGATAAACCAGATCGAGTTTCTTGCTGGTTCTTCTCGATAACTGGGTTGTTTTCCGAACCCGTAGTAGATTTGGTCGGTTGGTAGCTTTAAGTCTCTTTTGAGGGCCTGAATTGAGTAAAGTATTTTTATTGTTTTTTTAAACATAGAATTTGAGGTTCCTCTATAAATGTTTATAAAGTAGCAAGTTTGAATGAAAAAAAATCTCTTCAACTAATAATATTAAGGAATTTACACAAATTTCTACTAAAAAAGGTGTCAAATTAATTGTTTGTGTATAATAATCAGCAATGAAAATGTAAGGGAAAACATTTAAAGAAAAACAAGATAAATAAGTTACTGTTATATATGTAGCGCTTTTGCAATTTTTTCTAATAGGATTGTTAAACAAAGTACTGATGATGATTGGTCCGACCGGTTCCGGCTATGGCGACCACTTTGAGCCCTAAACTTATAAACTCGGAGTCCAGTAGTAGAAGCGGTCAGATGCGCAGGATATATTAAGATGCACAAGTGTACGCGCAAAGCACAGTTGCACATATTCGTCCTTGTTCTTCTGGACCCAGTGGAACGGGGACCGTTACGACCGGAGAAGGACTCGGACAGATGGTACAGTATCATGGTTAGATAATACAAAGGGTTTAACTATCTCACACTCCCTTAATCGCCTTTTACGATACCCACGGGAAGATATGGGGTGATGCTATTCTACTCTGCCGGCACCACACAAAATACTATGAAAGGGTTGATCAACCAATTTACTATAAATAAATTATACAACATTACGTCACCTCTATGTTGTCATAGGTAAAGAAAATGAAGCACTACTATTCTCAACCCATGCTACCTTTCGCTGATGTTCTGTTTCCAGAAATTATTATTAATGTTCAGCAATAAAAAAAAATGTTTATTTAAACATTATAGTGCATAGATAGATACGTGGTCAGTCGACCGTAAAACATTGTATGACCAAATAATATATATCATCGAATCTTTTCACACTGACATTTCCTAAGAACGGTTATCTTAGCAATTCACGGCGCGCATTGGAAACACTTGTAATATGGTAATTTAGCGAGTCCATGTACGGAAACTTATGTTCGGACAATGCCATTTGTCTACATTATGACGTAGCAATTGCATTTTATTTTATTTATTTCTCTTTATAAGTTAAGCATGTTGTATATTGCGTGCTATAATATGGGAGAGATTAAAAATGTTATCATGATATCTATAGCGCCGCAAGGAAAAGGGATTTCGGAAAGAAATCGGGAAATCTATTAATTCCCGCTTTTAATTAAGTATGACTCACCTGTTTTTTTTTATTAAGTGTAATTTTAGAACAGAAACATTTAACAGAAACAGGTATATATAAGAAGAATGTAAATCTAACGTGTCTGTACTTTTTAAAATTATCATGAAAAAAAAAATTTTGCAGGTGTAGAAGAAAGAACAAGTAATGAAGAAAGGATGCAGAAAGAAGTAATAACATATATTTCAATCATTTTTTGAAATGTCACTCTATCTGTCTGTCTGTTTGTATGAACACGCATAACTGCTAAAGTACTGGGTTCACAATAAAACCACACCAAAAAAAATATATAACATAGCTTAGCCTAAGTTAAATAACATACTTTTTGTTTCATTAAAATTGGATCACACTGTCAAAAGTTATTGTAATGTTAATAAAGAACGCAAATTCGAGAGAAAAGTAGATAAGTAAATGGGCCTAATACATTTAGATGATTTTATTAATCACTAATTTTACATAAGGTCCCACGCGGACGAAGTTGTGGGCACATTAGTTCTGAATATGTATAAAGCCAGTAATCCCAAAAAAACGGTAGAAGTGAATAGTAGTATACTTTGTAATAGTATAGCATAATTTTACATGATTTATTCAAGACATAATTATTCTTGTGGTGCTTATGTTTGCACAATTTAGTCTAAGCTTTTTATTAGTTTATTATCCGGTATTGTTATGTTTTTAAAGTAGCAAATATCGAGTGTTTCAATTTTATGTGGAATAGATTATACAATAACAATAGCAAGTTTATTGTATTTACCTTGTATTAAATACTGTTTTGTAATTATTTTATATTTTTTGGCACATATAAATCACTATAACAACTCGGTGCGTAACCAACAGAATGCAGTTAAAACTATAGCTCACCATAAAAACAAATTAGAAAATCCTCCAATTAAACAAATGTTGTATAGTTATAGTAGAATCATGAAACTTTAGTCTTGAAGCTAAGAATTAATTATGAATTTGTGAACTATTCTTTATAGAATCGCTCACTATGTGAAGTCAGCTTTACTACACTTCTATTCAAAACTCAACCGTCTATTTTTCATAGGACTTCAAGTTTATTTATTTACAATGGTATTATACTACAATATACGTATCAGAAAACTGTATGTTAATTTTTAAGCCATTATTATTTTTAACACTATGATATATATTCAATTAAATGAGTTCATCTTCTAGCATTTACTTTAATTATTTGTATTTTATTTAGGTACTATTTATTTGATTAGATGAGTTATGAGATAGTTGTCGAAAATATATTATAGCAAAAACTACAATTTTGAATCTGAGTTATAATTTATAGGCTTCTGTTACCAAAAAAATAATACTAAGCTATATATTTTGAATATATAGTGATTGGACTCACTATATATGCCTATTACCAAGCTCAATCGATTATATACCCTTGGATCCTGGGATTGAGGATATATCCGTTAATACCGTTGCCTTGGAGTCATCAAAAAATACAGTCCACATCTCTCCATATGATAAACCCGCATTAATGAAGGTGAAAGGAGTCAAGGCTTTGACCAAGTTTTGACGGCCTATTCCCACCATCGACACATATGTTCTGTAGTGTGATGGAATCATCCGTGCGCGAATATAAGTCGCATTAAAATTGTGTTTTTCATATCGTAGGCGATCATAACTAAAAACATACTTCTAGTTCGTAAACTCGGAACACTTGAATTATTGTGATGAGTTTAGTTCCATAATGGCCATGGTTTATGTTTTTCCGAGGTTTGTGGACAACACGATACATACAGCATGTATTGTTAAAGGATTAAATCTTATTCAGTAATTTCCAAACCGGGTTCAAAAATTATAAAACACACTCATGCCTTAGAACTACGAAAAAGACAATGAGAGATAACACAAACTTCGGTTGTGTTCTAACACAAAAATGTAAGTACTTTAATTTAATGGACAATTTATATATTATTTTATGATTTGTAATCATCAGAACGGTCTTAATGTTATTTTTATCAATTTTTTCGCTACACATAAACTACTTTCTAAGATCTAAGTGAGATTTTTTTATCACATACCAACTAAAAACTTATCTTAAGCGGACGGTTATAAAGTCGATTTTCAAATGAGATTAAAAGACGCATCAATTTAAGTACAATAGTTACGCTAACATTAATCATACGAAACGGAATTGTTTCAGTTCAATTTGACGGTGCCAGTCGATTTTGAACTCTAACGGCTGTACGTCGAACTTAAAGTCTTATGAAGGAACGATGCCAGAGTTAAGTTAGAGTTACACGGAGCGTTAGATTGACATTTAAATGTTTAAGTGGAAGTGAAAGGCTGAGAATACGATATTTTTGATTAAAATTGGAAAATAATTGCGTCTCTCACGCGGACCTCACGTAATAATGGTTGGTGAGTTTTTTTCACATTTAGTCTCGGATCGGTTGCTACTAAACTGGTCATTTCCGGTTGTTTAGTTTCTACTTTTTTTAAATCTACTGCCTATTTTCGCGAATACCTTTTTTATAAAAGTGTGAAAACCAACCCAGTTTTGTTTTTATAACATATCATTTCAACACACTATTTTTATATAGATTTACTTATTTCGCCTATATTGGAATTTGAACCTTGTGATTTGGATGGGTATCGCATTTTAGGACCATTTTGTATGGTAATTGCTTGGCTCTTGATAGTCATAGTGTGAGGTTAGCGTATAACCTGCGCTACTAAATAGTTTGTATAATATAAAAAGTTTTTATTTTAAATCTGTTTGCTACATTCCATATTAATGTGCTTAAGCAAACAAAAAAAATTGTTTGTAGATATAAATTTTTAATTAATTTCATTGTATAAGATTTACATTATATAAACATAAACATCTAAGGTTGCGGGTAAACCTGATTGTTGTCTTGGCGTAACGTGAAGACTCAAAGACGAACTTTGCATTATTGACGAAATACTCAAAAACATTAGCAATCCTATCAGTATAAATATAAGATTCAAATTGTTTTGTCGGCCACTCGTTATACTAGGGTTACGTGGTACGCGCCGACGACCTAGCGCCCTATGATAAATGCCGCCAAACACACGGCACCTGCGCCTAGTTGAATTTTTGTATCTACTAAAAATAAATATTTATGTAATAAATTAAATATATAGTCATTATTTTATGAAACAAATTTGTAATCTTTTCATTATGCCATAGTTGATTCCTGTTCTCTTAAGCATAGAACTTATGCAAAACAATTTTAATGAATCACATCTGTCAGGCGTCCCGTGACGGCTCAATTTTTAAAATCCTTATTTCAAATAATTTTACTAAAATTTTATCTGCTACGAAATATTTTTAAAACTGTTACCTTAACTTGAATAAATAAACTAATTAACCTTATACCGTTATAGAAGCACATTCAGTAAAACTGACAAGGTTGACTGATCAAGCACGTGGAATTCAAAGTGATTGATTTTTTATACTTTACATGGTACTAATTATTACTCCCATAATTAGAAGTAATTGCGAGTATAACAGTACTTCAAAAATAGCTGTATCAGTGACCAATTTAGGAGGACCCCCCGCGCGACGCTCGCGACGCGATAATTACAGCAAACACAACCCTTGGTAAAAGGTCTGTTTACATTGGAAACTATGCTCTATGAAAGTAAATGAACCTTAGTAGGCCCATATAGAGAAGAAATAATTTTTATTAAGCAATTTATTATATGTAGTATAGTAGTAACTGCACTACAATTATTTGTAACGTATTTGTATGGAATGATACAGTATGGAGGTTTACGGGTAAGTCATTAAATTATTTTAACGAAAATTGTAGACAAAATTTGCATCGAGTTATAATAGTTAGAAGTCATATGTAAGTAGAAAGAAGAATAAAAATATTTTTTTTTCATGTAAAAATTCTTTTGCACTAACTCGCTATTTACTATTAATAAAATTTGAGTAACTTTTTGGAAAAAAGGTTGTATATTATCTGATAATTCAAAGAGCGTATAAAATCGTTAATACTGTAGCGTTAAAAGGTTCTTAGGATTTTCATTTTCATTAGGGAAAAACTTTTGCCCAATAGAGGGCTATTTACTAGAATTATAACCGCGATATCTATATACACTACCAAAATTTATGTAGGTGGTAGAGACACGTTGAAGCTATTACTGGTTTCAGCATGAATGGTTCGGCTCGTCCGTGGTAGTACCATCCGACCCACAGAAACACCGACGTGAAGTGGCAGTGCTTGCGTTATGGCGTTTTGTTCAGTCGGTTAGAGCTCCGGAAACCCACCTCCCGCTTTCTCTCCGTCTCCTTTCTCCTCAATCCCCTCTACAACCTCCCTCATACAACTGGCAGGCAACACACTTGCGACTACCCTGGTGTTGCAAGTGTCTATGAACGGCGATGATCACTTAACATCAGATGACCTAACTGTTCGTTTGCGTTCTTGCATATAAATTTAAAAAAAAACATCAGGTCTTGGTCTGAGTTGCAATGATTCAAACCCAGTAACCAATTCAGGTGGCAGCAATTTGTAAAGGCTTACCACCGTTTTTGTAACCACAATGGAATGATAAACCCGTAACACTGTTTCTATTTGGTATTGTCGTGGTTCCATACCATATATATATATATTATATATTCCATAGTATATGTTTTTTTAGCCTGAGTGAAGTCACTAACATTGGTATTATTTGAACAGTATTTAACTAACAGTAAGATTCAAATTGCAATTAAAAAATTATCATCTGACTGTAAAATACCTTCTACAGGAACATAGGCCTTATCCCAAAATGGTATGGACATGGACAATCCATGATTCTATACTATTCCCACATATAGTGGTACTTCTAGAATATTCTTCAGGTTCAAGTTTTCTCACGATGTTTTCCTTCACCGTCAGAAGATAATGTTACCAATTTAAATTAAGAAATGCACGTGAATTCCTAAACATTCGTTGGTACATGCCGAGGTTTAAACTTGCGGACATTGATTTGACATTCCATCGGTCAAACCCCTTAACCATCACGACTTATCAAAGAAACATATATACAAATCAATAAGATTTAAGTGTCTCTTTGTAATGATAAAATATATATTTGAGTATATGGAAATTAAAGTATGTACGGAAGGTAAAACAAAAAACGTTCTTATTAAAGTTTTATCTATTTTTAAGCTATTGCATAGCTTCTATCGCGCCTTGAGCGTGGAGACCGAATCCAAAAATTCCGTAACGAAAAAACCTAACACCCCCCACTCTGCCTACCATGTAGCTCGGCCAAGCGTTCGCTTAACGATATGGTACGACTGTACAAAGCTCGCACGGATCGAGACGAGCTGCTCCAAAATCGTTTTTTTTTTTTCGAAATGACTACGCTATTGATCCAGCAAGGTCTAAACAGCTTCACCGGACTACTAAGGCGAACGCTTAAGGCATTCAGCCGATTTTATTTTGGCAACCAGCTCAAGGGTGCACGGCACACCTCGGCTTGGCTGTTGCCTGTTGCATGCAAAATCGCGACCTACCTTAGCTAACCTAGCTAACTATTCATATATGTATGAGTTGTTGAAACGTATATGTTTACCAAGCATATACGCCTTAACAACTCCTTCATATATTTATTATCGGAAAATTGAGAGTTTTTCAGTTCGATAAGGGAAAAAAAAGTAAACCCTTCCACTTTCATGTGTAAGCGTGTAGGCGTGCACGTGTGTGGGGGTGATCGTGTAGTGTTGTAGCAGTGATTTATATTTGTGTCACCGTATCGCGCAAGCAACGCACTCAAGGGCTCCCTACCGACGGTGAATATCTTTACTCGTATAATTTGTGTACAAAGTGTTTTCCTGAATAACCTACATGTATTGTAAGATAATAAAAATATTTTGAACAATATTAACTTCTCATTTATTTAATAAAAGAAAAAAAAATTTGTTTTCTTATCGGTCACCACGCTCAAAAAGTGTAACAAAGGAAAAAAATACTGCATAAATAAAATAAATAAATAGTTATAATTGAATAAGTTAATAAAAAATGCTATGCAATAGCTTTACCGTGGCAGTCCCCGAGTGTCACACGTATTTTTTTTTGGTGAATCTCCAAAACTGTTGGACCGATTCTGATGGGACTTTCGCTAGCCAACCAACTTAAATTACGTTTATTGCAGAAAAAAAATATTTTCGCACAAATAGCAGTACACACAATATAGCCACTAGTACAGGCCTTGAACAAAAATGTTGTTAAATTCTACAGGGACAAAGTCACGGACAAAAGCTAATGTTTATATAAAAATACGGTTTTAAAATGATCTCTCATAAACTAACTAAGTATATGTTATAGCATTATTCCTATAATGAGATATAAGTTGGAGTAGGAATACTAAAATTAATAGTATATCTTAAACTCTTTGACCTTTAGTGGTGAACAGGTGCCAGTAATCGTTTGGTTTGCGAAAAAAAATGTTTTTTGCGATGTTTTTTTACAATCCGTTAAGTCTAGTTCCATCGCGTGTGGTCCCTAACGGCTTTACAGACATAATTCCATTAATTCAAATATATCAGGTTAATTGTAGTGCATTTTAGACCTTATAAAATATTTCTAAATTAATTGCTATATTTTGCCCGCGATTTCACTCGCTTTAATGTATATTTAGCCTATCCTGTGATTAAGATAGTTTTTTTTATATGCCTGACAATCTGTATGCAAAATATCATGAGGATAGGTCTAGCAGTTAAACCGTTGAAACTTAACAAATTCATATTCGTGTTTTTAATATTGCTTAGGAGTAGGTTCATCCGTTAGGTCGTGGACGATCCGGCACGGGATATTGTGGATATCAACCTAAAAATGGCCACTTTTTTTTCGAAATGTCTACGCTATTGACCCAGTAAGGTCATAACAGCTTCACCGGACTACAAAAAAAAATGGCCACAAAGAATGGAAATGCAAGCGCTATAAAAACAATAACGTCATTAAACCAAAAATAGTTAATAATAATTGAACAGTTAATATTTAATACGTTACTAATAAAGAAAAAAAAATACGGTTATGGATACAATTTTTTACATATACAAAAGACTACTTATAAACAAAAAAAAAGGTGCGGACCAAGAGTCTGCAGAATAGAATAACAATAATAAAAAAAAATGCTTAGGATTAAGTTGGATCAGTCAATATTTTATCGCTTGGACGCCAATATAATTAGCAGTATCTTAAATATACAATAATACTTGGTCATGATGTTTGCCCACGATGACGTCTGAAATTATTTAACCAATTTTCCTGAAAGTAGGTATTTATGTATAATTTAGTCCAACTATATTTATAGAAACTTAATCTTTCGATTAGTAGCCTCAGTATTTTTTAAATAATAATGGGATTAATTCATAGTTTCATCAGACTCGAATAGATGGTGCTTTAAATTAGTTGGCAGCAAACTATAAGACCAACTGTTATAGACGTCTCATAGATTACGCCTTTTCATTTTTAATTTCTTTATCAAATCCAGTTTATGTAAGGTAGGTTAGTATTTAACTTTGCTTGTACTGTATTAAGTTTTGAGGCAGACTCGTTACCCCGTAATACCAAATACATTATCAGAAATTAAATTCAAGATGTATACATTGGGCCACAGCAAGCATCTATAAAAAGATACAAAAGATATAAAAGATATAAAAGATACAAAAGATATAAAAGATATAAAAGATATAAAAGATATAAAAGATATAA
>JACEII010000050.1:2438886-2455813 GCA_014332785.1 Antheraea mylitta | reverse complement strand
TAAAAGATATAAAAGATATAAAAGATATAAAAGATATAAAAGATATAGAAGATATAAAAGATATAAAATTATTTAAACATGATATTTAAAAATAATACAAAGCAATATTAAACTAAAAAAGTAACTTTTTTGATAATTGAGTCTTATTATATAGCATCAAACAAATGCTACGGAATTCGTTCCTGGAAAACGGGTGTACCGACGGCAGCGAAATTGGACTCTAAACGTTACTAATAATAACGGCGCGGCGCCAATAATTGTAATTGTTGAAATATATATCTTTGTTTCATTGTTCTACAACAATAGGTTTTTATAAAAAACAGATTAATCTATACATATAATAATTATGTAAATGTAACATGTCTGCGCTTTTAGATTTTTGGGAAAAAAAAATTACATACGTCTACGAATAAGTAATACAATATACTTCAATCTTTTTTAGAAATGTCTGTCTGATTGTATGAAAACGCATCAAAATACTGCGTTCATGATAAGACCTCTTCAAGTGAATCATAAAGTATCTTATCTCTTGTAGGTATTCTACCTATCTTTTTTAGGTGGTAGAGCCACGCCGAAGCTATTACTGGTTTCAGCATGAATGGATCGGCTTACCCGGGGTAGCACCACCCGACCCACAGAAAACCGACGTGAAGTAATCGTGCTTGCATTGTGGCGTTTCGTTCGGTCAGTGAGAGTGCCGGAGACCCATCTCCCCTCTCCCCTCTCCTTTCTCTTCCCCTCTCCCTTTTTCTCCACTCCCCCAAACACAGGCTGGCAACGCACGTGCGACTCCTCTGGGGTTGCTAGTGTCTATGGACGGCGGTGATCGCTTAACAGCAAGTGACCCGCCTGTTTTTTCCTTCTATATGATATAAAAAAAAATCTTCGAGTAACATTTAATCTTTGTTTCATTAATATCGTTACGCTCTATCAAAAGTTATTATAATTTTAATGACGACGCGATTTTTACGTTAAAAAGTGACAAACATACATTCATCTTTAAACTTAGTATGTAATATTACCAGGCATTTGGTCGCGCCTTCGCTTGATTTAATGTAGAATTGATCTGACTTTGAAAACAGTATATTTATTATTCGATGAAAAGTACTGTTTGTCCTTTATTGCCTAATAGCAACGTATATTCCAAATTTTATGACGATCAGTACAAATAAATAAACTGACAATCGCATTTTAATATTAGTTAAGACTGTGTAAGAAAATTTTTGGTGAGGTTTTAGTCTGTCATGTAGTGGATTGTATATTTTATTCATAATCTTGTGTTATTTGACTGTATATTTTGTAAAATTGGTGTTGTTTTATGTAATATAGTTCGGTTATTGTGCATAAGTGAAGTTAATGGAAAATAATACCACGGATCGTGAATTCTAAGATGCCAAAAAAACTCCCTGGAAAGTTCTAATAAGAGAGCCACCATCTTGTTGCAACATTGAAATAATCACACGATATTTAATTTGTAAAATGTGGTATAATCTCTATTAAAACAAAATATTGACAATGGCAAATGCTTCTGCGGAGCCATAACAAGAAAAAAGAGAAGACTGTGTAGGATAACGTAAGTAAAATGCTATGTAAATATTTTCAGTGTTGAAATTTAAACACACGATGATTCTATAAACATTACATGACTTTGTTGTGTTCTAATGCTACCTAGTGTTGAGATATAGTATATTAGATAACATAAAAATCAACTCCACATAAAGACTCTTAGGTGTCGTAATTTTTTTTGGGATTACTCAACTGGCAGCCATGTTTATCAATTGTGCAATTATACTGCGATATGGATATATTTTTAAAAATAGTACGAAATGTGCCAATTTTTTTTAAGAACTGACTACGCTATTGACCTGGCAAGGTCTTTACAGCTTCACCGGACTACTTGTACTCGTTGGTGCTGCTGTCTGTACACATGTTAATGTTTCAGCCTCCACCCAAACCGCGGGCTACGTTCAAATTACTTATCATTACATAATTATAATCATTCTTGAAGGATACACACACATACATACACAGGAACAAGCGTACGTCAATCATCATTTTAGTTTGATGAAACCTAAAGTTATGTTCCGTTGAATATATGAAACTACTCTAGTCACTTATTACTAGATATGAAGTAATGAATATTATGGTGTTACGTTACGGAATATGCGAAAACGCAAGTTTCAGTAAAGGCTATGATCCTAAGTAGTACTAAATAATATTATAAATAGGATGAAATAAAATAAAATTGTACGTAAAAGCATCTTAATTACTAAACCTATCTTCTTAATATTTTACATACAAGTTGTCAGGAGTACAGAAAAGGACAAAGAGATAGGATGTAGAATCAATAAAAAGTGTCAAAGGAGATTGACATATGCGGTGTTATTACAAAAAAGCTAAATACGTATTGAATACTTGCTTTAAAAAGGTTACGTTTTAAATGCACCGCACTCGCTGAATGTTCGCCATCTTGCTCTTTTGTCTCATTTTGGTTATTTTAGGTTAGACTTATGAAAAAAGCATAACGCGAACTTGCCTCGAGCGAGAGCGGTGCATTTTGTACGAAACCTTTTTAAAGCAAGTATTTAATACGTATTTAACTTTTTTGTAATAACACCGATGATATATATCTAGCACTTTTCTATAGTTCATTTGTACACGACCATTTCGCTGATATATTATTTTTATGTACTTCGAAATTTAAGCTAACGCTACCAAATATCAGCGCACGAAAACTCCCTCTTACCATTTCATTGGGATACATTGATTTATTTCTACTACTTCATATATACTTCTGTGTGATTGTACTGTGTTCACCGTTGGTACACATATGTGTTTCAATAACTCATATATGTATGATTATGTAGCTTAGCTAATGTTAGCTCAGATAGGTCGCGAATTGCATGAATCAGGCAATAGCCCAAGCCAAACCCTCTTAAAAAATTTAGAAGTAGGATAGCATATTTTCAATACCGGTGGTGAAAGCGAAATAGCTATATTTTGCTTAGATACGGATGATTTTTTTTTTTTTTTTTTTTCTCGATCTGACTACGCTATTGACCTAGCAAGGTCTTAACAGCTTCACCGGACTACTAAGGCGAGCGCTTAAGGCACTCAGCCGATTTTATATTGGCAACCAGCTCAAGGGTGCACGGCACACCTCGGCATGGCTGTTGCCCGTTGCATACAAAATCGCGACCTATCTTAGCTAACCTAGCTAACTATTCATATATGTTTGAGTTGTT
This sequence comes from Antheraea mylitta, assembly GCA_014332785.1. NCBI lineage: Eukaryota > Metazoa > Arthropoda > Insecta > Lepidoptera > Saturniidae > Antheraea > Antheraea mylitta. Next base: position 2,452,568 of record JACEII010000050.1, on the reverse strand, counting down.
GAAACGTATATGTGTACCAAGCATATCCGCCTCAACAACTCCTCCATATATTTATTATCGGAAAATTGAGAGTTTTTCAGTTCGATAAGGGAAAAAAGTAAACCCTTCCACTTTCATGTGTAAGCGTGTAGGCGTGCACGTGTGTGGGGGTGATCGTGTAGTGTTGTAGCAGTGATGTATATTTGTGTGTCACCGTATCGCGCAAGCAACGCACTCAAGGGCTCCCTACCGAGGGATCGAACCTAGGCTTGAGCCGCTGCCGTGGGAGGCCTAATCGGGTGTGCGGGAGCGAAATTAACCCCCAGACCGCGGCGGCGCGATCTGTGGTTACGCGGGCGTGGGCGTGAGCACGCTCTGTTACGAGGGACAGGCTGGTACTGATCGTTCGCTGACGTGATATCGTCGGGAGGGTCGGTGAGAATGTGTCGCGGACGTCTTTTATAACGCCCAGCGTTGGGCATGGGTTCGTAATTCGCGGCGGATACCACTAACGGACTGGGATGAATCGCGGCTCGCTCGAAATAGCTATTTGTAAGTGATTTTATATACGCCCAGATAGACGGCATATCCAGGTCCCTGTGGAGATCCGCCTTCCGGACGAACCAAGGAGCACCGTTGATTTTACGCAGAGCACCGTTGATTTTACGCAGAAAGCACCGTTGATTTTACGCAGAGCACCGTTGATTTTACGCAGAAATACGGATGAATTGACAACGCAGTCGTCAAAAAACTAGGCAAGTTTTAACTAGGTGCTCTCGAAGCGCTTATGACCTATCTATATAGTTACAATACCATTGGCAGGTATATTAAAAGAACTTTAATTCTGGTTTGATACATATATTTAAATGTCTGTGTACAAAAAGTGTCAATGGCCCCGACTGGAATGGATAAAAATTAACCTAATCACCGCGATACGTGCGTAATGTGTTTTATTAAACGGGTTAATTCAGATTCCGGGAAGCGGTACTTCAGTACAATCAAATGGAATTTTCTAAGAAATATGATTAATCCAATCTCTTTGGTGGCAGTCACATCTAAATGGACACAAAGATATAAGTAGATTTGCTGTCAGTGTAAAACTTAGGTTTGTGTCTAAATATAGCACGAATCGGAGAAATGTCCAAAAAACTAAACTAAGCTTTTTGCTATCTGTTTTTTTTTTATCGAGTGCAATTTGACAACATAAATCCATAGAAGAAAAAAAATCCTATTAGAGGCATTTTTTTTCTAATTTCGATAACATTTCATGTATTTAAGGTCCATAAAACTTAGATGATCAAAAATTGACGCGAACCCTGCTATATAGAACCCAATGTAACAAACAATGGCGGATGGACCCTCTTTCTTCGGACGGCAATATATCTATATCCAAGCTTGAACATCAACACTGCTGGATCTGTCATCATGTGATTAGCACATCTTACTGATGAAGAAGGTTTTTATGCTATCCATTTTCTAACCCTGTACTAGATGCACCTACGGCAGATTATCTTAAGTACCCTTCAACAAACAATAAGTACTTAATTAAACACCGAGAAACTCTATGGGATATTGATTTGTTTTTATTTAATCAATTTAATATTAACTTAGGTTTTAATAAGTCGTTATACGATTTATGGGACGTTTTTCCGTAAAAGGTTTCCTAAAGTATTGAACTCACTATATTGAAAAAAATTTTTGGTAATCTGCCTGTTGCCAACCGACTAAAAAAAACTTTGCAAAAAAATAAAATAGAGGAAACATGATATAGATATAAATCAGTCTTTAGAAATTAAGTTACTTTTAAAGTTGTAACTTAGTCTTAAGGACAAAGGTTAGGGGAGAGTAGGGTAATTGAGGACGGCGGGTAATTGGGAACAGTTAGATAAATAGTACTTTTAAGAGTGGCGGCAATTTTTATGTATATTTACTGATTCGGGTAATTGGGAACGGCATTAGGTGAGTAATTTGGAACGTTCCTAATTACCTCTTACCCTCTTAATTACCCGTAGTACTGCTGGTTGATTGTGTAAAAATATTTAAACTTTACAAATTATTTCAGATGCCTCGTAATTACGTAAGAAAGGTCGATCAAACGTCTTTCTTAATTACCTCCTACCATTTCCATTTCCCCCACGGGATGATCTCAATTACCCCATAGGGTATCGGGTAAACAGGAACGGCAATGTATTTGTTTTAGTTTATATTTTAATTAAAACGTAAATTTAAAATAACGTTTTATAACTACTAAGTACATAGATAACTAAAGATTATGTAGCAATAAAATTTGATTTAGTTTATAACTTTTTTCTATTATTTTTTAGCGTTTGAAGTTAAGTGTTCCCAATTCCCCCACTCTCCCCTACTAATGAGTCATAAAATACTTTCAAATTCAAATAAATACTTCAAATGATGAGTTCCTTTTTAGAACATATATGACTTTACAAAACAGATTATTATACGGAAATAAGTTGCTTGAAAAAACATGAAATGCTCTTAAAGACATAGTTTACTTTTGACCCTGAATATAATGAAAAACAGGCATATAAGATCACAGGAAGGGCTATGTATTACGAAGTTATTTCCATACACAAAGAGACAGTGGTGCGTCTAGTCCTCAATAAAATCATGTTTAGTGAAATCTCATCCCACTTTCGTCACGCAAAAATTTTAATATGATTTGACGTTAATATGTCAGACGCGTAATGGAATGGAAAATGCACTGGTTTTGAAACCTTACACCGTGGCTACCAGATTTCCATAGGTGTTATACGAAATAAAACTTTAACTCGTTAACATAAGTTTGTAGATTCAATGGAAACAACATTTTATTCAACGGTAAAACAATTTAGACTTTATTTGGAGCAATTTAAGTCATATATTTTGTTGAGGAGTTCACTCGTTCTTATGTCGTGAACAGGCTACCGTTTAGTGTCTGTTTACATGTCCGTTCGGTTTTAATGTCCAAAATTCGATTCTCGGTCAAAAGAACATGTTGCTATGAGCTTTTGTTGCTACTACGGTTCATGTTTACAGCCGTCGCTCAGATCTGCATAAGCATTACAAAAATGATAGTAATTTTGTCAGTCTACAAAAACGAAAACATCACAGAAAAGGTTAGTGTGTTATACAGGTTTTTTTTTTATTTATCGAAGCTCGACATAGTGATAGCACTATGCCTGATGTTAAGCATAGTACAATCCAAAAACATCGGCAACCATCAAGAGACAGATTATCCATCGTCGGTCGCCGCTGTCATGCTGGCCATAATAATGAAAGTCACCCGGTACTGGATATGCACAGGCTGATCCCGGACCGCGACGCGCAGAAGCGAGTCACTATGACAGGCTTTTTCGCTATATGCGACCCAGTTGGGCTGTAAAACCCTACCACCCCGCTTTCGCCATTGCCTCGTTCGTTATTCAGCAGGGTGCATCACGTGCAGATGAGGTTGGCTTGGGTGTCTCAAGTCTTAAGATGTTACTCGACACCCCTTACACCCCAAAATTTGGTAATTCTATGTATTTCCGTTAGGTTGTGATAAGAGAGTATTTGTGATAATTTTAACCCCCATATGCATTTGCAAAAAGTAAACCGTTTTTGAGTTATCATCTTTTTTAGCTTTTTTCAATATAAGTCAAAAATACAAAATCAAAAATTTATTTAAAAAAAAGCATCAATCTCTCTCGTATCAATGTCAATATCACAACTCGGAAAAAGAATGCGGCTTTGCGTACGCTATAGGGGTATTCAATTCGAACAAGAATTGCAATTAGGCTAAATTATAAAATATCTTAATTGTTACTTATGGTTTTAAATTTCATTTTAAATTCGTTTTTTTCTAATTAACATTAAGTATCATTTTTAATTAATTGTATGGAAATTTATGAAAGTTTTATTTAATAGCGACCTTAGTTTAGTTCAAATACGAATTTCTAAAGGCTTCCTTTGTGATCTTTTTTTTCCATTTTCTTAGAAATAAGTTCCTAGTTGTTATGCCTAGTTGGAGAGCTAAGAAAACGATTATGTTTTTAAAATTATCTGCAAGCCCAGTTTCATAACTTCTTTTTTGTTTTTTTTAGGCACTTTAGTGGAAAAGATCTCAAAAAAACATTGAAATAGTAACATCGAATTTTTAGATATGGACCGATAATTGTTGTTTTACTAATTATAAACAACCAGGGTATAATCGTATTTAGAATTCAGAAGAAAAAAATAGATGAAATTGATACTTTAATGTAATAATTTTTTGATGTTGCATTTTTTACTCTTTTTTAATAAAGCTGAAAAACATGATAACTCAAAAATCGACCACTTTTGCGTAATGCCTATGGGGTTAAAGTTATCACAAATAGGCAGCCTTATCACCTGCTAACAGGAATACGTCAAATTACCAATAACTCTGTACACATAGTAAGCTCACAATAATTTGTTATTAAAATCAGGTGTAGGGCGGAAAGTTGTGGGAATTCCAAAGCCCGGTAAAATGTAATGTAATTTGTAAACGAAGATATTAAAATATAAAGATATAAATACAGACAAAGTCGGAGGCGTCTGCTAGTTTATTAATCATTATTATCAGCCTGTAGGGGTAGGGCCATAGACCTTTTCTAGAAGGAAAGTATTGGCACGATGTATTGGTAATTTCGAAGACTGGGAAATCCACAAGTTGTACCTTTTCCCAGCTATGGAAGTACTACAAGAACATTTATAGGTGAATGATTTTATAGGTGGTAGAGCCTATCTGTCACTGGTTTCAGCATGAATGGTTCGGGTAGTACCACCCGACCCACAGAAACGCTGACCTGAAGGAACAGTGCTTGCATTGTTGCGTTTTGTTCGGTCAGTGACAGCACCAGAGACCAACCTCCCCTCTTTCCAAAAACACAGGTTGGCAACGCACTTGCGACTCCCCTGATGTTGCTAGTGTCTATGGACGGTGATGATCACTTAACATCAGGTGACCCACCTGTTCCTTTGCCTCCTATGATATAAAAAAAATCAGGTTCCCAATTTTTTCTTCATTGTCATCCGTTATCAATTTAAATTAATAAATGTTTGGCCGCCCGCGGTATAGTACAGGGGCCCAATCGTGACTAACCACCATGAGAAGTTAACCCACCATGCCCGTCGGCTAGTACGGGGGCTCTTCCGTTAGGCTGATCAGTTGATCGCCTTATAATATATGCCGATGATTCAACCTGTTTCCTACAACAACGAAAGCTTCTCCATCTTCACGTCTCAATCTTTTTTTATATAATTTTCGACATGGGGGCCTTCAAACGAGGCGTGAAGAGGCACATGTGCAGGGCGGCATGATAGCGATGACTGCCGTTTTTATTTAACAGCGACAGCCACTGTTATTTGTGGACTGTACTTTCCATCAGGTACCGTACAGTCATATTGCCGTACCAGATTTAAAAAAAATATATGCGAATTCCGAAAAAATAATTCTACATGCCAGGATTTGATCCTGCCGATATTGAAAGGATACTCCACCGGTCCAACCACTAGGCTACCACGACTTTAATAAATAAGACAATAACCCCGAGAAAACTTAGTAGTCTAATAACAGATATATTCTAAGCTTACTACAGAGTTTCGATTCTGGATTCAAATTTGCATACCTCATTATTGGTTTCGGACCATAAATTTTGGCTTAAGAAAACCTTTTTGTATTTACAATGACTACGTAATAAACGGTTTGGTGGAATTAAAGATTTTTTATGCTTTCTAATATTTTTGTGAACTTTAGGGTTCCTCGAGTAATTATTGTGATGTTGAAAACTTTCTATTTTTGTTTTCCATTTATTGATAAACATCGATACGGGAGGTTTTAGTTTTACAAACTCTTTTAGCAATAAAATATTCTAGATAGTCTTCACCAAAGCATATAAAAAAGTAGCTATATTACTGACATATTAGCTCAGTCCAAACTATAGAAAATACGGCCATTGAATTTTGCATGTGGGTTTTTAAAGAATACTTGCGAGATATCAAATCTTAAAGTAGTGAAAACATGGATGAAAGTTTACATTAATCTGTCATTTTTCCGTCAGTCAGTCGGTCAGGTATTGTTTTATAGAATAAAGAGTCGAAAATAATTACTACATAGAAAACACGTGTAGAACCGCAGGAAATTATAAGTGATCAAGTGAATACAGTTGATATTACAAAACTATTCTTCAAACAAAATAATTGATTGTTTGACTTGAGGTAATGAATAATTTTTGATAATATATGCATAACTCGTTTCAGTACTGTTCCTGAGGGGTATCGATACATAAAAGTATTTTTAAGTCTTATACTGGTAACATATTTAGCGTTTGGTCAAATCGCACCTGAGATGAAATGACAATGTAGTTTGATATCGCAATGAACATAGTTCGTAGCTACAAAAATTTGGTCATAGATCTTCAAATTAAGGATGCTAACCCTAAAATTATTATGAAATGCGCTACTAACACTATCATTATTAAGCGTTTGAGTGAGATAGCGAATGGTAGGATATGGGAATTGCGGCCGACCCGCATGTATTTTTGAATGATGATGGGGCTTTTTTAAACCAAAGTGGTTAGTTATCGCCCTTAAGTACAAGATGTATGGCCAAACACCTGTAGGTATGTTTCGAGTGAGTCACATTTCTCTCTAGACTCACTATTTATCCTGTTAGACCATATAGTCACTTAACCGCGTGTTTTAACCCTGTGTTCAAGCCTATTCCGTAATACCTGACAGCCTTACTTGGACTGTTACGCTTCAGCTAAACTCAAGAACTGGCTTCAACTAAATCCATCCGCAGCATTGACCCAATTCTCTTCTAGCTGACAACTACGAAAGCTCTGACGTATGACTGACCCGTTAGCGCGTGTGATGGACTTCTGACACATATTTGTTCCACCGTACGGTCCCATCGGCCACACGTAAGTACCATTTACCAGACGGTTTCGTGCGTCCACGAAGCCTGGGCTTCGTCGCGGTGCGTGCGTCGCGTGCTCTTGTTGCGTGTACCGCGCCACGTGTTGCCCGCACGCAACCGACTCCGTGATAACGTGTCAATGGATGGCGTGACGTTGATTTTTAATCATGGGATGTTTGCGTGTCACGCCGAGAGTGAGAGGACTTAGGTTAGGTCGCTCCAATGGATAATGAACACGTGGACGCAGCACCAGAACCCTCTCTTGTGTATCAACAGTTTATTTCATTTCCGCAATATAAAAAAATTAAGATCTCCCATTGTTTTGTCGTAAGGTTTTCGAAGCTCAGATAACAACTATTATATGACAAAAAGCGCAAACAAAGACAAAATACTTCGCAAATATAAAAGAAATTTAAGAAAAGTATCAATCTTGCCCTCTATAAGTAATAGATTTTAGATAATACCGTATATTCCGAAAAGACTGATACCGGTTTTAGCCCCGCAAGGGTCCAGTCTAAAACATTATATTTTAGTGACCTCAGTATGGCAGCCGCAACCTTATTTTGTTTGGTAAAACAAAGGTAATTGCCCATACCAGGAGTACGACCTTCTCCTATCATTTAAAATGCATACATAAAAATAAAATTTAAGTGTCTCTTGTTTATTTGGGCTAATCTTTGAAACATTTGAACTAATAAAATAAGACAGCAAGGACATGAACACCAGCTAGCTACTATACGTAGATATATAAATGTAAACTGCATAGATTATTGAATAATAATAATGAATACTCCACGTCTCCTATTTTATTACCACGCTTTTTGTGTCATAAATGTTACTTTCTGAAAGATATTGCTTGAAATGAGTTACATACATTGATCCAATTATTGTCGCATTCTTATTTTATTTATTTTGCAGAAAGTTGTTCATTTTCAACGGAAAAAGGGCAACGCTCCTATGAACTTGAACCTCTTGAAGCCACTAAATCGAGTGTTTAAGTAAATCTAGAGTTGTAGGCATAAAAAAGAATCTTCTAGCTAGCTAGCTAGCTAACGTTCTTATACGACGATATGACGATGGCGATTGTTAAAAGTCCTCACTCCGTAATTCTATTCTAATATCGTATTTAACTAACTTAAAAAAAAAACGCAGTTTTATTAGTTTGGAATAATAAAAATATGAACACTACTTCTGATCTAGGTCCGTTAACCTAAGCGGCTATAACAATCAACGTTTAAAAACATTTCTAAGAAATCACCCGTTTTTAATACACTATCTACATTATAAATCGACCCTCAGGTTACTGGGTGCATTAAACCTGGAATCAAACTAGTCAGCGGTGTGCAAACACCATGACCAAACCTCACGTTGTGTATACAGTTCGACGTATGAGATTATAAGGGGAACATAGATTCTTCGAGCTATTTATAACCTGTAGTTCAAGCACAATCTCAATTTAACTAACAGACGGCTTAAACACGTAAAACGCTACGGTACGGGTGGGATTTCATTTATATGCTATATAGGTTTTAATGTCTGACTACAATCTTACCTAATATTAAACGATGATTAAGACAAAGATAGTAAAGAAGCTAAACCTTGAGGGCTTGGTTTTCAAATGCAGCTATCAAAACACAGCTACAGGTGTACAGCTACACTACTATGCAGAAATACTTTTTTTTTTCGAACTGACTACGCTGTTGACCCAGCAAGGTCTTAACAGCTTCACCGGACTACTAAGGCGAGCGCTTGCGGCACTCAGCCGATTTTACTAGGGCAACTAGCTCAGGGGTGCACGACACATCCCGGCTTAGGCTACTGCCTGACAAGTGCAATTCGCGACCTATCTGAGCCGACCTAAATCAATTATTCATACATATATGAGTTGTTAGAGCATACATGTGCACTAAGCATACATACCTCAACAACTCTTATATATATTTCGTATCGGATAATTTTCCAAACCATTTCAGTTCGATAAGGGAAAGAAACAAAACTCTTTCACTTTCATGTGTAGGCGTGTATGCGTGCACGTGCGTGGGGGTAATATGTGTACTGTTGTTGCAGTGATGTAACATTTTGTTTCACTGTATCGCGCGAGCAGCGCACTCGAGGGCTCCACGCCGAGGGAACGGACCTAGGCTTTAGGCGCTGCCGAGTGGGGCCTAATCTGGTCCAAGGGGGGCTTAATCTGGTGTTGCAAAAATGCATGTTGATGGGACGCAATTGTTATATCCTACCAAACGCCTATGAAACGTAGTGTTAATAGTGCAAAACTGGATTTCAAGGGCAATTGCCGGAATACACCTAAAGATGCTAAGTGGTAGAATTTCAATTCGATGGTGGGAACAAGTCAGGCCGGCTTAGGAAGGACCCTAATATAATGCTACAATTTTTTAAAGATTAAAACCTACTTCTATCAATACAGTAGACCGAGCATGCTAACTACCGTGTTAAGACGCTTGTGCTTTAATAGATGGCACTATACAGTATCACGGTACAGCTGCATCACGATATTGAGAGGAACACCATTGTAATGATGCTATCGGCGCTTGTTTGTAAATTAGGATTTCTATATCCCATTTGCTAGGGAATTTATATACTTAGCTGGTATCGTTAGATTATCATAAAAATAGAATCCGAAATTCTGTAGATATAATTCTATCAATGCTTCTATACTCCAAATTATTACCCTAACGTCCCGAGAGTCGAGCGATTTGGCGTCCACTAACTCAAACTGTTGTATATACTCCCATGTAGTATCTTATACTTAACAATACACATTATACAGTATACAGTGAATCAATATATAGCGAGGAGGCTTATATGTCTGAAGAAAGTGTAATAAAATCTTCACTTAGTGGAAATTAGAAAATTCGTGATTTATCTGTACTTGAAATTGCATGTGGATCTTGGGTTAACATTATAATTTTTTTTTTTTTTCGTAATGTCTACCCTATTGACCCAGCAAGGTCTTAACAGCTTCACCGGACTACTAAGGCGAGCGCTTAAGGCACTCAGCCGATTTTATTTTGGCAACCAGCTCAAGGGTGCACGGCACACCTCGGCTTGGCTGTTGCCTGTTGCAGGCAAAATCGCGACCTATCTTAGCTAACCTAGCTAACTATTCATATATGTATGAGTTGTTGAAACATATATGTGTACCAAGCATACACGCCTCAACAACTCCTCCATATATTTATTATCGGAAAATTAAGAGTTTTTCAGTTCGATGAGGGAAAAAAGTAAACCCTTCCACTTTCATATGTAAGCGTGTAGGCGTGCACGTGTGTGGGGGTGATCGTGTAGTGTTGTAGCGGTGATGTATATTTGTGTGTCACCGCATCGCGCAAGCAACGCACTCAAGGGCTCCCTACCGAGGGATCGAACCTAGGCTTGAGCCACTGCCGTGGTAGGCCTAATCGGGTATTATAATTGATAAAAGGCTTCTAGTTTTAGATTTAATATATTTATACGTTTACTGTATTAGTTGATGTTAATCCGCACCAATTAATTAAAAATTATTATTTTACTATTCCATTACCTTACATTTTACCTCACAATCGATAGAAAGATATCATAATTGTTCCGAATGCCTCGCCATATGAATGGATAGGGTTGCGTGCCGGCTAATTGTCTGTTGCTTGTGAAACTTTCATGCCTGCTGCATTAACTTAAAGGCCACGGTGTCCGAGTGAGATGGACTTATACGTTACATAGTTAGTTTGACTAGGACAGAATGATATCGTGAAATTTTAAGTACAGTTTTGTCTATAACCTTTATAGCCGGGGTAAAGTCTACATGGGAAAATAATGTTTAACTATATTACAACGATGTGATAATTCAGCCAGTATTTATCGTTAAGATTGCGTTTTTGCAAATTTTTTTGTTTTTCGAAATGACTACGCTATTGACCCAGCAAGGTCTTAACAGCTTCTCAGGACTACTAAGGCGAGCGCTTAAGGCACTCAGCCGATTTTATTTTGGCAACCAGCTCAAGGGTGCACGGCACACCTCGGCTTGGCTGTTGCCTGTTGCATGCAAAATCGCGACCTATCTTAACTAACCTAGCTAACTATTCATATATGTATGAGTTGTTGAAACGTATATGTGTACCAAGCATACACGCCTCATCAACTCCTCCATATATTTATTATCGGAAAATTGAGAGTTTTTCAGTTCGATAATGGAAAAAAAAAGTAAACCCTTCCACTTTCATGTGTAAGCGTGTAGCGTGCACGTGTGTGGGGGTGATCGTGTAGTGTTGTAGCGGTGATGTATATTTGTGTGTCACCGTATCGCGAAAGCAACGCACTCAAGGGCTCCCTACCGAGGGATCGAACCTTGGCTTGAGCTGCTACCGTGGGAGGCCTAATCGGGTGCGTTTTTGCAAATATTTGGAGTGTTTAATGGATTATCTATCAATGAAGCGATATACCAATCAAAATCTAAATTGCTAATTTATCTGGTGTTGGTTTCTAGACCTTAAAAGTATTTTTTTAATTGTGTTATAAGCTACAATTTCATCTGATATTAGTGATACATACAAAGATAGTGACATAAACATTTTAAAAGAATTCATTTTCAAGAGTAAATGATGAATCGTGTTTAATGGTTTTCCTTATTGATGTTGGGTTTTCTTATAGAATATCCTATCAAAATTCAAGTAAAACTTAATAAATTTCAAAAATACTTTCTACTCGTTTCAGTAAAAAACAAGTCCACTTTACCAGATAATTTTATTAAAAACTTTGGGAGTAGATTGATCAAAAAACTGTGGGTAGACATTGCATCCAAAGATATGAATTGAATAAACTTTGATTTATTTATAGCATTAACTTTGCATACTCTCCCATAAATATGGGGTTATATTAAGAAGAAAGTACTTGTTCAACTCCACCAATAAGCATTGGGAAAATCAAAATCGTTGTCATAGCTCACCCTTTTGCAAGAAAGGGATGAACGATTGTACCCTTATAGATACGCCCCGTTTCTTAGGGTAGCTCGGAGTTACAAACCTGCCCTCGGCGAGGGTAACTGCACTGAAGTAATTGACCGACCCGTGACTTAGGATTCAGAGTTCTTTGCCCTCAAAATGTAGCATTGTTTGGTGAGTGAGGTAAAATTGATTTTAATGGTTATGGCGTAGATAAGGTTTATTAATGGACATATTAACCCTGCCTTAATGGTCTAATAGTGAAGATGGTGGAACCTGTATAGGATTTTTATGCAACAGTACTATTGATAAACTAATTGTCACAAATTCTGGTCCATAGAGACGTGCTTGACGACATGTACTCGTACACTCTGCGGTCCAACTTACTCCTCAGAAATTGCAATTTGAGTTTTATTGATTAGGCGATATTGACTTGATTACTGTTATCTCTAATAGCCTAGTGTTAGTGTAATTTTTGTAAAGGGGCATATATAAGTAAGGAATTAACATGGTGTTATTGTAATTACTATTGAAGCCAGTTTTGTTGTTTAAACCCTCAAAGAACAGATGTATTTTATAAACTTTGTGAGGTTTTGAATATAGTTTTCGAAATCTCGGTTACATAGTATTATGAGTTAACGCCTGTTATATCGAATATTATCCCTTGTCCTTTTTCTGGATAAGAAGTATCGTAAGTCCTTTTCTTAGATTGATTAGTTGAGGCATGAAAACACACTTTCACAAACAATAATATAATATTAGTAAGGATTTCTTTTTGTAGAAGCTGTGCAGTAACAAAATACTAATAGGTAATAAACTACGTCATAAAATAGAAAATATCAAAAATCATTCAAATACAACATCAAACGATTTTGAGGTGAAAGAAGTTGCGAACAGGAGCTACTATTAATGTTATATATTTTAAATTATTTATGAATCCAATAACATTACTAAGAAATATGTTAAATATTCGCGTATAATAAAAGCAAGTTATGGTTCACAAAGCCCGATTAAGTTAGTTGTTGCCAGTTAAGAAAGTGCCCTAGCAATAAAGTAATAAGTGGTTTATTCTGACCAAACACTAATTAACGTACGGCGTGAGGTAGAAGCGATAGCGATAAATGAAATGTAATATGGAATACACTTTTACAATAATTTTCGATGAAGAAGTGACTTTGCGAATATATTTGAGTGGACGTACGTGAAGAATTGCCACGTTTTACTTAAAAAAAAAAAGATTTTATTTGCGCGACGTATGCCTGGAAAAGTTAAATTTACAATTAGTAATAGAAAGATATCACTAAGTGAAATGACAAAAGTAATTAATCTCGTCGTTTGGTTGACGGTTTAATCTGTCTTCGATTGACAATAATAGTAGCTTTAAATATCAATTAATCAATTTCAGATGGAAAAGCAAAGCAACATTTAACCTAATATTTAAACTCTAACGAATTACCAATATTTTTTACATCGAGATTGGGCGGTGTATAGCAGTTAAGACAGAGGATCGACGAAGGATTGGCTAGGTCTCTCTTGTGGTCCTTGTGATGTTATTCTTAGCGTTAGATGTAAAAAACGAATAACTGTTGAATAGTTAATATTATAAATCCGAATGTTTTATTGTGTACTTTATACGTTTTAGTGATTAACCGCATCCTCATACGATACTAAATGACGACCTGCTATAAGATGATAAGTATGCCAAAACTAGAGAGCACTATTGGCCTGACAGGCCTTAACTTAAATAGACTACGCTATCAAATAAGCCATCATCGCTGCCATTTGTCTGTTTTTTCTTTGTTTTTTAATTACATTGTCACGTTGTAACTACTCAACCGACTATCACG
>JACEII010000050.1:2388204-2438876 GCA_014332785.1 Antheraea mylitta | reverse complement strand
AATAATAACGAAAAAAATTAGAATAACCTTATTTAATAAACTTATCTTAAAAGTTGTTACGTGAACATTTTCTCGATAAGGCATTACGTGGACTTTGAAACCGTTGCGTCCTCGTCAGTTTTAAAATATGTTATACTAACTTATGCTCGTGGCTTCGGTATCTCTCAGAAACAGTAGATTTTCCCTTTTGAGTACCCTTCACAAGGTATAAGCTAAATATTTATTATGATCGGTTGACTAATTAAGCAGTAAAACAAACAAACTCACAAATTTTATTTATAATATTAATTAGAATTCAATGTACAATTTATAACTTGTTCCAACTATACACCCCTTAGATGTTGTAATGAATTCATTATTCAACAGTGACTCATTAGTTTTAGATTTGAATTTTAATCATTATTTTAAATAAATCTGATTAATAAATATTAATTAAGTTGAATATCAAGTTATAAAATACTAACGATGCACGCGACTTTGCTTGCGATTATCTGTTACTTTAATTACTGTTTCTTATAATAAATACTCATACCAAAACGGATTTTAATATATTAATAGTAATTTTATTTCACTTTTTCGTTGAATGCTATCTTTCTGCTAAGATTTTTTTTCAGGTAACCATCGGTATTGTAGAAAAGAACCATTTTGGTAGATATAGTGCAATTTAATAAAAGGAATAGAATATTATTAATAAAAAACCAAAATAGTATAAAATGAGCAAACACTGGAGTATATAAAGCCAGAATTTAAAAAAATGATAAATATTGTACCTACTAAATAGTTCAAATGAATACTAATGTATGCGTAAATAAATAAAGACCATATGTATGCACCTATTGGACTAAGTATACATATATATACATTTAGAATTATCAGGACAAAGGTTTGATTGATAAAAAATGTAATAATTGCAAAGAAAAAGCTTTGCCAAAAAAAAAAAAAAGATTTTCTCAAATTTTTATAATATTTATTTATATTATTATTATTTTTTTTATAATAGATCTGCTCAAAGCCGAGGCACGAATAGTACAATATAAACTTACTTATATATACATAAATACATACACATGTATAGACATTCACAATGGTAAAATATCTCAGTATACAAATTTTCATAACAACGTGTTTTACGCTATAAAAATGGTAGCGCCATCTAGCGACGAGCTATAGATGACCGATTAGCAAATAAAACTTACAGAAAAATCGTTGTGATCCGTCTAACGGTGTTGGAGCTAAATAAGTTCAGATATACATACTAATCTCTATAGTATACTAGGTGATCTGGCCATTCATTGCTGTTGCTCGATTATTCATTTAATTAGAATTGAAAAATAAATTCAAAATTAAACATGGCACCATCTATGAGATGTCTATAACAATCGGTTCTACAGTTTATTGTCAACAAGCTAATTTAAAACGCCATCTATTTCATCATGATCAAACTTCCAATAAACAACAATAATCAACATCGACAATTATTTAATTTGTAATTAAAAAATATTGAAGCCTTTAACAAAAATATAAATTATTCTATCCCTCAAGTTAGACCAAATGATACATAAATTAAATACCAACTACCATGAAGATCGATTTAGTTGTTTCGGAGTTTATCGTGGACAAATATCATGTTACAGAACTTTTATATTTTTAGAACTACAAAGCCAATATAAAATTCAAATGTTTTCCAATTTTGCAGAATTTATACATAATCGACGTTAAAAAATTTATCATCATCGTGACCTTTTAAGGAACATGGCGTTATAAATCAACCCCCAACGGTTTCAAGAACATATTTATATTTAATGCATCCAATAAATCACACGCTACCTCCCATAAATCGATACCGGGAGTTATCGCGAAATCTCGAATACTAATCATAATAAAGAATCGAGAATTCGCATCGCAAATTTACATAATTAATATACTAATTAATTTGAAGAAAAAAAACGCGGGCGTCAGCATAATTATAGCTGGATTGGATGGCTAGTTTTTTTGTCTCGCTCGTACTAGTGGAAAGTGTACATTCTTTGATAGAGAGAAATGGCGGTGATTTCATAGTAAACATTAAAGTTAGATGAATATGCTGTGATTTTGTTATATATATATATATAAGGATAGTTGTTTTTTTTTATTTAAAAAAGGAATAACTCGAAAAATATTAATCTATCTTTCAATGAAATATTATAATGGAGATATTACATTATAATATTTTATTATTATTTTATTAAAAGATACATTAATATTTTTCGAGTTATTCCTTTTTTAAATCAATAAAAAAACAACTATCCTATATCTTACAAGATTGCAGTTTGAATTATAAAATTTATCTAAATGGATATTATATCTTAATTGAGTTTTTGGTGGGATGTTTTTTTAAACTTTATTTTCGGCAATCAATCTTTCCGATTATTACTGCCATTGTCACGTAGTCAATAATATCACAAGCGTCGTGCGGTCATTTCAATATTAAGCATCGTGTGAATCAATATTCTAACAAGATGGTAGATCTTCTCCAGGGAGATTTTGTGGCGTCTCAGAATTTCATGCTCCGTGGTATTATTTTCTATAGTTTCTTTTTATAGTTTCTCTAATGAATTGAATACTAAAGACACGTATTTCGTGAAATTATACACGACGTCTTGGAAACGAGTGATCGGATTTTAATTATTATTTGCAATGATTAATTGTTATATATTAGAGAATGAAAGCGAATGAAAGAATGTGTAATTAATTATATGGTAGGTTGTTATAGTATAATAATTGATAGTCTTTTGTACGTGAAACATGTAGTAATATGTATAGGTTTTAGTTTGAACAATATAATTGGTATTGCATTTCAATATGATGATTGCTATGTGGATATGATTTCTATGCAGTATTCTAGAACATTCAGCGAGAGAAAATCGCGGTGCAATCTAATGTCTAATGTAAAAGATCACCAATACCGTAATTTTAAATCCTTGTAGAGGTTAATTTTCTTCTTTTCATTTTCTATCTCGTATAATGAAAATACGGTTATTTCAAGACTCAATCACGTAATTACTGGATGTATCCGCATAAGATTATGACAATAAGATGCGAAATTTTTAGTAGAAGGTTCTAGACTACTCGTTTATGTAAATGAAACTTCTTACAGGGGAAGGGGGGCTTTGAAATTCTGATCGGCAATCTTTTTGTTCGACAAAAGATTGTGTCGGTAAACACTGTGTTCGATAACACTAAAATTCAATGTTGCAACTTATAGTAGTTAATCAAGCCTAATATATGTATTTCACAACGACAGCAGGAAAAGTCGAATACCGTTTTTTAAGCTTTAAATTCAGAGTCTTAGAAAAGCAACCGTGGTGTTGCTTGTATACCATAAAACAATAAACTTCGTAGATATAAGGCCCTTCACACACGTTGCTACACAAGTATTCGATACTTCCATTCACGAGTTGGCGATTATTCCGTTCTTGCACTATTGAGAGCCTGGTACTTGTGATGTCACTAGACTAGTAGGGTACATATTTAACGTGTATAACCGTTTCTGAGTAGCCTAATAAGGAAACTATCATGTTTTATCATTACAATTGAAACACGAAAAATCATTACAAAGGATGATAATGGGTTCATTGCTACATAAAAATATATAAAACTGGAGTCTGTTTGTAGCAACCAAGGAATTTTAACAAAGCAATGTTAAATTCTTAGCCTTTTATAGCCAAAAACTTACAATAATTGTACAACATTTTTTTAAATCTTCCCCTGAAGTGATTTTTACGGAAAAGTGAGGTTCGAATAACTGAAGAAATTATCACTTCGTAAGATTCCGAGTAATCATGTAAATTATTGAATACCAATAATTAATAATCTTAATAATGACAGATTGTTAATAGCAAAACAATGTTCGTATTCTAGGTCGAATAACTTTTTACTGAAAGCGTAAAACAAAGGTATTATTCAGTTAGCTGTGCATCAACTTCAAGCAACTGTGTCAGCAATTAAAATGATTAGGTACTGAGTTGTGGTGCCACTGTCAGCGGGTGCCAACTTGGCGGTTTTATAAATCGCTTACCTTTAAAAACATGCAACATTATACAATTACAGTTCAACTGTTATAATAATGCGAGCTTTTGTTTATTTTTTCTGTCCTTATTTGAATATTTTTTCTGGGCGAATGTATCCTGTATACTAAGTTGATAGGATTTTTTTTATATCATAGGAAGTAAAAGTGGGTCACTTGATGTTAAGTGACCACCGCTGTCCATAGACATTTGCAACACCAAGAGATTCGTAAGTGCGTTGCCAACCTGTATTTGGGGGGTAGGGGTAAGGGGATACAACACTTACAGGAAATCAAGTATCTACTTAAAAAATTAAGAATTCAGTATATATTAACTATCTACTAATACATTTTTATCACTTTGTCACACACACATCACACATCTGTAAAAACTGAAAAGTCCGAAACTTATTAAGACATGATTGTAATTCTAATAGATTAAAAAATTAGTCATCCTAGGTTTTAGACCTAGTAAAACGTATAAAAGTGTTTAAAAGTAACGTGTAGATTTTGAATATTGTCTCCAAATTTCGAATTCAATCGATATTGAGTTCAAGAGCCATATTATCTAGGTTTTAATGTGAAAATGTTACTTCAGTATGGACCATTACTTGAACGATAAGTGGCGTCTGAAAATGAAACTACTCACTATTCAGCCACAAAAATATGAATAAAAATAAAATATGAAAAAGATAGGTGTATAACGATTTTCTTACTACTATAATTTTTTTTTTAATTCTGGAAAAGGGGCTATGCAAGGCTTAGTTCTGATCTATTGTGATCGCCCCATAGTACTAAAGCTCCCCGCCTAGTCCTATAGCATTTAAGAACTGCTGGACTTTTTGGGGTTGAGAGCATCTGTACCTCACCCGAAAGCAATACATGCTTTCCCAGAATCCGGTTTCGTTTAGGCTTTAGTGGATCACATTTACACAAGCGGTGTTTAGGGGTTTCATCCGCACTATCGCAGAATCTACACTCTCTTGTGCTCTGAACACCGATTTTCTTACTACCTCTTCTCAACAATTTGATTGTTTTTCAAAATGGTGGCAGTGTTATAGAGGTCTTAAGCGGTGTTTGATTGCATGAATAAAGTTTTTTCTCTTCAGTCCTCCTAATATTGATTATAAATTATTATAGGTATAATGAGCACTTAGCATCAAGTAAACTGTATGCCTGATTTTTATTTCATACTATAAACACTGTTTATTTATTTATTTAACATATAGAATCAACAATAGTAACATAAAATAAAAAGCTAAAAAACATACATGCAAATACTTAAAAATTATTTATGTCACTATTTACAGTTGACTACAGCATTTATGAATAAAAGATACGATGCGGAAGACAATAAAAGTAAACCAAACAATTATGAAAAAAATTAAGAAGAAAATAAAATAAAACAATACGATAATGTATAACTTACAAATTAAGGAAGAAAGATCCTGCAGAATTTAATTACATAAAAAACTAATTTTAGATTTGATATTGGATAGGGAATTACTAAATAAGTCTATGGTGTGATCTTTTTTAACAAGTTCGTTATATTGTCGAGAAAGTCTGAGAACGATGGAGAAATGACCTAAATTGGTTGTGTAGCTTTTGTGACCAAATAAAGAGACAGGAAATCTAGTTAGTCTGGAAGGCACATTAATGTTAAATGGATTCAAAAGTTCTGAATTATCAATTTGGTTATTGAAAAGTTTGTATAAAAAAGTCATGTTCAGCATAATTCTTCTATTGTACAAAGATTTCAGTTTAACTTCTTTCAGTCTATCAGAATACAGAGCAAATTTCTTAGAACCTGACAAGGTAACCCTAACCTAACCTGTTACATTGATACCTGTATTTTAGGGACTGAAACGCGCTCTTCAATATTGACAATACAACAGTGATTCCCCTTGATGTTGAAGTTGTCCATAGGTAATAGTAAACATTTACCATTATGTGTGCCATTGGCCTGTTTGCTGCCTTTTGGCATAAACAGATACAGTCTCAAGAAAATTCAAATGATTATGAAATTTAATAAGATAAGTAGGTACTCCTAAAAATGGTATTTCATTGGTTTTACTTTGAATTATTATTTTTCATTTCTTTGTGTAAATCGTCTACACTCGTACTCCGACTTATAGACGGATGATTATGAATTATGTAAATTATAAATGTTAAACAATCCGAGAGATTGTTGAGTCGATGGTATGAAAAAATCCACCCACCATGCTTCGTCTGGTACTCATTAAAATAATTGCTTTTTGCTACTCCCGTACTCTCTTGTGTTTGTACCTACGATGCATTGTTTTACGCGATTTTGTATTTTTATCATTCTCCTTCAAGCATCGCTGCGATCAGCACCGGTTTTTATATTCCTGGAACTAAACACCTTTATGGCCGTAGTAACATTTGATGATAACTTACAATGTATATAGCGATGTAGAAACATGTTTGACAAAAAACTATTGTAGTCCAGTGAAGCTGTTAAGACCTTGCTGGGCCAATAGAGTAGACATTTCGAAAAAAAAAAACCATGACAGATTTTCATCTCCGTATCGATATATTTTGATAAAGCGATTATGGCTCTGTGGTTTTTCGTAGTTATTTGGATATCATGTCGATAAAAGTAGGTCTAAATCCTTACAAAGGCGCTCTAGGCTGATTATGAACCACACTCGAGTTGAAAATCTATCACCAAGCCTTCGTATGTATATTCTAGTAACCGCACTTGAGAGCCAGACCTTTTCCAGCTTTAATGTGTTTACCAATTTAGAGCACATTGTTATCTAAGATTAGATGAAAGGTCGATGATTTTAAAACCAATAAAGTATAAAAAAAGGATATCCAGGTAAACACAAAACTGTTAATAAAACCTCGCGAACATGCTTTTTGTCCATCATAAGAGGTAAACGAACAAATGAGTCATCTGATGTTACGTGATCACCACCGTCCATAGAGACTTGCAACACCAGAGCAGTCGCAGATGCGTTGCCAACGAAACGCAACAGCGCAAGCACTGTTACCTCACGTCGGTTTTCTGTGAGAAGGTAGTACTACCCCGAGCGATTCGACCCATTCATACTGAAGCCAGTAATACCTTATAAGTGAATTAAAAGCTGTGTATTACTGCGGAGAAGGCTGCAGTCAATACCGGCTGGTATTTGTTGTCTCAATGACGCGGGGAATAGTGAAGGGAAAGAAGTGTAAAGTCGTGCACTGACCTTGTGTTCTCCTGAGCGTATTCCAGCATCCACGAAATAGTCACTCCAGTAGCACAATGCGGTTCATCTTCACTAGGTTCACTAGGGTGGGTCATTATAAAGTCTGCTATATGAAACCATCGTCTCCACCGTGCGGACGCGGGAAACGAAATTGTTACAGAATTTCACCTATAACGATGCCATAAAATTTCCTGAATTCTTCAATAGAATCAGGAGCACGGGATACAAAAACAAAGAGCAAATAATATGTAGGTTACGTCGACACGACAGACGTTGTGAGAAGAAAGTAGCGGCGACAAATTATGTACGAATGGAAAGGGGTGGCATATCATGGAGTTTTTGGGAGTGATAACAAATGGCGTTACCACATTGCTTCTGAATCTCGAAATTTAGCAACTTATGAAGTACCTACATATTACATGTAATCTCAGGGTCCATTTAATTTCAGTAAATGAAAAGATTTACACTTAGAAGTGCTTTTCCAGTGGTCGAACATCGACCGTAGAGAAAAAACAAAAACTATTTCCAAATTTTTTATTGATAACATTAAAGCTTGTCAGTAGACACTAAACCAAAAATAATGAAGAAAATTGGTTGAAAAACAGAGAATGGAAATGTTAAGATTTTTTAATACTTAGATAGTTCTTTGTTGATATTTTGTTCGTAATCTTCTGTTATAATAGTCTATATTTTACAATGTTGGTGATATTTTGTTGGGTTGTTGTGCACAAGAGAAGTGGATGGAAATAGTACCATGGGGCATGTATTCTGAGATGCCACAAAAACCTCCTGGAAAGTTTAACAAGAGAATCACCATCTTGTTAGAATATATAAACGATCACAAGAAACTTTTAATATATTACTTACCCGACAAGGGCAGTAATAATCTACTACAAGATTAGATGCTAACAATAAGAGAAAAACACAATATCATTCGACAATAGAGTTTTATTTATACAGATTTATAAAAAAATAATTTAGACTATAATAAGTAGGAATTTTAATAAAACAATAAGATATTCTAAACCAGTTCGGTGCGTTCACCTTAATTCAATCAAGCGGCTTAGTGTAATCGAATAAACCGCATTTAACTTAGGGGAAAGGGTT
Organism: Antheraea mylitta; assembly: GCA_014332785.1. Taxonomy (NCBI): domain Eukaryota; kingdom Metazoa; phylum Arthropoda; class Insecta; order Lepidoptera; family Saturniidae; genus Antheraea; species Antheraea mylitta. The sequence goes on along the minus strand of JACEII010000050.1, from coordinate 2,430,509 downwards.
AGGAACAATTTACACTGGAACTAAAAAACGTCCGTCATTTCACGTTTGTATAGAGTAATACGATTTTAATTTGGTCCCGTTTATTGATGATGATGCATTTTAATTTATGAATCATTTTAGTTTATTGTAATACTAGCTTGTGTTACCATTATATGTGATATATTTCGTCAAGAAACGTATATTTTTCTGGATAATAGGTAACTTATATTATTTTTTATAACCTTGAGCACGTTTACGCAAAATTTAATAATGATATGTTAATTAGTTAAGGCCTGAAGGCGTAACAAGCATTTCTTTTGTATTTCCGTTCAATTATACTACTATATTTATTATTATTATTTTTTGTTACGAATTGTTTTGTTCTGCAGACTCTTAGTCCGCACCTTTTTTTTTGTTTTTTTTTTTTTTTTTTTTTTTTTTTTTTTTTTGAAAAATTTTTTTTTTTAGAATTTTTTTCCCCTTTTTTTTTTTTTTTTTTTTTTTTTTTTTTTTTTTTATTGTCTGCGTGAAAAATCGTATCTGTGAGAAAGTATTCAACGTTTTTATTTATTTTAAATTAACTATTTACTATTTTAGAGTTGATTTTTAATGATGTCATTGCCTTAATTTACTATATTTATTAATAATCAACTTTAGCTGCAACTACGTATGTATTTTTGACATATAAAGTGTATTTATTTCCGTTGTTTGAATTAATATTATTGGAAATATATACAATGCAATATTTTGGTCCACTCACACTCTAGAAAGCCTTCTTAAATTTTCACAATACTAGATTTATGAAACTGAACTAATGAAATAAGGTGTTCTAACTTTATCCAAATTAAATATTTAGTCTAAATTAAAAATAAACCTAAGAATTTTAAGTTAAGGTATAGTTTCCATCAACCGATTTTGATGAAATAACCGACCATTTTATATTCACCTATGAAAACAATTATTATAATTATTTTATATCATAGGAGGCAAACGAACAGGTGGGTCACCCGATGTTAAGTGATCACCGCCGTCCATAGACACTTGCAACACCGAGTCGCAAGAGCGTTGCCAGCCTGTGTTGGGAGAGAAGGGGAGGAACGGAAGGGGAGAGGCGAAAGGTGAAGAGAGGCGGACCTCCGGAGCTCTCAATGACCGAACGCAACCGAAATAATGCAAGCACTATTACTTCACGTTGATTTTCTGTGAGAGGGTACTACTCCAGGTGAGCCGACTCATTCATGCTAAAATCAGTAATAATTTCAGTGTGGCCCTACTAATTCTAAATTATTATGAGATGAGCTTGCTTAAAGAAACAGAGTTTAAAAAAATTATAATATTGATCATATTGTCTTACACTCTTTACTTTATCTGTACTCAGATTTTGGCAAATAAGTTCAGTGTACAGACATGACGGTTCTACAGTTCTACTATAGTATAATAACGTTTAAATTTCATTACGACAAGCGCAATGAAATATTCTTATTAGTTTCAAATTAATTTAAATACATTTCATAACTTCATAATATTTGTTAATAGCTGGTATTTATCAATTAATTCTCTTTAAAATAGTCTTATTGTCTCATAGAAATTAGTAAGAAGTTAGTTGTAGAAATAGTATTATTCGTAAAGTATTCTATAATTTCAACTTTGTCATTATTTCTCAACCTCCATAGATCTTTCAAATGCTATGTAATCTCTTTTTAATTGTAACTTTACTGCTCTACTATGAGATAGTGTAATGATTTATGTATCTTAGATATCTACGTATGGACTGGCAGTGGAGAAATGGTTACGAACGTCTCTTTTCTCGGTGCTCCAGGAGATTTTCTCCATTCTTAAAATTAAAAATAATAATTGGACAACGTTTTTTTCTGTGGTCGAAGTTCGACCGTTGGACTAGCACTTGTTATTTTAAAATTTTGTCTATCTGGTTATAAGAGAACTCGTTAAAATAGGGTAAGCTCTTACTGAGATGAGGTTTGTAATGAAATTATGATTATTACCTAACTTTAATTACTTGTTAGGACTCGTAAGCCAATACGTTTTACCTACCCTATAAAATAATAAAAAAACTGATAACTTTATTATGAATCATTAATTTCCTTCAGTGTGCATGCAGCTTAAACGACACAAAATGCAGTCGAGTCGCCCGCAGCTAATCCAATAGGTTTTCATTAAATAAAACCCTTTAATGGGCTTAGGTCAGACTTATCCTGGCTTTATAGCCTCCGTGGTTAGAGGTTTGTGGTTAACAGAGCTCATTTGATAATACAACACTAGTATTTACATCCAAAGATAAATATAGCGCAAACATTCCCATTTTTATACGACATTAAACTGGAGTACTGTTTCTATTATATTTTGAGCACTGCCTTTAATATACTCCATTATCTTCATTTTTTTAAGTAAAACTTATTCAGGTGCGACTAGGAGTTGGAACTGGACGACAATGCAACGGAAGTCCGTTACGACAATATGGCGGTTCGATTATACGTATCTAAAACGTCTATTAAATCATAATTAATATAATTCGTTACTTATCATGGAAATCTGTTTATTCTATATTTTATTTACCTTATAACAGAGAGTTGCTAATAATATTTCCTGTGTGATTTAAGTTCGAATTAGCTGATGGATGGCACTACAGATAATGGAGCTTTGATTCATTTTTTACCTATTCACATTGAAACCAAATACCAGCACGGTCGCGCGCCCATGTAATCTATACTAATATTATAAAGAGGTAAAGTCTGTGAGTTTGTGACGTTGTGACGTTGCAGAGGGTAATCTCACGAACTACTGGTCCGATTTGAAAAATTATTTCAATGTTATATAGCTCATTTGTCGAGAATGGTTATTGGCTATATATTATCACGCTAAGACCAATAGAAGCGGAGCACTAATGAAAAATGTTTTAAAATCGGGATATTTTTTCCTCTTGAGAGAACGAAGTCGCGGGCAGAGGCTATGTATGATTTTTATTATTTTTCAATATATTTTTTTTTCAAAAATATGTGATTAATTTGTTTATAAACAATTTATTGACAACATCAAAAATATTTAAAAAGTTTTACTTCAATCGCATGTGACGGTTACTAACACTCGTTGTTTTTGACAACCAATCTAGCAGTAGATTATTACTGTCATTGTCAAGTATGTAGGTAATCGATCATTTACGGCGAGCGCTTAGGCTACTTCGCACTTCGCTGCTTAGCAACAAAAGACGCCAGAGTGACCGAATCTCGGCTTGGGCTTATTACCTTGGATACAACACTGGGAATTTGTCTAAGCCAAACCAAGCCGACTATTCATACATGTGGATTCACGAGACGCATATGTGTACAGGCATGTGAGCCTCAAGAACTCAAACCTGTATTTCCTATATAACAACTAGGCCAATCTTAACTAACCTAGTTAAGGGAAAAATAAAAAAATGTCCATATGTGGTCCACTGTGTGTCTGTGTATGTTTGTGGGATATTCTGTAGACGGTAGAGCCACGCTGAAGCTATTACTGGTTTCAGCATGAATGGGTTGGCTGGCACAGGGTGGTACCACCCTCTCATAGAAAACCGACGTGAAGTAACATTGTTTACATTCCTGCGTTTTGTTCGGTCAGGGAGAGCACCGGAGGCCCATCGCCCCCTTTCCCAGTCCCCCTCTCATTTTCCTCTTCATCATGTGTCATAAATAAATATATACATTTCGTCTAATATACCTAGATCAAATACATAGTAAAAATACATTTTCAAACGCTGATATTGGTACACTTGCTTAAGTTTAAAATTTGTCGCGGACCGAAAGTCTATTACTGTATTTCGGCAACAGCATTTCTGATTAGACTTCTTAATTATTGTAGGAATGCTTTTAGTATGTAAATAAAAAGCCTCCAATACAATTTATGTTTGTCTCCCTTACTAAACACATCAATTCGTTGAAGGCGTAACTAGACGCCTACACGTATAGGGTAGAGTAGGGTAATTGAGAACGGTGGGTAATTGGGAACAGTTAGATAAAGAGTACATCTCCCCGGACTACAGTGTCGCGAACCTATTCTACGGCTGAATGCAGAGCCATTCACTGCGTATGCGAAAGTGGGATTGAAAGGACGCACTAGTTTTGTCACGGTAAATCGAATAATTGTTTTTGTATTTTTGATATAATTTTTGTTATCAGTTATAACATATGTAAGTATCATATTTTTGAGTTCAAAGGTATTGTGTTTTTGCTCATGTCATACACACAGTATCTGTTTTCAAATGCAGCATAGATTGAAGGAAAAAAAATCCTTTTGAGAGTGGTGGCAGTTTTTATGTATATTGACTGATTCGGGTAATTGGGAACGGCAATAGGTGATTAATTTGAAACGTTCCCAATTACCCCTTACCTTCCTAATTACCCATAGTACTGCTGGTTGATTGTGTAAAAATATTTAAACTTTACAAATTATTTCAGATGCCTCGTAATTACGTAAGAAAGATCGATCAAACGTCTTTCTTAATTACTTCATATCATTTCCATTTCCCCCGCGGGATGATCTCATTTACACCATAGGGTATCGGGTAAACAGGAACGGCTATGTTTTGTTTTAGTTTATATTTTTATTAAAACGTAAATTTAAAATAACGTTTTATGACTACTAAGTACATAGATAACTAAAGTTCATGTAGCAATAAAATTTGATTTAGTTTATAATTCTTTTTCTATTATTTTTAGCGTTTGAAGTTAAGTGTTCCCAATTCCCCCACTCTCCCCTACGCCTGTTGTGTTTAAAACGCTTATTTGTATTAAGTTGTTAGTGTGTGGGTGATAAACCAACTGGTGTTGGTGCCTAAATATACACCTCAGAAAATAAACTTTGCTCGAAAAAATAAATCTCCTCAATGTTATTTGTAGTGTCTGTAATTTTGATACCCTAACAGTGGTGATTAACTCCACTCCGCCCACGGTTGATCTATAATATGCCCGCTCTAAGTTTTCTAAAATACTAATTAGGAAATATCATTTCTTAAAATGTATGATGTAGGTTTGATTCCCGCTTAAAAACAAACAAACAGGCGACCACCGGACTCTAAAAATGTTTAACCATGCGCCCACCATGCTGCAAACATTTTTCACCATACACCCACAACCCTGCAAAATTGTTTAACCATGCGCCTACTACGCTGCAAATATTTTTCACCATGCGCCTACCACACTGCAAAATTGTTTCACCATGCGCCCATCACGCTGCAAAAAATTTCATTGTGTGCTTGCTTTAAAAAAAAATTGGCTTTGCACTAGTATACGAAGATGAGTAACGTACGTTTGAGAACAAACAATAAAATATTACCATAATCTCTCATTTCTATGATCATTTATTTTCCTAATAATTAAATACACCAATACTATTATCTTATTACATATCCCTAAAATATTATAATAATATACTATACCTCTATAATGGCTATACCTCCCACTCCGTTTTTTTTATAATACATTTTAGAATGACATATACTTGTTGTGTAAAAAATTGATTAAAATTGTTGGACAACAAAATTGTTTTTTTTTTTCGATTCCTAAAATTCTTATACTCAGCTAGTGTGAGAATGACGTATAATATAATTCTTAATTAAATTAAATGCAATTCTTAACTTGACTAATTAATAAATGACAAAGCTTTCCATGTACCTACAACATTAAGTAAATGAATTTAAAATGATATCCCTACAAACACACAGAAGCGTAGAGACATGAATTTAAAAAATATAGCATAAATAATATTTTTTAATAGAAAAAAATGTGTAAAAGAAAATAAAAAAAAACATGAATAAAACATCAGACTTATTAAAATGAGTTAATAGAGTACAAAAAGAAAAAACTATGTAACCATTCGATTTTGTCAAGAAAACACTTTTAATAGATTAAAATAAAGTTGCGGAATTCGGGCCAGTATAATTTATATAGTAGATAAATTTATTTTCTTTATACTATACTTATATCTATACTAGCTGACCTGTGCAACTTCGTCTGCACAAAAACGATTATTACCTGTTTTAATTGTATTGTTTAACCGCGAAAAATCTTAATAAAACTGAAACGCGATCGCAGCGACATCTACCGTTTTCAATTGTAAATCCGAACTATACAGGGACTCACTCAAATATAGTTGGTATATGAGAAATTTTCTAAAATAAACCTAAACCCATTCGCAGCATCGCCTACCGGGTTCAATTAAGATAAATACAAACCTACATATATTGCCGATAAATGTCTTCCCAGTATTGACGATAAATTAATATTTATCAATTTAAATTACATTCCTTGTGATTAACTATTGAAAATAATTTTCCAAAATAAACATTATCTATAACACTGAGGGATAATATACTTTTCTAACATTGAAAAACAATTCGATCGGCGGTACCAGGGATTTAATGAATACAAAACGATAAAAATATGAAGTATAACTTAAACGTTTAGCTAATTTGTCTAAATGTATCTATATATAACACATAGAAAATTCACCAAAATCCGTCAAGAATTTCATTGAATATAAATTTTAGTCTTTCATCCGTTACCCTAGAGAACCTCTTGTGTTTTATGGGACAGAAAGTATCCTAAATGTAATCTTGTAGTATTAGTTACCACTGTGTCAATTTCGTCGAAATTGGTTCAGTACTTTCAGAGTGGTACGTTTTCACAGAGACAGATAGACAGTCTGATAAAAATGGAAAATAGACTATTTTTGACTTCTATATCGATAACATAGTTCACCTCGATTATAATTATCAAAACATATTTAATGTTTTAAAGTTTTGACCTAGTTACAGTTTTATTATAGTTATAAGACACTACTTTGAAATAGAATTTTACGGAACTGGAATAAAACTAATGCGTGGCTCTGTAAAAAAATAAACGACATTTAAAGTTTATTATTCCACTATTTGTCGCTTTTAGCTTAATCTAAATTTTATAATGATAACCACAATCACCGTTTTCTGTCAAATTTCAACATGACAACATTTGCCATGGAGCTATTATTATATTAAAACGCCATATAAAAAAATTAATGAGTACCTGATCGCCGTTTTAATGACCAACAGCTGTAAAAAAATAGGTACTATATTTAAATACTATAGTTTTCTTACATAGTAATAAATAATAGAATACAAGATATTCTTTACAATTGTTGTAGCTTGAAAATGAATCAATGAAAATGAAATGCTTCATAATAAAAAACAAAACACATACGTTTTTAGCCGTTAGATTTTATACTTCTAACTAATTCAGCTGATAGATAATTTCACAATGAAATGTCAGTTCGTCTTGGCGCAGTCGTCGGTATGTCGACTTGCTTGTATCGATGGGGACGTTGGTTCAATTCTCACCCTTTTTGTTTTTTTTTGAAGATGCATAGCGTGATAAAATGTAGCTTAAACTTTTATCTAATCTTACTGCTTTATATAACACAAAGAAAGGTTACCAAATTCCATCAAGAATTACATGAACTACACATTTTTAAGTTTCATCCGTTATCCTGGAGAACCCCTTGGGTTTTATGGGACAAAAAGTATCCTGGATGTAGCCTTGTAATATCAGTTATCAATGTGTTAAGTTTCGTTAAAATTAGTTCAGTAATTTCAGAGTAATAGGGGTTTAGATTCTAGACTTTAATCCTTTATTCTGAAGAACCCTTTGCGTTTTATGGGACAAAAAGTATATTTGATGTAATCTCGTAATATTAGCTATCACTATGTCAAGTTTCGTCAAGATTGATTCAAGACTTTCAGAGTGATGCATGTTCGTAGGGACAGACAGACAGACAGACAGACAGACAGACAGACAGACAGACAGACAGACAAAAATTGTAATAAGATTATTTTTGGCTTCTATATCGATAACATAGTCTACCCTGATTAAAATTTTCAAAAAATATTTAATGGACAGATTTCGACTTGTTACAGTTTTATTATAGTATAGAAGATAGATTTATAAATTGTGAATTTATATGAAAAAGGTCATTGTTGAATTATTATTCTGACGATAGAAATATTATTTCTTGTCATTATTTCTTGTAATAAATAGCGCATTTTGAATTTTCTTTGTTGTTTATAAAATTGATCAAATGAAAAAACATCACTTATATACCTAAATATAGGGAGAATAACGACCATCGCTAACAACCTTAAATTAAAACGACCACAAAATCTAAACGTGTGACTAACACGCTTAATTAATCAACCGATATATCAACAAAATGTTCTATAAACACCCAAACATTTGACTTAATTAATTCCCCTCAATTTCTCGCGGACCACAAAACGAAATTAAAACAAAATGTTCGCACAAAACGAGAACAGTTCGCAACGCTCGATTTGCGATACGGTTTGTGAAACAAAAAAGAAACACTTTACCCGTGGACCGGCTGGCCGCGAGTGCCCAGCTAAACAGTAGTTTAAACAGTGGAACTTGATATGTAGATTGATTGGTGAGATTGCACACTGGTCGCTGCGTGTCGCCGCGTTTCTTATAGTTGATTGGTATAATTTATATTGTACCATTGATGTTTTATTAATTAAAACATTCGTTAATTATTAAATAAAAACTATTATCAGCATATTAATCGTCACATATAATTCATGCATCTATGTATATTACAAGAGTCAGTTTCATAGTCTGGTTCATGGTTTCAGATGTTTTTAGATAAGAGACAGAATACAGAATATAGAGTATAGTATGATATTAAATGACATGTTGAAAAGATTTTTTTTTTCAAACTGACTATGCTATTGACCCAGCAAGGTCTTAACAGCTTCACCGGACTACTAATGTTGAAAAACGTCTGTTCGTATTTATTTATAGATAGGATATACAGTAGATCCTCTATAAGTGGAACATTAAGGGAGACGCCAAAAAAATCGTATTATAGAATTTTCGACTTGTAGACAATTTCGACTTAGGTGGATTTTGATTCGATAAAATAAAAAAATATGACATGGAATGGAAATAAAAAATATGTACCAAAATGGTTTGGAAGGACTCACTGATTATTTTGATTAATAGAGGGTGAGATTTCGGAGGTTTTGGTATGTGAAAGGAAGGGAATAAAACATTTTTTGGAGATGTGGAGGTTTTCAACTTATCAAGGTTCAACTTAACGAAATTCTACTATAGTAAAATGGAAAGCGTAAAAATGTTGTCTGTTTGCGTATACCAAGTGTTCTTGAGAATTGGTACAAAAGTTAATTCATATTACGAGGTTCATTACATTTGCGAATTAATTAATACACGTATTTATATTATTATAATTTTATTCTCTCACATAAATATTATAATTATTCTGACCGCGGAGTACGTCCCTGGGCTGCGCATGCGCCTCCCTCTTGGATCGTCCGATGTCACGCCACCCTAGTTAGTCGCTCACAGACCGTTATAGCGTAAAAGTTTTTAAATCGGACTGAGGCGTTATGCTTTAATATTGCCAATAATTAAAATTATTAATAATAATATTAAAATACAATATAAGATTCTTCTTAAAATGAACCGGACAACCATCCATAAGTTGAATAACGTCTAGCAACATAGCAGATATTACAATTGTCTATTTTAAAAGTTATATATACAAAAATTACATTATAAAACAAAAAACAAAAGATTAGATAAGAACATGTTAAAGAGTAGTACAAAATGTACGGAATATATCGCACTGTATAATCTTACTATGCACGTTTTTTAATAATAAACGCAGCTTTAACAAAATTCATCGTACACGGTATTTTATAATCGAATTGTTGAAATTCTACGAATAAATTTCGCTTGGTTGAACCCTTCTTACTGAATCATATTTTGTGTTCCTACACTTGATAGATCGTCGTAGTTCTTTTTATGTTATTTATTGTTGTTTGCATATTAATTAACTTATACAACATTATGTTAGACGTTTTTAATAATTCTTTGAGAACTAGATATTATCACGTGTAACTTAATATCGTTGTATTTGTGAAACAAAAGTGGTAAATAAAAGAAATGGAATCAGTTCGCATATCCTAAGCTCGTTATGTATATCGTTGCTACTTTTATTTATAATTTTTTATTTATTTATAAAGAGTAGCTGTACAAAAACATACCTCTTTTGCGTGCATAGGGTAACCATCCTTTATTAGGCAATCATAACCAAAATACTTAAAAAAAATTCATCAGCTTTATATAGGTTGGTAATGTTCTATATAACATAAATAATGGTGGAGATCTGTAATAAATGATTAAATCCTATGTCCCAAAATTTGTCGATGTTTTCAAATAAAAAATCTACATTGCTATGACTTTGTTATAGATACACGACACAGTCACTGTACTACAGTCACTGTGTCTGATTTATGAAACACGCGACGGAATAGAGCGAAGAGACACCAGCAGATACGTATTGTATTATTTTAAACTAGCTTCGCCCGCGACTTCGTCCGCGTGGAACTTTATTTTTTTTATTTTATTTTTTTATATCATAGGAGGTAAACGAACAGATGGGTCACCTGATGTTAGGTGATCACTACCGTCCATAGACACTTGCAATACCAGGGGAGTCACAAGTGCGTTGCCAGTCTGTGTTTGGGAGGAGGGCGGGCAGGACAGGAAGGGAAGGAGGAAGGGGAAAATAGGTGGGTCTCCGGCTCTCTCACTGACCGAACGAAACGCAACAATGCAAGCACTATTACTTCACGTCGGTTTTCTGTGAGAGGGTGGTGCTTCCCCGGCCGAGCCGACCCATTCGTGCTGAATACAATAATAGCTTCAGCTTGGCTCTGCCACTACTAAATAAAAAACTTTATAGAAAAAAAAACAGTTATTAATAAAGTCGTCTGAATGTATTAAGTTCATTTACTTTTCTCTCGTACTTAAGTCGCGTCGTCATTAAAATTACAATAATTTTTGATAGACTAAACCAATTTTAATAATACAAAAAGCAAATGTTACTCGAAGATATTTTTTATGATTTTGTTAAAAATATTTTATGATAAACGCAATACTTTAGCAGTGATGCGTGTTTAAACAAGCAGACAGACAGACAGACAGACATTTCTAAAGCGATTGGAATGTGTTTTATTACTAATTCCTAGACACCAGCAACTATTTTTTTTTTTCACAAAAATCTAAAATGTTAAGACACGTCACATTTATTATTGGTATAATAAAGTGTATGCAGTGTTTCGCCTTCACATGACTTCAACTATCTGTACCTACTACACGACGAATCGGGCGTTATGATAATAGTAAATTTCAAATCCATTAGCAAAACTCAAATCGCGGGCGATTAAAGTTAACCCTCCGTCGTACTTAGAAGGTATTAGTTCTGCTCGTGCGGCCACAAAGACCCATTGTGCGGACAATAGCGAAGCGCGACAGGGGTTGATTCAACTAGTGTAACCGATATTTTGGCTGGTTAATGGCCATCAATTGATTTTATTCTATAACCCTATTAATATAGTAAAGAAAATTTGTGAGTATGTATAGATATTTCTTACTTTGTCAATAAAAAGCTATTAGAAGGATTTTAATGGAACTTTACAGTAATATACAACAGCATACTAGCCTTTCCCTGCGACTCTAGCAATACTATTTATGAACGTAAAATTTCATTGAATGATTGAATAGTTAAAGCGTGAAAGAGTAAAACAGATACACTTTTGCATGTGCATTGTTTGTAGGAATGAAATTTAGAACGACTTGAAGAGATAAGAGTCTACTACACAATCCCTACAGTATTTTAGCACTATACTAATAACCATATTTATATACCAAGTGAAAGGTTAGATACTCACAGTATTCTAGGATATGACACTTCATGTTTGCATTTAACATATAAAATAATAATATCAAAACAAATACTAATAAACAACCAAGAAAACCAGAGAACCAAGAAAACGATAAAAAAAGTGAAGTTTATTCTAAGTTTGGGGTGTAAGGGGTGTCGAGTAACATCTGAAGACTTGAGACACCCAAGCCAACCTCACCTGCACGTGGTGCACCCTGCTGATCAACGAACGAGGCAATGGCGATAGCGGGGTGGTAGGGTTATACAGCCCAACTGGGTCACAACCACCATGTACATGGCGAAAAAGCCAGTCATAGTGACTCGCTTTTGCGCGTCGCGTTTCGGGATCAGCCTGTGCATATCCAGTACCGGGTGACTTTCGTCATTATAGCCGGCATGGACGATGGATGATCTGTCTCGTGATGGTCGCCACTGTTCTTGGATTGTACTATGCTTACCAACAGGCATAGTGCAGTCACTTTGTCATGCTTCAATAAAAAAAAAAAACTTTTAAAAGTATAGCTACAAACGTGTAAATAAAATGATAAACCTAAGTGCAATGACCTGTGCCAAAAGCTACAATGGGCGACCCGGAGTTAATAACTTTCGATAATAAAACGGGCAATGAACCCTTTTGTTTAAGCACTTAAGCACCTATTTTTTTATTGATTTAGAACGAGAATCGAGTTCAGTGTGTCCTCCAAAAATATTGCTACTGTCTAAACAGTCATCTGGTATACTAGCTTTTGCTCGTGGCTTCGCTAGCATTATTACAGATTTAATTTATTCCTCGAGAACACTTATTTTTATAATTACCTATTAAGGTGTATAATACTATTACAAGACCGGTTATGTTGTAGGTATGCATGTGAGTGCTGGCCTACGAAAGACGCGGATGAGAGGAAACTACATGTGGCAGAGATAGAGATGCAACTGTTAAGGTGGTTAACTAGAATGAAAAACATTAAGAATGAGTATATCAAAGGAAGTTTGAAAATAGCATTAGTGATAGACAAATTTAAAAGTAACACAGGTTAGCATGATGCGGGCTAGTCATGAGGAGAGAAGAAAACCATAAAAATAGAAAAAAATTGAGTATGATGGTAGATGGATATAGGAATAGAGGAAGATTGAAAAATATGTGGATGGATTATGTGAATGATGTGTGTAAAAGGTGTGAATACTGAGATGACATCTGACAGGAGAGAATGGAAGAAGAAAACATGTTGTGCCGACTCTGCTTAGGTAGAATATGATGATTACTTATCGTGTCCTTCCTTGAACCCCTTATAACGTGTAAGCTAAATTTCAAGATAACCGACTTAGGATATGGAAGTTTACTATAAAAAACAGACAAATACACACTCGCATTTGTAATATTACTAAGGATTTCATCTTTAAACGTATACTGTCTATGGAATGAAGCAAGTGGATCTATGTGAAAAAAACTATTCAAACCGTATCACTTAAATGGCGGGCAGGACCTATTAAAACTATATTAACCTTGCTCGAGGCTTACGGGCCTTAATGACGCGTCATCAAGCATTCCCCAAATCACTACAGTATCATGGTCTATTACTTGTGCTTTGTTTTTTTTTTATATTCCTGTATTTCGTCTATAAGTGGATAAAGCTAAAACAATATCTTTACCTCATAAATACAAATGTATAAGAATACAATTTTAAAACGACATGACGATAATAGATATACGATTCTTAATTTTTTAACACAATTTTCATGAATTTTCTAAAGGTTTAAAAAAATACAACTTTATATCCTATTCTACTCCACCTTAGGTGTCGAATTTTCTTTTATTATAGCACAGAAAAGTTACTGTATTGTGCCTGATGGTGAACACAGTACAATCAAAAACCATGGCGACCATCGAGAGATACGCCATCCCTCGTCGGTTGCCGCCGCCGCGCTGTCATGCCGGCCTGTGTAAATGTCTCTTCACGGTGCGCTTGAAGGATCCCATGTTATTGGAAACAGGGAACGCACTGATCGGAAGATTGTTCCATAGCTTCACTTCACTTAAATTCCGTGTTTTATAAATGACTAGCTGACCCAGCTACGTATTACCGTGGTTCAGGTATTACATGTTGAATTGAATAAAACACATGCACCATACAATAAACAGGAGTTGAAAAGGTATTTAAAATGAAACGTGGCGTATTCTATAGTGTATCTATAACATAACAGTCAGTTCTATAATTCTCTAGCAACAAACTAATTTAAAGCGCCATCTGTTTGAAACGGATGAAACTTATAAGTATTAACAATAATCAGCATCGACAGTTCATTAATTTATAATTAAAAAATATTAATATCATTCATCGAAGTATATTATCCTACCTGAAAGATCAAGTAGGACCGAATTATACATAAATACCAACTTTTATGAATATCTGTTGAGTGGTTTCGGAGCTTATCGTGGACAAATATCATACCACTGGATTTTTTATGTTTAGATGTGTTATTCAGGTATACAATAAGCTATATGACTATAAAATGTCATCAAAAATCGTTTAATTTTTGCTTAAAAAATTAATAAACGAACGTTCATCGAACTTTACTTTTAATATGCTAGCTATATTTTTTTATTATATCAAACTCAGAAAGTTTTCCTACCAATAAAATCTAGCTAGATCGATTTATCGTCCCCGAAACTACCTACATACTAAGTTTCACGGCAATAGATAACGCCGTTTCCGAGATCCTGAATATATACAAATATAAAAATATACAAGAATTGCTCGTTTAAAGGTACTACATAGATACATAAATAGATTAACAGTATAACCAAATCAAAAGGTTTCACGCAAAAACTGAACCAAAAACCGTATGGCGGATGTTCAAATAGTCGAACAATAATGCGATTTACACGCGCCGGGCCCTGCGTGAACCCTCTGTATCGATGTCCCGGTACAAAGGGCCCCCGGTATGTTTTGACAGGAGTTAATGTTGTAGGGCTGATGTCTATACCTGTCGGGGTACAAAGGACCCGTGAAATGGACACGCGCGGCGTATTGTGCGCTGTATTTACTGGTTCATAATTCTAAGTGCACTTGTTCGGGATTATTTTTAAATGTTTCTGTGATTGTTTTCGAATGTTTAGTCGTAATATAATTTTATATTACATTTTAATTTAATCAGTCGCTATCAGGTAGTTTAGGCACAAACTTCTTTAGGTGTGTTGTGTTGAGCAGTATTTTTTGGCAGGAGATAAATTTATGATTTTACGTCACCGACATGCTAACAAGCGTGATCGACCGTATTGCGTTTGTGTGGCTTGCGTCAGTCTAGCGACGCTTAGTATAGTGGCCTTTTGTACATCTTATATTAATATTTTGCATTGAGACTTCTATCAGCAGTCCTTAAGAATCCATCAACATTTATTTAAGTAATACTTCTTTTGGGAAGGTATGAATTGGATTTTATTAAACAAAAATGTATGACCAAAAGGAAATAGCTATAAATATAGATAGGTTTAAGGCTGTGAGAGAATGAGATAGTATATTCTTTATGTACTCGAAATATATACAAAGAGAGGGAGATAGAAAGAGTAACATTGAAATCTATAACACATTATTTTCTGTTGGGTCCTAGTGACTATCGCGCGCTTTTACAAATTATTAAGTATTGTGTATTATTATTGTTGTATTGGAAGTATCTAAATTTCAAATATTAAAATCTGATTGATATTGTTGAAATGTGGACGCAAACTCATCAAATTGTCTATTGGTCTCTCTGGCAGCACAATAGGTGGAAAAATTGTAGGTGATAGAGCCATGCTGAAGCTATTACTGGTTTCAATATGAATGGGTCAGCTCGCCCGAAGAACTACCACCCCACAGAAACACCGACGTCAAGTAACAGTGCTTGTATTGTTAAGCTTCGTACGGTCAGTAACAGCCCCGAGGGCACACCTTCCTTGCTCTCCCCTTTCTCTTCTCCTCCCCCCTCCCTACACAGGCTGGCAACGCATTAACGACTCCCCTAGTGTTGCTAGTGTCTATAGATATAGTAGTGACCACGTAACATCAGATGACCCACCTGTTTGTTTACGTCGTTTGATATAAAATTCTCTTATTATGTCACATGTAACAACTTCCTTTTCTGTAAGTCATTCTTTAAGCGTACCGTGTTTTATTTTTTCTTACTAGTCACATCCCACACAATAATCAACAGTTAGCTAATAAATATTGTAAACATTCTTATTGGAAAATCTATTTATTTCCCTCTCAATTACGCCGATTAAATAGATCCTTGAGTACCACAAAAGTACTACACCTCGTAAGGTCCAAGGTAAACATACGTTGACATAACAGGGCGAAGCAATGGTGATTGCGCAAATTGTCGCAATTTATTGACAATTGTCCAGCTTCACTCGGCCTTTACCATACTAACTACCAGTAAACTGCTATTTGTATTTTATCATTCAAAATGAGCGTAATTTTTTTTTGCAACGTAGGCTTATCTTATCATTACGTCATGTTATCTCGAGACCCAATTGTAAGCGTATATATTTGCGTTGAAACTGGAGGTGTACCACAAATTTTTATCAAAAACTGTTAAGATATATAGGCTGGGCACCAAGGTAGGCATGTGGCATGAGCGTTCACATTTCGGTTTTTCTCCGTAAAGATCGATCCTCATTAGGAGGTTAGTCACATCTTGATACTCCGTGTCACTCGTCACTTAAGTTGAAACTGATGGTATTCGTTATTCCCATGTTATCATAAATTGCGAAGGTGTATTACAGCGTATCAAAGTATGCATGAGGCTTGAGCATTCATAATTCGCCTTTTTTCGAAATGATCGATCTTCGTCAAAAGTCATCTTACATTTTGGTACAACGGGTCGCACAAAACCCTCTTCTCTCATTATTAATTTGCGTTTGTTTAGTGCATTTTAGGTAATAGCTCCATTTCCAAGAATCATAACGTTATGTAAGTGCTCATAACATTCCTCAAACAATAGGTTATAAAATATAATTTTTCAAATCTAATAGTTCAACAGGTTAATGAGTTTAAAGAAACAAAATATAAATAATCTTTTGAAATTTATATTCATGTAGTTTAACCGACGCTGTATCCTCATAAAAAGGACATCGTAAGGTATTTGCTAATGATTGCGTTTGCTTGAAGGTACTAATGCAGATGTAGATGTAGGCACAATAGATGGCAGGCTACAGTATTTCTAATACAAATGAGAGAGGAGAATTGAAGCGTAGATAAGTCATATCTAAACCACCCACCCAAATCGTTACGAAGTTTTTTTTTTAAACTTCAGTTGCTTATTCAAATGAAACTAGGATATAGACAAATGATAATGAGTTAATTCACAAGCCATAATTTAGCTCAGATCATTATGAGAATGATTCAGATCATCAAGTGGAATAAATATATAACTATAAGTCGTTCAAACATCCCACGCATCCAACACTACCTGAACACACAAGTACCTCACCACTTATTACGAGAAAAATCAACGGAAACCACTCATTTGTTCGAAGGCTGAGCGCGATCAACCGCGGCGTATGATATTGGCATACTTAATTTTACCCGACACACTTGTCCAGCCGACTATGAAACTATGTTTAGTGCTACTCTGACGGTGACGTGAGTCTTGAAATTCACAGGATTTGGAAGAACTATTCAATGTATGCCAAACTATATCTTACTTCCAACAATGTTCTCGTGAAAATGGGATTGTTCGTATCAGGGCAACATTCATCATGAGACAGTTGGCGAAATTAAAAATGTCTCGTTCTGGGATCCAATGTCTATTCAATGGCGTAGTGATAGTGTCTGTAGCTGATTAGATTACGATTATCATTCATATGATGTCAGCCTCTTCAAAATTAATCTTGTTTGGTTTGTTATTCTCTAGTACAAGACAGATTATATCTTCTCGTCAAGAAACTTATAGGCTTACTTAAGAGTGACAATTATCATTGGATTTTAGAACTCTGATTGGTCGCTGTTTTCTTCTCAAGCTGCTCTATTCCTCTCTGATCAGGAGTTTATTGTGGCTCTTGAAGGGTTAGTATATTTTAACAGGTTATATAAGGATTTTGCAGGTATAGCCTTCGACCTTACTTCTGTTGTGATACTTTTATGTCATCGTGGTATTATTTAATTTTTAATTGAATTAATAATTATTTTATTAGTGCTTTACAATCAGTTGTTTGAAAAATATAACATAATGGATGTCGAAGTGTTTGCGTGTTACTGAAAAACGTAAATATATCTCATATGTAGCATTGAGCATTGAATTCCTCATATAACTACCTGCGCCCTAAATTTAACCGATTAGTTAAGTTATGATGCAGTTGAAGGTCAGACCTCGTGTCTATTGTTTACGAACTATGCAGTTTTTTTAACGTCAATTGTTGGGAATATTTGTTTCATAGCCTTGTATCGTTTGTATACATTATTTGTAATTAAATATTAATTAAAAAGGAATCAAATAAAAGAAAAACAATATAACTACGTCAAAAAAATCCATTGTTGAAATTGATTTATCCCATGACACAAAAAAATTGCTGTAAACTTTTATATATAGTTTTAGATTGTGTGCTTAGAAGTATATTCTAAATACAAATCTACATTATAAATCTACCATCAACCTGTATCTTTGTTGGGGTAAACAGAAATAATGCGGTATTATCTCCGTGAGGGGTTCGTCAACTTCTTTTTTTTTTGTCTGCTATATAATGAGAACAATAATTCTTTCTATTTGAAATAGCATAAAAGTCTTTCTACATGTTAGTGTATGTGAAAAAACAAAGAGACAATTCCGTGTTACAGTTGAGAGAGACCAGCTTGTACATATTACGAACGAAATAATAAAAATTGACTGTCAGTAGTACGACTACATTTAAATTAAAGTAAATAAAAATATATAGCAATAGTAGAGATTTATAAGATAAATTAAAAATATTTTAAACTTTGTTTTTCTTGTTCAAGTTTGAAAGTTATTACTGCTTTAGATTTAAGCATTAGCCCGATAAAGTCGTTAAATCGCATCAGGATTATAGTCAGTTGGATGAAAAAAAATATTGCTGCTAATATCAATTAGATATATGTCTCGTATTTTAAGGAATATCCACAATATCTTCTTAAAAATGAAACAAATGCAATGAAACTATTGACGAATTTTGAAACAACAAAGTAACTAGACCTTTATTTCGATTCTACACTAATATATTCTTATTATATCGAGACAAGTGATTGCAATATACCTGGTCGTAAGCAAAATGAATTCCGAAACAAGATGAAGAGAGATTATAGTCCATCGACATTCGTCTCTCATTCTGATCAGCTAATAGATATATGTTGCGATGCTGGCTTTGTATATTGGCGTATTTACACATCGTGTAGTTTGATGTAGGTTGATTTTTGCAAGTAAATGGGAGGTTTCAGTAAGGAAAAACATAGCATGACATTATGGCTCTTCCTAACTCCGTGTAGCCAATTACCATCTTTAAGTTGAAAGTCTGTCGCAATGCATTTATAGGCCAACTGCACTTGTAATTCAGTCCCCCGCTAGGTTCAGCGTTTTTCACATCATAATCTCGTCTTTCTTTGACCTCATAAGATTTTATCAAATGGTGGGTCACCACCGTCCATAGAAACCAGCAATACCAGGGCAGTTGTAAGTGCGTTGCCAGCCTGTATTTGCGGGAGGAGGGGAGGAAGGACGGAAGGGAGAGGGGAGTAGATGAGGCGGGCTTCCGGCATTCTCACTGGCCGAAAGAAATGCAACAATGCAAGCACTGTTACTTCACGTCGGTTTTCTGTGAGAGGATGGTACTACCCCGGGTGAGCCGACACATTCACACTGAAACCAGTTGTAGCTACGGCGTGGCTCTACCACCTACAAAGATCTAATATATAATAATCTTTCTTAAATTACATTAAAATTTCGATTTCGCCACATCTAAACAATCTTCTTGCTAGAAAGTCTGCGAGTGAACCAGCTAAATTGACATTACTTGTAACACCAACCAGAAACAAAATCGTCCAGCCTTAACTCGTCCGACGACCTTTCTAATATATTTATAATTATAATGCACAATCGGGCACATTTGTAAACACAGGTTTATAATGTGACGTAACCTCTATTATTTTTAACGTTATATTATTCTACTATGATTATTGTTTACGTTAATTTTCGACACGATAAAGTATTTGTTTTTGACCAACACAAATCACAATGAAAGGACAAAAAGAAAACGAGCAGACGAAACGACAATTAATTATTTGGGATTCCTGGTTCATTTAATTAATATCGAACCGACAGACCCATGTCACTTAAATACAACGATCACTAGCATATACCAATGTATAGACTACGCTATTGGCTGATAAGCCTTTACAGCTACACCGGACTACTAAGGGTAGCGCTTAAAGCACTCAGCTGATTTTATTCTACAACTAACACAAGGTTACACGAAACACATCGGCTTTGTTTGTTGTCTGACACAGCAAAACTAACTAAATAGTATAAATAAAAATTATACACACATCCAAATATTTTTCAAATCTGGTTAAAAAGAAAGCGCGAGCTATCTCGACTGTGGCGCCATCTCTTGTCTATTAAAAATAAACACTAGTAATGTAAATGTAATGCGAACACTAGAACACTAGTAATGTATATGTATAACAAATATATATAAAACAAGAGTATATGTCACTCGAGGATATATTTTATGATTTTTGGTAAGGTTTTATCATGAACGACCTACTTTAGTAGTAATGTGTGTTCCAGCAACCAGACAGACAGATAGACAGACATTTTTTTTTTGTTTTTTTTTTTATTTTTATCAAAGGAGGCAAACGAACTGGTGGCTCACGTGATGTTAAGTGATCACCATCGCCCATAGACACTAGCGACATCAGGGACGTCGCAAGTGCGTTGCCAGCCTGTATATGGGAGAAAGGGGAGGGGAAGGAAAGGGAAAAAAGGAAAGAGGGACGTGGGCCTCCGGCTCTCTCACTGGCCGAACGAAACACAACAATGCAAGCACTGTCATTTCACGTCGGTTATCTGTGAGAGGGGTGGTACTACCCCGGAGGAGCCGACCCATTCATGCTGAAACCAAAAATAGCTTCAGCGGGGCTCTACCACCTACAAAATTTCTGAAACAAGACATTAAGACATTTGCAACATTTTTTTCACAAACATTTAAAAAGTACAGATACGTTTTTTTGTATTCTATTCTGCAGACTCTTGGTCCGCACCTTTTTTTGCTTACGTGTAGTATTTTGTATATTTAAAAATCGTATCCGTGAACGTATTGTTTTTTTTTATTTATTAGTAATTTAAGTACAGATACTTTAGATACAATCTTATTATATGTATAGCGAACTTACAGCTATATTCAGAACGGTCAAAAAGTTTCTATGCATTTTATTAAAATAAGGATTTGAACACACTAATACAAGTTTATTTAATCTTTGCGATGTTGATAGAGTCACTAATATTAATAATAATGAAACTGAAGCAAAACATTTCCCATCGCATGTCTAACGGTATTTCCATGACATAACAGAGCAGTATCTGAAGAAGAGACGGCCAATTATACACGGAGTCAATGACCAAGAGAACGCCATGGCACCAGCCTGAATGACTTAGTTCCGTGCTGACATGCGAGCTGTGTGTCACGCATCAAACGAAATCGAGAATACTACCGCAGGGTCAAGGGCAACGTACAGTACTACTTTAGATGAGTACTCGTTATGCCATGAATGTACGGACTTCACTGAAATTACAAGCTGCGAGCACTTAACAGTGATGCCAAATAAATTACGAATTACTAATGTGATTTTCTAATTAAGGAAACTTTGTATTTCATTTGTATTTGAAGAACATTTGAACAATTGATTCCTTTGGAAAGAGGCATATGACTTTGCAGTAGGCCTCTTAAAGTTTGGTCAAGACAACTAAGACACACTGTATGTAACATATTTTTTTACACTGTGGACTTTCCATATGTAATTTTATCAAAATATCATAAAATGGTGTGGGGAATAACCTTTTCTCGAGAAGAAGCCTAGCCCAACAATGACATCAATGCACACTGACCATTTGACTTGTTTAGAACAAAAGATTTGTGTAAAGTTTTCTCACATTTAACTTTTGTTTTATACGAACTAACGTATATTTAATGCGACTTCTTTAAGCATAATTTCTGGTTCTTATAAATATCTAATTTTATTTATAACATAAAGTTTCCAAATACATAGATTTATTTAATGAACTGTAATAATAATGTACCTACTTTTGACACTAAATTAGTAGCTACATTGCACCTATGCGAAGCCGGAGTAGATCGCTGGTAACTAATAAAATAATTCTTTTTTTTTTATAATAAAATCGTTAACAATTCTCTACACGTCCGAAATGGTGTTACGTTTATATCCATTATTAATTCTTTACGCTCTCTGGCTCGCAGTAAAATTGTTAATAACTCCGCAACAGTCATTTTATGAAAATTTAAATCAAACTTGCACCAATGGAGTATCGATACGACAACCTTTAGTTAACGTCTCGATTATACGTATTATTCAGAAATTTGGTACAATGAGAAATAAGACCACCAGTTCAATAGTACATGTTCAGTTTAGATCAATCGTATGCTATACAGTATTAGAATACCATGACAAATATAAGCGGGCATCCCACAAATCTGAACTTTTGGTGCAGGAACTGAACCATAAAATGCGCCACATAGTATCCGGACTGAGGCGACAGAATCTAAATACGTATACGTGTTAGTGAGAAATGTATGCTGGTACAGAAATGTCTCTTACTATCGCATAATTGTATAGTTTAGCTCGCTTAGTTAGCTTACCTAGACTCGTGATATTGCAATCATTGCAACAAAACCTAAGCCGAGCTTCGGCTAGTTTTGTACCCTTATGCTTATCGTTCTACACCTGAACACTTTAAATACTTCCTCCAAACGACCGGTGAAGCTGTAAAGGTTTGTCAGGCCATAGTAATTAGTTAGTTTGGGAAAGAATGTCCGAAAAGAAAGACCTAGCCGAAGTCAGGCCGCTTTGGCAAAATTGCGATAGTTACCATTTCGGCTGAATGCCCTAAGCGGTCGCCAAAAAGCCCGGTGAGCCCATTAAACCAATAGCGTAAGTCAATTCGAAAAAAAGTCACAGTAAATTTGAAGAGAAACAAAAGTAAGAAATATTCAAGCAGGCTCCATTATAAGCTGTAAGTGTGACTGTAGTGCATTTATTTTATAATGAGTCTACTTGAGTTTTCAGAAGTTAATATAGCCACCGGTATGATTATTGTAATTAGGAACTTACAATCGAGGTAGTATACAAATCGAGATAGTACACAAATGCACCACTAGTGACACATAATCTTTGTATATGTGTATAAATACTTTACAGGTTGACGTATCGAAGTGCTTTATCATTGAGCATGGTTTTTATGCTATACATTTTATCATAAATTGTCGCTAGTAGGCGCTGGAGCACGTAGACTACATTCATTTTATTTATAGTTTAGTTCTAGTTCTATTCTAGGTCTAGATTCCTTTATTACAACAAATAATGGCAAATCCGTGGAAAATCGTGGATACTGCTAGTTCATTTTTCTGTTGTAGCACGTTAAAGTGACTCCACAGTGCCTTATGTTGAGCACAGTACAATCCAAAATCAATGGCGATTACAGAGAGACACGCCATCCATTGCCGGTCATATGTCTCATTTCTTCTCCTAATTATGAAATGATTAAAAAGTTAAAGTGTTGGAAGTTATTCTGACTTAGTAATAAGAAAAATCTCAAAAGTCAACCGCAGCGTCACCTACCGGATCCAATTTTAAATATAAATCATTCCTGAATCCACCTGAAACAAGAAAATATCGTCAAAATCTATCCAGCTGTTTAGGAGCAGTTCCGTCATATATCGCTGACAGAAGAATTATCTATGTACGTAAGATAAACCTAATTTCATAGAGTCACTTTCGGATTAAAAATTATTTTGTAACTATATAAAAAAAACAACGAACAGAATCGATACATTAAACATTGATTATAACTTAATCGAGTTACGAGTTATAGAAATAATCGGTATTTGATTTATACGTCCCCTCCACATAAATCGTATTTTTTATTATTTACTTTATTCTCTCAGAGATAAAGTACAATTTCGTAGAAAATTTCGCTTACCTTTAAATCCCTATATAATGCTTTACACATGGTTTCATAAAAGTACTCTATTTTATTACGAATAGGGTATAATTTTGTATTGCATTAAAATCGTGTATGCATACAAATTGTATGGATGTAATATCAAAGAGCTGCGCATGCGCCGTCCGGTACTAAGCTCTGTATAAATCAACAAAAACAACGGGCGGTGATGAATAATATTCGTTGTGTCTTTTCTAGAACAGTGAAACGACTCGAGTATATTCATCGTTTATAATTTTGGAATGTTTTATGTTAATTATTTTATCATGTAGATTCTCTTAGCAACTTAATATGTGTTGAAACATTAAAGTTACGTAGAGTTAGTTGTAAAAAAATCAAATAAACCTCTGTTTACTTCTTTACACTTAAATTTTATTCTCTGGCTCCTGTTTGCGCAGTTATAGTTTGCCCTTGGCATTCGCGTCAGCTATTTCATAGCGTATTTTATTATCTGATGAAGTTTTTAATGAATTAGATGAATTGAACGATGTACAATTTATGTACAATGTTTATTGTGACAACTTGAAAAAATATAGTCATTACTAGCCTGTGCCCGTGACTTCGTTCGCAAAGTAACTATTACTTCGGGCTAACACGCAGTGGAAGCTCCCAAAAGGGAAAAAGTCCCAATTTTGAAACATTTTTATTGATTCTCCGCTCCTACTGGCCTGAGCGTGATTATATATGGTCTATAACCTTCCTCGATAAATGAGCTATATAACGCTGAAAAAAGTTTCAAACAGAACCAGTAGTACCCTCTACAACGTCACAAACTCACAAACTTTACCTCTTTATAATATTAGTATAGATTTCTAGAAACCTACAACATTTTTTTTAATCTATAAAAATTTTAAATAATTGAGACTATTTTTTTCTCTGCATTCAAAAAATCCCCGATTATTCCGTTATTTTGAGTTATTCCTTCTATCGATAGTAGAACTTCCTTTTATATAATATTAGTGTAGATAATTTCCTGCAATTCCTTCAATCTATTAGTTATTTCTGCGTATGAAACTCAATCATTGCTCTCAGATGTTAGTTATTAATTCGTTTATTTAATCAATAACCGTTAGTATTATCACCAATAGTATATTACAATTCATCTAACCGTTTTATCTACACAAGCTGATAAAGTAGAAACATATATAATCACATACATAAGTACACTAGAAAGAGATAACCTTCCTTCCGCGTAGTCGAGTAAGTATATCCCTTATATGCTAAGATTTTTTATATTTATTCATTTAGCATATTAGCTATTTCGGCTGAACCTACTTAATGGAAGTTTAATTTTATTTACTTTTGACTTTTGAGTATTTAATGTCTATAAAACATATCACATGTTTTTGTTATTCTTTTTTTTAATGCATCATAAATATTCAAAAGTAAATTCACGTTGCTGGTATGTTATATTCAGACCGTGATAATTTTTATAAACTTTTTTTAGATCGTTTATGTTCGCGTCTCCTTACATTTCCTTATTCATAAACTAATTTACTTTAAATCATACACGGGTTTATGATTTTTAAATTAACTTAAACAAATAGGCAACATATCAAATATAATTTAATCCAATAATAATAACAAATATTATTATTATTAATGATCTCAAAGTATATAATGATTTTTTATTTCTATAAATACTTGGAGTTGATTTAACCGTAAATTCAATAATTAATGTGTATGAAGGTTGTAAAACCTAAGCTGTGAACGTATATCTCTGACTCTCTATATGACTCCTTAAGTGTAACTGTATGAACATACCCATATTCGTATTTTTGTACCTACATACCTATTTTTATGCCTATTTCAAATCATATCTTGTAATTATTACCAGTTTTGAGCTATTTTTTTCTCCATTACATATCGATCAGTCCGTTCTTGGATCAGTCTACAAAAGCAAATTAGAAGTATTAAACTTATTATTCCAATCATTAAGCTAGATCGAATTAAATAATTTCCTTCTCATAATTTAACATATTATGTCATTTATAGCATCTAATTTAGTTTCTTTTTCAAATTGCTAATCACTACATATTATAAAACAAAATGTCTGCCACGTCTGTCTGTCTCTCGCGATAAACTCAAAAACTACTGAACGGATTTGCATGCGGTTTCCACTAGTAGATAAAGTGATTCATAAGGAAGATTTAGGTATATAATTTGTCAATGTTGTTTTTATTATCAGAGCGGGTTAGTGTCCGTCGGGCCCGGTAGTTGTTAATAGTGTATAGCAGTCTTTCCCATCCTTTTTTAGGCCATGCCCCACCTTACCACTTCTAATATTTGTATGTTTGTATAGGAGGGCCATACATATTTTTAAACTGTAAAAATTATTTTGTTCCGTTAAGAAATCTAAATGACAAGTTTTAGGATCACTATGAGATTGTTATCAAAACATCGCAAGTAAAATTTCAAAGATACAATAAAAAACTTATTTGACGACCCGATTAGGTCTCCCACGGCAGCGGCTCAAGCCTAGGTTTGATCCCTCGGTAGGGAGCCCTTGAGTGCGTTGCTTGCGCGATACGGTGACACACAAATATACATCACTATTACAACACTACATGATCACCCCCACACACGTGCACGCCTACACGCTTACACATGAAAGTGGAAGGGTTTACTTTTTTTTTCCCTTATCGAACTGAAAAACTCTCAATTTTCCGATAATAAATATATGGAGGAGTTGTTGAGGCGTGTATGCTTGGTACGCCTGCGTGTATGCCTGAAGGTAAGCATAGTACAATCCAAAAACATCGGCAACCACCGAGAGACAGATTATCCATCGCCAGTCGCCGCTGTCATGCCGTTCATAATGACGTAAGTCACCCGGTACTAAATATGCACAGGCTGATCCCAAAACGAGACGCGCAGAAGCGAGTCACTATGACAGACTTTTTCGCCATATACATGATGGTTGCGACCCAGTCGGGCTGTAAAACCCTACCACCCCGCTATCGCCACCACGTGCAGGTGAGGTTGGCTTAGGTGTCTCAAGTCTTAAGATGTTACTCGACACCCCTTACACCAACATTTTTTTTAAGAATTTGCCTTCTTTGTTAAACTTGTCACTGATACTGAGCATTGAAATAACCCAAAACAAAAAGGTGAAAAAGAATCGTGTCGAGTGCTTTTTTAAATTGCCCCCTTTAACTATCAAATTGCCCCCATGTGAGGCGTGGGCCCAATGTTGGGAAACACTGGTGTATAGTATAATTTATATAGTATACTTATATAATAAATTATAGAGATAATATATATTGTATAAAGTGTCATTGTTACATGTCACATAGGTTTTTTTGTTTGTTACGCTGTCACACTTATAATTAGCAACTCAATCGAGTATCATTAAAATTTAATACACATTTACAGAGGTATAGAAAAGAGGTACACGAAAAGCATACTGTTCCTGAGGGACAGACATAATTTACCTTAATACGAGCGAAGCTATGAGCAAAACCTAGTCAACAATCATTTTATAGTCACCGGTACAGATCGTGCTATATAAAAAACGGAATACTGGATTTCAGCTTGCATTTAGTAGCGGTAACTGTAACTGATAGGCAGTTTTTTCAGGTTCAGCGTTTTAACCGCATAGTTACCTAATTTATTTATTATTTTTTTACAAAAAGGTACAATTACAGATAACAGATTGCAATTATATGGGTAACAAAACTATTATAACATAATAGATCTGAAATCCAATTATAAATTCTACACAACATTATCAATTTTAACAATAACCACAGTTAGCAAAGTGTGATGACAAAGTTAATACTGGCGATACACAACTATCATAAATCTGTGTTTCGAATACAATATGCGTCTTAAAATTTTTTTAACCTATCATTAAATATGTCTTTGTGAACACAGAATTCGTTACAGTACTTGCACATTTTTTATTCAAAGGAGGCAAACGATCTGGTGGGTCACATGATGTTAAGTGATCACTACCGTCCATAGACACTAGCGGCACCAGGGAAGTCGCAAGTGCGTTGCCAGACTGTATATGGGAGAGGGGGAGGGGAAGGAAAGGGAAAGGGAAAGGAGGAGGGAATGGAAAGGGAAAGGAGGAACGAGGAAGGGAGGTAGGCCTCCGGCGCTCTCACTAACCGAACGAAAAACAACAATGCAAGCACTGTTATTTCATGTCGGTTTTCTGTGAGAAGGGTGGTACTACCCTGGACGAGCTGACCCATTCATGCTGAAACCAGTAATAGCTTCAGCGTGGCTCTACCACCACCTACCTTCGATACAACGGACTGTTGTTTGAAACGTTGCCATCAATTACTGGTATATGAAAATAATTCAGGAATATCAAGACGTTCTGTATTAAAACGTCTAACAAAACCTATAAGCCATCTAAACAAAGTAAAGTCTAGAGAAGCAAGTACAATAATTACCCCCAACTGAAGCTCAAACTCATTTGAGTATGTCAGAATAGCTTAACACAAAACCGTCGAAACCGATTCGTTCACTCACAACTCGAAAACAAGTAGATTTCCCGAACACGCGAGCGCTTTTGTCGCGCAACTGTTTTATTATTCCGCCCGAAAAAAACAAAAAAAAAAGAATTAAGCACGTTTCTTAACTGAAAAAACCTAAGCACAATAATGCAGTAAGCTCGCCCCTTATCCGTCGTATAAGTTATGCTAACAAGAGCTCGCGTGACTCGTACCTCGTTAGGTCGAGCGTAGTTCGGTGGCCAACGACTAGCATGCCAACTAATATGATATGTCATTTTAAATGACCTCTGAGAAATATGAGTGATCTCGCTTTTTGGAGGTGATAATTTGCTTGTGAAACGGTGATGATAATTTATTTCACGCCTAATATGCATCTAAATCCGCCGTTTGCAATGTAGAGACCGAGCGGATTTAGAGACGAAAACCGGAATTAAGATAGAACCAGAAAAATTAAGTCAACTAATCTGCGACAAAGAAACAAAAGATGATTTTATCGACTATAGCATCAAAATTGTAATTGTTTTTTTTTTAATTTGCCTGTTCTCCTGACGATTTTTTTTCAGGAAGGTACATTGTTAGACTTTTCGTTTCCGTTTTAATTTTTTTACAGTTCCTGATAGTGTTGGTTTCCATTTTCATATTATTTATTCCTTATATTTAAATAAATATAAACTTCTCGCCATGAGAATAGGCAAATAAAAAAAAAATGATCGTTGAATTTTAAAGCAAGAAAGGTCCCCGAGTCACTTTATACAATTTTGGCAAATACCAGCAAAGAGTCAATATTTGGATCGTGAACGATGGTGACGTCTGGAAATGACGCCGTTCTCTGTGCATCTACTAATTACGAATGTAACTATGTATGTCTATAAAAATATGTTGTGCTATGTTATGTATAATGAAAAGATAAACCAGATCGAGTTTCTTGTCAGTTCTTCTCGATGACTGGGTTGTTTTCTGAACCGGTGTTAGCTTTAACATTCATAAATGCCTTCTCAAGACCTAAATTGAATAAAGAAATTTAGATTTAGAAAAATTCTTATCGCCTTGATTTGTCATGTTTTACCTATTCATTATAGAATTCGAATCTATCTCTATCCTTTTATACAAGCGTCACGGGTTAGTAGTTTCACTGGTGAAATGTTCTTATAATATCACCGTATGTAGGGTAAATATAGAACTGTGAATTTTTTTGAGTTTGAATCTGCCAATACCTCATAGTCTGGCGTGCTGATTTATGTCAATACCTTCATTCGGAAGGAAGCCTATGACCGTTCAGTGGGCCTTTTTAAAGCTGACAATGATATTGTATTTATATGCCTCTAATATGCTCTTCCAACAGTATCAAACCGCCATCAAAAGACGGTGTCACGAAGAGTAACCCGAGTAAACGCCACCGGGAACGTCTGAATGCCGAGCTGGACACTCTCGCTTCACTGCTACCGTTCGAGCAAAACATCCTCAGTAAGCTGGACCGTCTCTCCATACTTCGGTTGTCTGTCAGCTATTTGAGGACGAAGAGTTACTTCCAAGGTAAGTGCATTCTTATATACGATTTCATCCCTTGATATTATAGCATGTATAACTACCTGTATTTATTTGACATTTTAGAGAAAGTTCGTTACTATTTGTATACGAGTATACAGCAGGTGTAAACGTGCAGCCTAATGCTGAGACCATGACTTTTTTGATTCGATGCAACATTTATCTCACTTTACATATATCATGTTTATTCTTGTGGATATGTATACGTTCAATAAATATATCCTTTCTTTATTTCTAGTATTATTATCTGGAGATTTTCTTGTAACAAAACCAGTAAAAACATTGCAAATTAAAATCGTATCAAAAATATTTTGATACTGTTACAAAGAAAATTATTAATTTAATATAATATAATACTTATAGTTATAACCAAGATATAGTATAGATTGTACATCGTGGGCTAGATGGTATACCGACAGGTTTAGTGAGATTTGACAAATCCAAAATACAAGTTTGAGTACGTGTTACACACATGAGAGTACACATGTGTGTCTCAGTAATTCTTATATGTATGTAGTAGTTACACAATAGCTTAGAAATATTAGCGACATTGCATCCAAGGGAGTCCAATTCTAGGTTGGGTCACTTTGGCACCCTTGAGCATGTTAGCAATCGACTGAGTTCCTTAGACGCTTACTTTAGTAAGCGTAACTAGTTCTGAAAAAAATACAAGATATATTATATTTATTAATTTGTCAATAATTAAAGCAGCTATAAATATTTCCGTAAAAATTTTAAGCTTCGTCAAATCATAACCAGAAATAATTAGAAGATTACAGAACGTATATGCCTGATAATTGGGACATTCGCTACTAAATTGGTATATATTTACGGTCCTATCTCAGTCTTTGTAATTTTATGACAAAGCTGTTCGATGCGGACATATTTTGGGCAACAAGAATATATGGATGACGTATATTAATAATTTAATTAATTAGTTTAATAAAAAAAAATTATATTACCTGTTAATGTTACTTCGAAACTATAGTATCAGACCATAACCAATCGAATAAGGTCACGATGGCGCAAAAATATAAATTTATATCTTGCAAAAAAAATACCGCTCAATGCGTTTAAAGAAGTTTTCACTTCAAAAATATTAGTAAATCATGAATCTTATACTTATAAATATTAGACCGATATTCTGCCTTAAATAAATATTAAATCGCAACAACAATAATAGAATTAATTACACGAAATCATAAACTTACAGAATCTATGTTAAAACTACGAAGATTATCGCAACCTTTACAATAAATCTGATAGTCCATGAACCGATGTATCGATTACTTATAAATAATGTTTCTCGCGCACTTATTTAACGATGTCAGCTAATTTTATTGGAGTCAACGAGTGTAATGTACAGGCAGCTATGATCGTAACCTATTGGAACTGATACGATACTTGCCGATATAATCTGTGCTTAGAAATGTTGCCATTCTAAAATATTTCACAAACGATTAATGTTGCTATATCAAATTTCTAGTAATTTATGCAAATTTGATATTAAATGATTTGAAATGGCAAATTCTGAGAAAGTTCTGGGTATTTCTGAAAAAAACTGAGCTCTATCGACTGTTTTGTGTCTATTTTTTTTTTATTTCTTTACTCTCTTTTTGAATAAAATACCATAAGAATATATAAGTGCTTATAAAATAATTCTTAAAAAAGCAATTTACATTGCAATTAACATCTTTTTATGAATCATCCTATGCTTTTGTCTTTGTTTTCCCTATCTCTTTTTTCCTGAATTGTGATTGGCTTTAACCAACCTTGAAGGTATGACAATATCTGATAGTTGTAAAAAAAAATTCATCAAAATTTAATTATGAAATATTTGACTTTAAAGACAATTATCGAGAATTTTCAGCGGGATTTTGGAACACCATGTAGTGGATTTTATATTTTATTTATAATCTTTTTTTATTTGGCTTGTAATATTGGAGGTGTCTTACGTAATACAGTTTGGTTATTGTACACAAGTTGATGGGAAATTATACTACGGAGAATGGATTCTGACTTGCCATAATAACTCCCTGGAAAGTTCTAACAAGCAAGCCACCATCTCGTTAGGACCTTGAAATGATTACAAGAAACTGACCTAACCTAACCTTCCCATTCGACAAAGACAGTAATCGAGTAATCGTAAGTAATCTACTAAAAGATTGTATGCCAAAGAATAGAAAAGAAGTAATGACCTAGGGTAACGTAACCCTAGAAATTCGATAAATTAGTGTATCGATTTTTTTTTTCAATAAAAAGGAAGGATTGTATGAGTTTTAAGTTTATGACGTCACCAGACCATATCAAATTTCTCTTATAGGAATTCAAAGAGCTAAGCAACATTAATTGGACACGTAAATCGTGAACATACTTTGCATGTGTCTGCTACCAGCACAAGTATATATCACTTAGTGAGTTATTAACGAGCCTTATAATTTTATTCAGTAACAGTGGAGGATATAAAAATCAGTGGGGGGCCGCTGGTGTATTCTTTATTAAGTACGTCTCTGAGAGATCGAAGAAATCGGCTATTTCGGTTCTTATAGGACAGGCGGACACAAAAGTTGTATATCTGTTTTTATTCAAAAATTTATTGTTCTAACCTCTATGATATACGCTGATGTATATATAAATACATAAAAGTACGGTGGTACGATGTTTATTCACGATGAACTCCGAAGCTACTCAACTGATTTTCATAAAAGTTGACATTTGTATATAATTTGGTCCAACTTGAGAGATAAGATAATTTATATTTCTGCCAGTGAGCACGGCGGTCGTTATCCCGTCATGATAATCAAAACAAACATAGACAAATTATACTAAAATCTATTTACTGGTGAAAACCGCATGAAAATTCATTCATTTGTTTTTGAGCTTATCACACGAACAGACAGACAGACGTGACAGAGAACTTTGTTTTATACTATGTAATGATTGACGGCCTCAATATTTTATAATAACGAATTAAATTGTCAATTTTGAATATTGTTATTATTATTTTTTAATTAGTTTGTAAACATAAAACTGTAGGATCGATTGTTATAGATAACATGGCGCCAGGTTTTAATTTTGGATTTTTTTTATTAATAATTAAGCCATAGCAATATGTGGTCGTAAACATAGCAACGTTCTAAAAAGTTTTCATACAATTATTATTTTATTACGTCTATTTAATGTAAATAATTTTTAAGCAGGTTTCAAACCCTTTAAGACTTACGCTCATGACTGTACGATAAAAATATCGATAATTCTAATTAAATCGATTGTTGAAGCATCGATTACAACGGGTTATTTCGTCCGGGGAAAAAGTCCGAGTAGTCGCAGCGGGACGCCTTTGCCCGATAAATGGACGTCAAAAATAAAGGTACCGAGCGCAGTACCGGTAGCTGGCGAACTAATATTGTTCTTAGAATAATGGACCGTTTAACTTTGATACATCGAAATGATTAATTATTCGACATAATATTATGATGTTAAAACCAAACGCGTTATAGAAATTTATAAATCCTATGAATACTATAAGAAATCAGTATCTCAAATTTGTTGGGAAATTCGTTTTAAAAAGAAATGAGTATCTCAAATTTGTTGGGCAAAGCGTTAACAAAATAGAAATGGGCATCCCAAATTCGTTGGGAAATGCGTTTAAAGATCAACCATATTTACACATTCAGCTTAAATGTATCTTATAGTAGCGGGTCTGACGGACTTAGTCCGGCCGTGCCACAGGCGACAGCCCAAGCCGAGGTGTGCCGTACATCCTTGATTTAGTCGCCCAAACATCCCAAATCGGCTGAGTGTCTTCAGCGCTCGCCTCAGTAGTTCGGTGAAGCTGTAAAGACCTCTCCAGGTCAACAGCGTTTTCTTTCGAAAAAAAAAAATCTGCCCTGCTTATAAAAAAAAACGTTGACAAATTATATACCTAAAGCTTCCTGATAAATCAATTTATCTTCTGACGAAAACCGTTTTTCTGTCCGTGTGTATGTGATTGAAGTACCTGATTTTGATGAGACTTTCAGTGTGTGTTCAGGTGGTTTCAAGAATAATTTAGTTTCACAATTGTAGGATTTTTTTATCATCAAGGCATCATCAAGACTGCAGTATATGTAATTATCTAGGGTAGGTTCAATAATGGCAGCATCGATTTTTACCTGATTTATACTACCAGATAGATTATTTTTCAGAGTATCACTTAAGTGACAAATTGTTACACTTATGTTTAGATACAAGACGAAAACTGCATGAAAATCTGTTTTTGAGTTTATCGCGAACAGATAGACAGACAGACGTGACAGAGGGCTTTATTTTGCAATATATAGTTAAATTTATCTTAAAAATAAATGAAGCAATTTAAGTCATTTCGAAAATTAGGGATAAGTAGTTAGATCATATTGCTACTAGCTGACCCGCGCAGCTTCTTCTGCGTGAAATCGGTTACCTACCGGTTCCAATTGTATTTCAATATGCGAAAATAATTTATAATATTAGTAAGGATATTGCGCGGCAATAATGGTTTTATAATTTGTTAACATATATATTAATTTTGTTCGTTCAAAGGGTGACAGAGCTTTCTGTAGTATATCGTCTATAGTAATATTATAAAGACGTAAAGTTAGTGAGTTTGTGACGTTGTGGCGTTGTAGGAGGTAATCTCAGGAACTACTGGTCCGATTTGAATAATTCTTTCAATGTTATATAGCTCATTCGTCGAGAATGGTTATATGCTATATATTATCACGCTAAAGCCAATAGGAGCGGAGCACAGGTGAAAAATGTTTCAAAATCGGGATGTTTTATCCTTTTAAGAGTTTCTGCTGCGTGTTAGCTTTAGCCCAAAGTACCTATTTCACGCGAACGAAGTCGCGGGCAGAGGCTAGGACTGAAAAAACATAGACCCCAATTGTAGCGACTCCCAACGTTTCCAATTGTGGAACATGACTTACACATATATGGAAGAAATTTCGATGAGGCGGATATAGCGCCATCTGTTATTTAGCTACATCAATAATTTCATCTTCTTTGAAATACGCACGACCGTTAAGCAGTTTTGATATTGTTCATAATAATAGTAGTAACAAAAATAGTAAAATTGCGAATCAAAAATAGGATGGTGACGTAAGGAGAGTGAAAATTTTGGGTTATAGGTCTTACAATTTCCCGCGCCGGAGGATCCATGGCCGGACGGATGAATACCTATGGATGTACCTAAAACTAAGTTATTCACACCTTAAAATAAAAAAGAGAACAACAGTTATTTATTTTAGTAATTTTGATCGTATTAAAGTGTTTGTTGAATTTGATGTATTCTTCTTCAATCGTTGATTCCCTTTCTTTTCAACTCGAAAAATGTAAATTTTTAGTTTAATCTCTTTTTTAAACCTCTAGAGTATGTAAAAAGTACAGCAGAATAATTGAAAGCAGTTTATAACAACAGTTGTTATTAAATAACACAATAGTGTAATTCAATATTAGCGTATATAGCCGTTATTGCAATTATTACATTTAGCATATAGCTGACTCACAGTTAAAAAAAATCAATTCTCATTCGTTACTTAGTCGAATATTTCTTAAATTTAACCACGGTAATAAAACTAATGCGTTTATGTCGCTTTTGATTGACGTCCAAGTTGAAACATAAAAACAAAATGTTGTACCTAACTATATAAAATGTATATAAGAGGGTTGGGTATACAGCCACCCCGGGCAGTGCCTGCCGCCGCCGAGTACGGCTCCGGAAGAAGCAGTATCGATCCATGCTAATTTACTGCCTCCAACTTTATTGATAGGAAATCGACTTTGCTACGTAAAGTTTACTTTAATAGGCATATTTATTAGACTTTAATAATATAAAGTGTATTTTATACCCTCCCTATATAGTTTTGATCATTTAATGTCTCACAAAATCTTCGAAAAGGTGGTTTTTGTAAAAGACCGGCGTGATCTAAATATTACAAATTGTGATAGATTTATAATTCGATTCAATTCAGATTTAGTAAGACCAGTTACATTTTTTTAGGTAATAGTTTTAAGTTTTATAACAAAATCTCAAAAGATTTGACGGACTGTAAGTTTAAGCACCATGTCAAGCAGGTTTTAATGTCAAAAAGCTATTATAGAGTAGATCAGCATGTGAATAATAGTGATGTCTGGGGATTTACTGCTCTCTCTGTGCATCCACTAAAAACGATTATAACGTGTAATGTATTTCAAATATTTATATATATCTAATACCTTTAAACGAGGAATTCTTGTATATTTTTATATTTGTATATATTCAGGATCTCGGAAACGGCGTCATCTATTTCCGTGAAACTTAATATGTAGGTAGTTTCGAGGATGATAAATCGATCTAGCTAGATTTATTCATAGAAAACTTTTTAACTGAGATTTCAGGCAATGAAAAAAATATAGCTCGAATATGAAGGTAAGTTTCGCCGCCAGTGAAAATAAAAATAACTCAGATGGAAATTGATTGCTTCGAATATTCGTATAACCCCAGTTCGAACCCGAGTCTATATAATTTTTTTTAAAGATAATTTTTTAAGGCAAACCTAGCAATTTTTTTTAATGAAATAAATACTTTTATTATTATAATTATAAGAGAAATATCTTTTTTTTTTTGTGAAAAAATGCTATGTATAATTTTGTGAGGTAAACCCAACAGTTTATTTTAATTTAAAAATATTTTTTAAAGAACCGAACTAGGCTCGGTTACCCAGGTACTTACTTATGTTAAAAAGATGAACCCGGTTGAGTTTCTTGCTGGTTATTTTCGATGAATGAGTTGTTTGTTCATACCAATTGTAGTTTAACGTTCATAAGCACTTTCTTAGGGCCTAATTTCAAGAGAATAGTATTTGAGTTTATCGCGAACAGACAGACAGACGTGGCAGAGGACTTTATTTCAAAAATATGTAGTAGTAATAAAGGAAAGAAAATTAAATTATTGGCGTGTAAGGGGTGTCGAGGAATATCTTAAGACTTGAGACACCCAAGCCAACCTCACCTGCACGTGGTGCACCCTGCTGATCAACGAACGAGGCAATGGCGATAGCGGTGTGGTAGGGTTTTACAGCCCGACTGGGTCGCAACGACCATGTACATGGCGAAAAAGCCCGTCATAGTGACTCGCTTTTGCGCGTCGCGTTTCGGGATCAGTCTGTGCATATCCAGTACCAGGTGACTTTCGTCATTATGGCCGGCATGACAGCGGCGACCGACGATGGATGATCTGTCTCTCGGTGGTCGCCACTGTTTTTGGATTGTACTATGCTTACCATCAGGTATTGTGCAGTCACTTTGTCGTGCTACAATAAAAAAAAAAATGAACTAAGAGAACTTCGTAAAATTTGAATTTGATAACTTCACAATAACTTTAACAACTTATACATAGAAAACCTTCCAAGCTTTAACATTTGTGAAAGCTATGATGGATCGCCCTTTTACTTATAAAGGATTACTTTTTTTTTCGTAAAGTATTTCAAACATAAGTTGAAAGGCTAATTTGTCACACAGTTCGATCTTATCATAATATTGTAATTGATTTAAAAAATAAAACATAATTGACTGGGATTATAACAAACTATATATGTATTTACTAGGTATTTACGGCGGCTTTACATACGCTGTCTATGTTTTTTTTCGAAATGACAACGCTGTTGACCTGGAAATGTCTTTACAGCTTCACCGAACTACCAAGGCCAGCGCTGAAGGCACTCAGCCGATTTGGGATGCTTGGGCGACTAACTCAAGGGTGCACGGTGTGCCTCGGCTTGGGCTGTCGCCTGTTTTGTGCAAAAATCGCGACCTATCTGAGCTAACCTAAGCTAAGCTATCTAGATATACGTATATGAGTTATTGAAACATGCATGTGTACCAAGCATGCGTGCCTCAACAACTCCCATATGTATTTTGTGTCGGAAAAATTACTCTAAACTATATAAGATAGGATAAGGAAAAATAAGGGTAAGCGTGTAGGCGTGTACGTGTGTACGTGTGTATGGGTGATGTGAGTGATGTTGTAACAGTGATGTAAGGTTTTGTGTCACTGTATCGCGTGAGCAGCATACTCAAGGGCTCCACGCCGAGGGAACGGACCTAGACTTGAGCCGCTGTCGAGGGGGGCATAATCTGGTGTGCGGGAGCGAAATTTACTCCCAGACCACGGCGGCGTGATCTGTGGTAACACGGGCGTGGGCATGAACACGCTCTGTTTGAAGAGACAGGCTGGTACTGATCGTTCGCTGACGTGATTGAGTCAGGAGGGTAGGTAAAAATGTGTCGCGGTCGTCTTCTATACTGCCCAGCGTTAGGTACGGGTCCATAGTTTGCGGCGGATACCTTTAAAGGGCTGGGAGCGTCTATAATGTAATTATGTTCAACTGTTTAATTATATGTATACTATTTATGCCCGCGATTCCGACCGCGTGGAAGCTAATGTAAAAAAACCGTGACGAATAAAATCATTTGAATTTTTAACTCCATTTACTTATCTACTTTTCTTTCATGCTTAAGTTGCGTCGTAATTAAAATTGTAATAAATTTTGATAGTCTGAATCGATTTTAATGAAACCAAAACTAAATGTTACTCAAAAATATGTTTTATTATTTTCTTGTTAAGGCTTTATCGTCAACGCGGTACATTAGGGGTGATGTGTGTTCAAACTAACAGACAGACAGACGTTTCTAAATTGATTTACATATATTTTATTACTTATTCCAAGACAACTTTTTTTTTACAGAAATCAAAAGTACAGACTCGTTAGATTTACATTCCTATTATATGTATAGATATATATTTAAAACAGCTAGGCTAACTGACGAGAAAATAACAGGTTTTCAGACAAACTTTTATACCGAGTTTTTGGCGGAATTTCAGTCTGTCATGTAGTGGATTTTATATTTTATTCATAAACTTGTGTTATTTGACTCTATATTTTGTAAATTTGGTGGTGTTTACATAATATAGCTAGTTTATTGTGCATAAGTGAACTGAATGGAAAATAATAAAAGTCCCTGGAAGGTTCTAACAAGGGGAACATAATGATGTTACAAGCGTCGTGCGATCATTTCAATATTAAGCGTCGCGTCAATCAATATTCTAACAAGATGGTGGATCCCTTGTTAGAACCTTCCAGGGACGACTTTTATTATTTTCCATTCAGTTCACTTATGCACAATAAACTATGGATGTTCAATGGAACACGCGACAATGGCAGTAATAATCTGAAAGATTGATTGCCAAAGATAAAGTTAAAAAAAAGAACTTATACCCTCAAAGCCAAAACTTCGTGCTTAGTGCTCACCTCCAATATAAAAGGAACCAGCATACCTATTCTCTCGGCCTTAGCCATAGTAATTTGGGATGTGTATTGATAACGTCAAAATACCACTCAATCAATCAGATTTCTATATATATAACAAATATTGGTAACTAAATAATAATTTAACTATTACCAATAGATTATAACTACTTTTTTTTTACGTGTGGAAATCCCTTATGGATACCCACCCTCCCGGGGGAGAGGATGAGTTATGTCCGGCTTGCACGGACTAAAACCCCACGGCGTACCGACAGACCGTAGTGTTGGGGCGGCAAGGGATCGTGCTAAGCTATTCCCCTTAGATAGCCGCCCCAACGGTCCACCCGGCGGAAGGTGGCCGCCGGGCTCCTACCTATAGAGAGGCAGCTGGGTACACACCAGCTGCCTCCCCTTGTCCGCCGGACCTGTGCAATGAGGGGATGAGCCCCCGACTACATCCCCTCAGGTCCGGCTACGGTTGTAGAAGGAGTTGGGCAAAATGCCGCCTCCTCCTGCCGGTCCTCCGTTGGCGAAGACGGCCACTGAGGGGGTCCGCCTCGCGGGGCCTCTCCGCCACCTCCTTTTGCGAGATGACTTCCTCGCAAAAGGAGGCCACTACTAGCCACGCCTGCTCACTGCCGATCATGTACGAAACCACGCTCGGCAGCAACAATCCTCCCCCACCACCACCGCCAGAGTGCGGCACTCCATCTCCCACGCAACATAGAGAGAGTCATCAGAGAGAGTGTGCTACGCGGTATCCTCCTCAGCGCCGCACTCATGGCAGGCGGTGGTCGGCTCCCTACGAGCGATCCGGTGCAGGTACCACCCGAAACAGCCGTGTCCGGTGAGTACCTGCACCATCCTGAACGTCAGGGAGCCCCACTCCCTCCTAAGCCACTCTCGCAGGACCGGGCGGACGGCGTCGACGGTGTACGTTCCGTAGCGCCCATCCGCCAGGTCCTGCATCCACCGCTCTACCGCCCCCTCCTGCAACTCCCGTCTCTTACACTCTATCTCCCTGGGAGCCGGAGGCTGCCCAATACGTTTCCTCGCCGCCGTGAATTCGTACACGGCGGCGAGAACTCCTGCCTCCAGCTTCCAGGGAAGGGAGCCGGCGAGTGCAAATGCCGCCGCCGATGACACCGTCCGGTACGCCCGGATCACCCTCAGTGCCACAGTGCGCCGCACACTGCGCAGCGCGCGCATGTTAGCGGCACCAAGGGCGTCCGCTCAAACCGGTGCCCTGTAGGCGGCCATCAATATTGGGGAGCAATCGGCCGAGTCCCACAAAGTGGGGCTCGAACCGCCAGCGCCCGTCCAGGGTGAGGCCCAAGTACTTCATGTGTGCCCCCACTCTGATCCGGGCGCCCTCCACCATTATGGGGGCCCCAGGTGGTGGTCTTCGCCGAGGCCCATGAAAAAGTATGGCCTCGGTCTTCTCGAGGGCCACCCTGAGGCCCAACCTTCTTATGCGCCTGCGCTCTACCTCCTTCCCCCCCCCCCCCCCCCACCAGGCTACGACAAGGGTGTCATCCGCGTAACAAATTAGGCGCTCTCCATATGGAAGCACGCTGCGGAGCACCCGGAACCCGCTGTCTTGTGGCCCGCCGAACCATCCGTCCGTCGCCGTCGACGTAGGCGACCTGCCTGTCCTCCAGGTACGCCTCCAACAACCGCCGCAGGTACGGGGGCACTCCGAAATATCTGAGAGCCTCCCGTATGACACCGTGTGGCAGGCTGTTGAAGGCATTGGCGATGTCTAAGGACACCGCCAAGATCCTCTCCCCTTGGGAGGTCGCCCCCGTCGACAGAGACTTTAGAAGGCACAGGGCGTCCACTGTGGAACGCCCAGCCCGGAAGCCAAACTGCGCGTCTGATATATTCGGCCCCACTCCCTCCAGGTGCTGGACGATTCGGGAAGAAACAACCCTCTTCAGCACCTTCCCGACGTCGTCCAGCAGGACGAGGGGCCAATACCCGGACGCGCAGTCCAGAGGGCGGCCCTCCTTTGCTAACAGGCAGAGCCGCCCAAGCTTGCAGAGCTTCGGGAACTGTCCGACCGCCAAACACCGGTCGAACAGCTCCCGAAGCCACCCCCCAAGATTGCCCAGTGCAAAGCCGAGCACCCGACCCAGGATCCCATCGAGACCGGGCGCTCTCCGCCGGTTGAGGAGGCGCTCGACAGATCTCTCTATCTCCTCCTCCGTAATTGGGGAGGACTGTCAGGCACCTCCTCAACTTCCGCCCGAGGCGCAGGCATAGGAAGAGCCGGTAAATAGATTATAACTACTGCGCGTAGCCTTTTATGTGTCTTTATTTCAATATCATATGAATACATTTGGTACAAAAAATATGGATTAATGTAGACATCTGTGTATTTTATCTATGCAAATTGAAACTAAATCTTTATCATAATTTCGACTTAATTGGGTCTTTTAGAGATGATGTCACAACTTTTTTTTTATATCATAGGAGGCAAACGAACAGATGGGTCACCTGATGTTAGGTGATCACCACCATCCATAAACACTTGCAACACCAGGGGAGTCACAAGTGCGTTGCCAGCCTGTGTTTGGGAGGAGTGCGGGGGGGACAGGAAGGGAAGGAGGAAGGGGAAGGTAGGTAGGTCTCCGGCTCTCTCACTGACCGAACGAAACGCAACAATGCAAGCACTGTTACTTCACGTCGGTTTTCTGTGAGACGGTGGTGCTTCCCCGGACGAGCTGACCCATTCGTGCTGAAAACAATAATAACTTCAGCCTGGCTCTACCACTACAACTTAAAATTATTGGTGTTATCACTCGCACTAATATACTTAAATATATCATATATAGATGTAGTGATGTATCTTTATATTCTATGTGATATACATTTTGTTTAATTACATTTTCATTACAATCAGCACATTTTAGCGTTTTCGCATTATGTAATTTTACTATAATTCGCCATCATGTGGTCTTATACTATACTTGACAATTACATTTTATAT
>JACEII010000050.1:2200166-2388194 GCA_014332785.1 Antheraea mylitta | reverse complement strand
ATATAGGCAAGATCCAAATAATTGAGAGAGATTGTGAAGAGTTGTCCTCTTCGAAATTAGATGCATGTGTACTCACTTCTGCGTGGAATAACGCGTCTAGTATAACATAGAAGTAATTTATTTAAAAGTTAACGACTTACGTTTGTTAGAAAAATCCGAAAACTACGCAATCGCGTGCTCTCATAATATTTACAATAACATTCTAACTCTCAATTAACGTTTAAATCAGTACGAAGCGCCATTTAACGCGTTATTATTTCGACCATTATGTTATATATGGCGTTAATTGTTTTAACTGAATTAACATCTCTGCCGTTGCTCGTGCGTTCTCTCCATAACCGCTATAATAAAGTACAGAATAAATAAAGTTATTTTTTGTCGTCCGGTCACGGAATCGGTAGTATAATTGTTTATTACAGCAAAAATTGTACACCTTAATGCGAGTCGTAGAAACGGTTCATTGAAATTCATTTCTCAAACATATAATTATTAGGATAATTCTACTATAATAATGAATGTTAACATTTTCTGATGTTGATGCTGAATAATCGAGAATGGTGGTCAGAGACACGCTGAACCTATTACTGGTTTCGGCATGAGTGAGTCGGCTCGCCCAAGGTAGTACCACCCTCTCATAGAACATCGAAGTGAAGTAACAATGATTGCATTGTTGGATTTCATTCGGTCAGTAAGAGCGCAGGAGGATCACCTTCGCCTCCCCCTCCCTCCTCCAAACACAGACTGGCAACGCACTTGCAACTCCCCTGGTGTTGCTAGTGTCTATGGACGGCGGTGATCACTTAACATCAGGTGACCCGTTTGTTCGTTTGCCTCCTATGAGATAAGATATATTGTTAGGATTTTTTTTAAAAACAAACATTAATTGATTGATTATTAAAAATAGAACTGGCCAGTTAACATAAACTGCTAAGAATCAATTCAATTCTAACAATGAATCACTTTTTAAATAACCGACACGAGTTCGGACAGAGCTACTGCATGCTACGACGGCCACCGATAGAATGTGTCAACACTTTTTTTTTTTTTCTCGAACTGACTACGCTATTGGCCTTAATTGTTTGGCCTTAACAGCTTCACCGGACTACTAAGGCGAGCGCTTAAGGCACTCAGCCGATTTTATATTGGCAACCAGCTCAAGGGTGCACGGCACACCTCGGCTTGACTGTTGCCCGTTGCATGCAAAATCGCGACCTATCTTAGCGGACCTAGCTAACTATTCATATATGTTTGCGTTATTGAAACGTATATGTGTACCAAGCATATCCGCCTCAACAACTCCTCCATATATTTTTTATCGAAAAATTGAGAGTTTTTCAGTTCGATAAGGGAAAAAAGGAAACCCTTCCGCCAAAATGTGTAGCGTGTAGGCGTGCACGTGTGTGGGGGTGATCGTGTAGTGTTGTAGCAGTAATGTATAGGTTACCGTCCCTGTCACCGTATCGCGCAAGCAACGCACTTAAGGGTTCCCTACCGAGGGATCGAACCTAGGCTTGAGCCGCTGCCGTGGGAGGCCTAATCGGGTGTGCGGGAGCGAAGTTAACCCCCAGACCACGGCGGCGCGATCTGTGGTTACGCGGGCGTGGGCATGAATACGCTCTGTTTCGAGGGACAGGCTGGCACTGATCGTTCGCTTACGTGATATCATCAGGAGGGTCGGTAAAAATGTGCCGCGGACGTCTTCTATATCGCCCAGCGTTGGGTACGGGTTCGTAGTTTGCGGCGGATACCACTAACGGACTG
The DNA here is from genome assembly GCA_014332785.1 of Antheraea mylitta. Taxonomy (NCBI): domain Eukaryota; kingdom Metazoa; phylum Arthropoda; class Insecta; order Lepidoptera; family Saturniidae; genus Antheraea; species Antheraea mylitta. Next base: position 2,386,433 of record JACEII010000050.1, on the reverse strand, counting down.
GGATGATTCACGGCTCGCTCGAAATAAGTACTCGTAAGTGATTTTATATACGCCCAGATGGACGGGATCTCCAGGTCCCTGTGGAGATCCGCCCTCCGGACGAACCAAGGGGCACCGGTGATTTTATTCTGCAGAATCTGAAGCTTTTCGAAATTATTCGCGTGAGCGAAGACCGGACAACTATACGTCATTATCGGGCGGATACAGGTCTTATATAATGTGAGCTTATGTCTGAGGGACAATTTGCTCTTCTGACAGAGTAAATAATGGAGGCGACCCAAGACCATAGCGGCTTTGTTTCGCACTCTTTTAATATGAGGATTGAATGTTAAATGCCTGTCTAATGTGACGCCGAGATACTTGACCTCGGTGGTCCAAGATATCTCGGTTTTGTATAGCCTTATGGGCTCTAAATTGTTTTCGCGAGTCCTAGGGTCGAAGAGTATCGCGGCACTCTTATCGAGGTTGATAGCTATACGCCATTGAAGAAACCAATTACCGAGTGTGCTAACGGCTTCTTCGATACGATTCCTGAGGACGTCCGGCCATCAGCTAGAAGCGTAGATAACTGTATCATCAGCATAACAACCTACCTCAACTCCCGGGAGCTTTGGTAAGTCGCTGATGAACAGGTTGAAGAGGGTGGGCGCGAGTATTGAGCCTTGTGGCACACCTGAGCATATCGGGCGGGGCGATGAAAGTTCGCCGTCTACTCTAAAACGGAAGGTTCTATCGGAAAGATAATCACGGATGATATAAACTAACCTGTCTGGTATACCGGCTTGACTCAACTTGTATACGAGCCCTTGGTGCCAGAGCTTGTCGAAGGCCTTGGCGACATCGAAAAAGACTGCTATTGTACGTTTGGGATTAGTGTTTTTCACGGGCGGATTCGCATTCGGATGCAGATCCTTATTGAAATTAGAAAAAATGTACTCCGTGAGGCGGAGTACTTGATCTGTGCAAGAATGTTTGGCGCGAAATCCAAACTGATCAGGCGGTATTAAGCTACGGTCGGTAATCGTAACCTGGAGGCGGTTCAGAAGGAGCCGCTCGTAAAGTTTCCCTAAGGTGTCTAACAAACTGATGGGGTGATAGCTATCGGGAAGCGTAGCTTTCTTGCCGGGCTTGTGAATTCCTATCACTTCGGCCTTCTTTCAGACGACTGGAAAATGACCCTGGGACATGGCCGCATTAAAGATGCAGACCAATGGAGTTATGATGCGGTCAGAAAGGAGCTTCAGAACCTCGTTTCTGATTCCATCGGGACCTGGGGACTTCCTAGGCTTGAGACGCTTGATGGCGGCCGAAACTTCATCAAATGCATGCTCTACGGCTGATTCTATTGACTCGATATTGGAAGGGTCAGTGTTATCAGTGTTTGGCGAACACTGTTTCTTTAAACTCGCAGCGAGACATTCTGCTTTATCACTGTTATCAAACGCGGGGTCATTCGCTGTATAACTACCCGACTATAAAATATAACATTGAGTAGCTTAAAATATATATTAATAAATTTCAGACCTCGTAGTGTATGGGTAGCTATCAATAAGAGTCAGGAGGTCATGAGATGCTCGCGCGTAACTGACTTTTATATGATGAGCAAAAACTTATAGCTTAACATAAGTTTTCTAAACCCGTCTGTTACATTAATTATTTTACCTATTGTATATATACTAAAAGCAAGAAAAAGTATGACTAAGATTTTCATGAGCTCACATATAACAAGATCTCTAACGAAGGACGCTGTATTTTATTATTTTACAGCCACTTATATACAACCTGTGACATATATTTAGTCAGTGAGAGACAGAAAGAGATATTTACATGCTTCATAAATTTGTAAGAATAAAGTGTGAAAGAGGTTTTATGCTATAACTCAACAAATACTAACCAATTAACCATAGCAGTTTACAGAATCTACTTCGTGATGAATGATCTGATATTTTATAATTGTTGTATGAGTCGATTGTCAATTAAAAAACTAAATACAGATAAGAAAACGAATCGAGTACATAAAAGTAATTAGATAATGACACCCTTCTACATAACGAGTAGGGCGGCGCGTCGTCCGCCCGCCCTCCCTGGGCTTCACACTTATAAAATATAAATAAGGCCTTTGTTGAAACTCTGGAAGTGCGACGCAGTCCAGTGGAAATGCAAACAGTAGGTCAAGATAAGAAATATTAAAAATGTAAAGCCACGAATATTTAAATTCCGTTTGTTTATTTTTATTTTATGTCGCATTATTCCAAAGCCTGTCATAGAACATAAAAATTCAAGGCAGTAAGGACTGCTGACTTAAGTGAAAACACTAAACAATGGAATAAGTATGTTTTCTTTTTTAATTCTTTAATCATTTATAGTCTGAATTATATTGTAAATTGACATTATTAGCATTAGTATGGTTGTTATATCTATTGAGACTCCGATCAATAAACAAATACACTTCTGTACAGTTTAATTATTAACCAAACATACAATGCAAATACAAAGCACAATACATTTTTTTTTTCTTTTGATCTGCAGACTCTTAATCCACACCTTTTTTTGCTTTCGTTTTTTTTTATTGTGTACGTGAAAAATCGAAGCAAAAATTACATAGATAAAAGACAAATTGTGTACAAAATACTAATATTAAATGTACCTAAGCCGCTATACTACGAGTCACTACTCTGGTGCAAGCGCAATACGTCACGAGCATGTCAACGTTATCGGTGATGGTTGGTAACACGAAATCACACAACTTTACCCATCCAAAAAATTCTAATACGCCTATGATATTGTGCGAATGGATCTGAAAACTAGATTAATGTTAATAAACTCAATGTTTAAATTACTAGCTGTGCCCGCGACTTTCTCCACGAGAAACTTTATGTTGAACTAATAGAGTGTAAGGGGTGTCGAGTAACATCTTAAGACTTGAGACACCCAAGCCAACCTCACCTGCACGTGGTGCACCCTGCTGATCAACGAACGAGGCAATGGCGATAGCGGTCTGGTAGGGTTTTACAGCCCGACTGGGTCGCAACCACCATGTACATGGCGAAAAAGCCCGTTATAGTGACTCGCTTTTGCGCGTCGCGTTTCGGGATCAGCCTGTGCATATCCAGTACCGGGTGACTTTCGTCATTATGGCCGGCATGACAGCGGCGACCGACGATGGATGATCTGTCTCTCGGAGTTCGCTCCCGATTTTTGGGTTGTACTATGCTTACCATCAGGCATAGTGCAGTCACTTTGTCGTGCTTTAATAAAAAAAAATGTAAAACAAAAATAATTAATAAAATCATCTGAATGGTGTAAATGAATTTATTTAACATATATATTTTTCTCTCGTACTTAAATGGGGATATTATTAAAATTACAGTAACTTTTTTGGTAGAATGTACCGATATTAATGCAACAAATATGTTACTCGAAGATATGCATTATGGTTTTGTCATAAACGTAGTATTTTAGTATTGATGCGTGTCCAAATAAACGGAAATACAGACAGACGGACAATTCTGAAAATGATTGAAATGTATTTTACTACTTATGTTTACTTATTATTATATACCAGCAACATTTAAAAAGTCCAGACACTTTAGATTTACCTTCTTATTACATATATATATGAAATTTTAACAAATTCAGAATATGATTGATTTGGAAATTCAAAGAATTCTACGGTTATTTAATTGTTTTGAGTTTACACTTCTGTCGGTAGTTCTTTTGAGTGCCTTGAAATTTTTTTCTGTATTGTCGAGATTAATACAACTTGAAGCCGCCTTACCGTTTTTAATTTTACTACGTGCAGCCGAGACGGTCGTTTCACTGTGGCAGCCTTGCGCCATGCATCAATGCTCGACTCTTGATAAGCTTTACAATGGAGTAGGAAATTGTTACCTTGAGTTTATTTTAGCCTTGTACGTTTAATGGAGTTTTTTAAAGCGTGAAAATTGTGGAAAAATAACACGTACATGACGTCATCCTTACGTCATACACAGTAGAAGCTTTTTGTATATGATTAATGAGTCATTTTGGGACAGATAAAAGTCTAGGGGTTCTACTATGGTATTACTACATATTATAACACTAATTCCTATCCCACGTCTGTATGTATGTTTTTTTTATACATCATAGGAGGCAAACGAACAGATGGGTCACCTGATGTTAGGTGATCACCACAACACCAGGGGAGTCACAAGTGCTTTGCCAGCCTGTGTTTGGGAAGAGGGCAGGCGGACAGGAAGGGAAGGAGGAAGGGGAAGGGGGAGGGTAGGTGGGTCTCCGGCTCTCTCACTGACCGAACGAAACGCAACAATGCAAGCACTGTTACTTCACGTCGGTTTTCTGTGAAAGGGTGGTGCTTCTCCGGACGAGCCGACCCGAGCCGTATGTAACCGCCGTAACCTCAAAAACTATTAAACGAATTTTCGTGCAGCTTTCACCAGTAAATAGAGTGATTAATGAGTAAGGTTTTGGTATATAATTTGCTAAGATTTTTTTTATTATCAGGGCGGTATAACGTTTACCGCGACCGCTAATCTAATATATAGCATATAACAATAAGTCAAATGCCTCTTTTAAGACAAGTACAAATATACAAGTTAGTTAAGCAATTGTAAACACTTATTCATCATTTAAATGTTCATCCATAGCCAGTTACGTTTTTATATTAAATATGGGTTAAATTAATACAGAAATATAATAAACCATCAAATTTAGCTTATCGACCTCAATTTGTGAGTTATGGTGAGTTATAGCAGGTCCTTCAAACAAAATGTGAAGAAACACTTACGCAGGCCGGCATAACAGTGGCGACCGGCGATAGATTGTTTACTCCTTGTTAGTCGTTATTGCTTTTGGATTGTACTGCGCTTACCATCAGGCATAGTGCAGTCACTTTGTCATGCTACAATAAAAAAAAATTAATAACATACAAATACATTCGATGAAGAAACTTAAGTGTTCTTTATCAAGCAGAGATATGTGTGTATCTACACCAACATAAATTTAAATATATTACAACATAACATTATAAAAACTTTAATAAACAAAATATCACATAAATAAAATTGCATACCCATAAAATCTTTTAAAAGAAACCAATACCGGTACGCGTAAAAAGCGTCCCCCTCTAAATAAGGGGTGTCTTCTACATAACTACGAAATTACGTAGGGTAGTTTGTAAAATTCGCCGGCTCCTAGAGGAGAGGGCAGGTTGAGGGGCGAGGGGTGGAAACAACCCCTAATGGCGGAATCGCGTGACAGAATTTCGGCAGTGACCCGACTCGCTATGTGAAAGTGAAAACATATCTATAGAGTTATTGTGAGCAACTCTCGTTTCATCAAAACACTTCAGTGTTAATCTCCTAACTCAGTTGTCAGCAAACTCGTCATAGAAAAAAAAACATATATGAAAAATACAGAACTAAAATGTATTCAAATAGCCTTTCTCAACTAAAGCTTTGCTACTATACTCTCGAGCTTGCCTTCTTGTCTTGCCTTGTATTTTATAGCAATTAGCCGTGCTTTTTAAAAATGTGACTCTATTCTCTAGGCTTATGATTTTAAAATGTTTACTCGTTTCTTACAAGCGAAGTTAATAAATAATATACCGTATCGACACTAGATATTCTTTAAAAATACCGTAACTAAGTACTGAAAGAGCCGTCTACGGTCTCAAGTCGCGGTTTGCTTCCCGCTGTCCTAATTTATTGTAATTAGTTGCTTATATAACTGTATACATTTATAATCATGCCTTTCACTAAATTGATTGTATTCTGTGTAGCATTTTCATATAGCTTAAACATTCATTTACAAGCAAATACAAGTAAATATAAATAAAAATGAGCCATTGTAGGCTTATAAATAAAATGAGTATATTATTTTAAAACTAGCTGTACCCGCAGCTACGCACGCGTTTTTTTAATCGTATTAAAGAATTATAAAATTGTGAGACTATGTACAATTATAGAAATGCTCTTTAAAAACAACTGTAAGTACGAAACGCGGCTTGCGTAATATGTAATGTGTACATTAGTTATATATATATACTAACAGTGTGCCAAATGAGGTTTGTCATCAGCGGCGTATTTGTAATCTTACCCCATCATATAACTACCTCAGTGCTCCCTTACACTGTATTAAGGCACGAATGAAACAATTACTTAAATGTTATTATTCTTATTTTTCTGTTCGGCAAGGAATTGTATAATGGAGCTCTTTACGTAATACATTTATAGTCTAAGATCTTATTAGGAAGACCTCGTCTATCTTCAAAGTTACTAATAATTATAATGACGAATTGTAATCAATAAGTTGATAATTATGTCTCAAATTAAAAATAAAGAATAAGCTGAAATCTTGCTAAATTTCATACAGACAAAGTCGCGGTTAACAGCTAGTCTAAAATAGAATAACTTAAATTACTTTTTATAAGGTTCGCTGTCTACCAGTGAATGTCCCGTGAAAGTTGGTCTAACCGTTTTGGAGGTGGTAATGAGGGTGACGCCACGGTTAGTAGCAAGTATACATTAAAATTGCTTGAATTACTTTTTATAAAGTCAGCTATCGGCTAATGAAAGTTTTGTGAATATCGATCTAACCGTTTTGGAGATAGAACTGAGGGTGAAGCCGCGGTTAAAATTTAGTCTAATTTAGAGTAGCATATGTCACCCGCTGTAACTTCAACTATCTGCTAGTGAAATTTCTATCAAAATTGGTCCAGCCGTTTCGGAGATTACCCGGAACAAACAGACAGACAGACAGACCGACAAAAATTTTAAAAATTGCATTTTTGTTATCAGTAGCATGTACGAACATACCCAATCAGTGAATTTTTTTTATTTCGCTGTTACATACAGACAATTCATTTTTATTATATGTATAGATATAGATTAAAATAACGATTTTTATTTGTCCAGATTTTTAATGTATTCGTTAGAGTCTTAGACGCATTTTTTGACGTAGGTTCGAACCCTTGCGGTTGAAATGAAGCTTTCAGTGAAGGAAAACCTCGTGAAGCAATGGTCGCAGGGATTTTTCTAAATCCGTCTGGCTAACTACCACCCTCAATTTAAATTCATGTCGCTAAGCACCTATTTCTGCAGGTACACTTGAGATCCAGTTATTCCCGATTCTACATATTTTCTATCATAAATCATGATCATATAGGATTACTAATATAAAATTAGATTGTGATCAAATGCTAAAACTTATAAATCATTCTTTTTAACTAATTTTGATGGGACTGTTACTAGTAGACAGGACTTTTCATAGCATTATATGAGTTAAATTTAAAACAGATAGTTTAAAGCTGTAAAAGGCTTGGAAGGGTAAATTAGTAATGATAACGTAAAAGGTTGCTCCCATAAAGCAGTAGAACCAATATCACTATAACGAAATCGCGAGCACTTGTTAATAGAGTAATAAAAAAAAATTAAATTCTCAATGAAATGTAATGTGTGTTGAACTATACAAATAATTTCATTTTAATAGTAAATATATCGGAAAACACTAGAATCATCTATTTTACATTCATAAAATTGCCAATAAAAAGTTGCAATAAACAACTCTATATAAATCCACTGCGAACCGACATGCCAAGGAAAATTTCATTATAACCAAATTGTGAGCAATATTTTCGTAAACATTTTCGAATGGAACTTGTTTGTGTACACTACGCTACACAAACAGAAATAAATAATAACACAAATGTTTGTACATATACAGCAGCAACTTGATATAAATTTTGAAGCTTTTAATTTAAAAAAGTCTGGTAGTGCATTTAAATCTTAAATGTTTGAATCTCGCTTTTAAATTTTGTGAACTCGGTACCCTCATTAACAATAACAATTCTACACGCATATATTTCATATATGTGCACATATATTTTATAGACATATGTACTACGTAACCCATGTTAAAACTATAGAAAGCTAGCTATCTGGAACTCGCAGTGGTTTGTAGCTTTACAGGTAGAACATAATCCCGATATCCGCAGGTTCGAAACCAGACCTGTTCCAACAAATTGTTCAGAATTTATGTAGATTTACTAATTTATATTAATTAGTACAAGGTGGTAAAGGAAGACACTTTGAGGAAATCTGAACCTGAGAAATGTTCTTGTAATACAACTGTGTGTGAGGAAATAGAACTGTCGACTTCTCAGAGTTTGTATTCCCCAATACGCCGTGGGCTGGCGTGATGATTATACCCATATCGTCCTTCGGGAACAGCCTTATGGCACTATAGTGTATCTCTTACAGACTGATATTAAAAATGATAGAAGGTTATATTATCAATGAGTTACTGGACTGTGATTTACTATCAAGATCCACAGTAACGCGCGCGAAACCGCGAAGAAATGCAGATTATTTATAATGATATAAACTCAGACGAATTCGTGGGCTGTCACTAATAGGGAAATATAATTAAAAAGTCTCTCCTCTGTCTAGAATATTATCAGAAATGGTTGAATAGATTTTAAAAAGGATTCTATTGACCTATAGATCTTTTCTCAGAGTTATACGCAGGCTACGTTTTATAACGTATTGAATAATAAAGATAACTTAAAATCTGTAAAGGAGTAATCCCACAATGAATTCAAATAAAACACATACAATGTTTTCGAGGATTAAGGTGTTCGTACCACAAGGTTGTATTCCTAGCGGGTCCGGCGGACGTTGTCTTGATAATAAAAAAGAACCACCTACCAGGCTTGATTGTGAGTTTAAACTATTATTGAATACACCTGAACAGACACAAAAAAAAATCATCAAAATTTGTCCAGTCGTTTAAGAGGAGTTCAGTCACACATACACACGGATGGAATAATTATATACTTACAAGCGAGTTCGGCAGACGTTTTCCTGCCCTGATTATAAAAATAGCTTGACAAGCTATATATCAAAACGTTCTTCATGAATCACTTTATCCATTAGTGAAAACGCTATGAAAATACGTTCAGTCGTTTTGAGTTTATCGCGAACAGGCAGACAGACAGACGTGGCAGGGGACTCTGTTGTATGTAATGGTATAAAGATAAAAAAACATTCATAACTACCAGCCTAGCTCAGTTCTTTAAAAAACATTTTTAAATTAAAATAAACTGTTAGGTTTGCCTCACAAATATAGCATTTTTTCACAAAAAAAAAAGTATCTCTTTTGCTGTCACTATAATTCGAACTGGAAAAGCATGATGGAAGCCAACGACAGGACGTTATCGTTAGAATCTAGTCCTTGATTAAACATCGCGAGCATTAAAGAAAAGTATGTGTTTTAACATAAATTAAAGTTAGGCATCACACCCTAGAGGGCGCTGCCCACGGCCGCTCTTTTTATTACAACATATTTAAGTTATTTATGTTGAACACAGAGTATAATGAGTTTATGCTAAACAGTTGAGGAATGACACCGCGCGGCTCCTGTGTTTTTTGTTAAACAAAAAAAAGCGAAATGGTTTATTACACTGCTTGTATGATTTATGGGGTTTCGCCCGTTATTTTATTAATAACAATTATTTTAAAATACGTTTAGGACAGACATTAATTAGCAGACGAAATAATGTCATTGGTCTTAATTATTTTTTTTAGGTTTATAACTTTTTTACAATGTATAATTACTCTGAATTCCTGTGTTAGGGTTATCTACACGAATTATGCCATAATACTGTCCGTATTATATGGTATGGTGGATGAAATGCTGTAATGTGTATGGGGTTGTTTGTGGTTTACGAATGCCCTTGAAACTAAGGGGAAAGGTGTATAAAACGATTATAAGATTTAGTAGGTAGTAGAGCCACGGTGAAGCTATTACTGGCTTAAGCACGAATGGGTCAACTCGCCCAGGGTAGTACCACCATCTCACAGAAAACCGACATGATGTAACAGTGCTTGCATTGTTGCGTTTCGTTCGGTCAGTGAGAGCGCCGGAGACCCAACTCCCTCGCCTTCCCACTTTCCCCCAAACACAGGCTGGCAATGCACTTGCTGGCTCCCTTGGTGTTCCAAGTGTCTATGGACGGTGGTGATCACTTAACTTCAGGTGACCCACATGTTCGTTTGCCTCGAATGATATAAAAAAAATAAGATTCCTCATACTGTATTATGTATTGTTCTGTACTGGGGTATGAAAAAAGCGAATGTGAGAAAAACATATGTGCCAGATATGTTTTCTTTCTACAGTGTCGTTTGCACCTTTTTTCTGCTTTCATTATTCTATTAATGAGATCATTTTAAAATCGTTTTAAATATAGTGCAGTTTATCATCCTCATAATACCCTTATCCCGCCTAAGTAGGGTCGGCACAACATGTTTTCTTTTTCCACTCTCTCCTGTCAGATGTCATCTCAGTATTCACACATTTTACGGACATATCATCTTTCACACGGTTCATCAACACCTTTTTCGGTCTTCCTCTACTCGTATATCCGTCCACTATCATACTCAACACTATTCTAGTTACATGGTTTTCATCTCTCCTCATGACGTGCCCATACCATGACAACCTATTATTCCTCAACTACTCTGTCACTAGTGCTATTTTTAAACTACCTCTGATATACTCATTCTTAATCTATAAAGACAGCAATTATTATTATGATTTTAATTAGTTATTACACTAAAATATTATAGTGGACGCTACTTTGAACTTCCGCCTGGAATTAATTAACCACCACTACGTCTAAACATGTTTCGCTCTTTTCGGAGCATCTTCATATCGATGTTGACTTTTCCGAAGGGCGCTCGCTTTATTGTTATTTCTATGTCGAATCGACTGAAAAGTAGATAAGTAAATGGGCTTAATATATTCAGATGACTATTAATCGTTGTTTTTTTACGTAAGGACGACGGACGCAGATGAAGTCGTGGACACACATTTATATTTGATTATTGGTTCTATTAATTTAGTATACTTGTAACATGGAAACCGTTGAAAACAACTTTAACAGCGCTATAAAGTTAAACATGACATAAATCTGAAAGCGATCTTTACACTATACAAAGTTGAAACAGTTAGAGATAGGAAATTCATTGCCATAATTACAGTTGTTAGGGTGCGATGGCGCGGTGCAGTGCGAACCGCACGCTTACTAAGCCGTGTCGTTCCGACCGTAACATAACACTGCCACACTTACATAGAATACTTCGAGATAACTTAGTTTTCACTTGAACGTAAACGGTGGAGAAAATTACAGGTATAAACATAGATGTAATTATTACATGTACTGGAAATGACATCGTGTTTTTATTATAAACAGTCCATAAACTTAACAAATCCAGTAACAATTAAATTGTATTTTTCGCCAATAACTTTAAGCGTTTGTCAAAATGAGTTTAGCTGTTTAGGTAATAGAAATTTAAATTTATTTATTATAAGCTTTAAAAAGCCTGTTGCGTTCAAAAAATGGTAATTTTTTGTCTTCAATTTTTATTTCTCTCAAAAATGGGATGTTATTTTTTCGAACTGACTACGCTATTGACTTAGCTAGGTCTTAATAGCTTCACCGGACTACTAAGGCGAACGTTTATGACACTCGGCCGATTTTATTTTGACAACTAGTTCAAGATGACCAGCATACCTTGGCTTGGGCTGTTGCCTGATACATACAATTCGCGTCCTATCTGTGCTAACCTAAGCTAAGCTACATATTGTTACTTATATGAGTTATTGAAACATATATGTGTGCCGAGCATACATACCTCAACAAATCTTATATGTATTTTGTATCGGATAATAAAATGGGATGTGTAAAGATAGTTGTTGTTATATTATTTCAATCCTGATTTGTGACAGAGTGTGTACATAAGTGTACGCACCTTAGAAGTTAAACATATTTGGTGTAAATGAATAAAATATGTTTACGGGTAAATGAACTAAGTTTGATGCTACTAACTGCTGAAAACAGTAACAAATGAAGCCTTTAGGTACTATCTAAATTTGCAACAATAAAACAAATGTTTTTGATATAAAAGGTACAGTTGTAACAGTTATGTTTTCAAAGAAATTAACAATTAAAACGTTACCGGAATTGACGGTAGTAGTATGGAAATGATCTTAAAGAGTGACAAACGCCGCGCTGTTCTTTAAAATAATTTCTGCTCAGACGTGTCAATCTGTTATGTGTGCACTTGCTTAAGAGGTTGGCAGTGAACTAATAGAGGCTTGGGAAAAGCGCAACTTGTAGTTTCCGTGTCGCAACTTGGCAAAATTTACGGTATATTATTAGATAGCATATAGAAAAATATGTAATTATATAATATGTTATATAGGACTAGGTGGACTAGGTGGACCTAGGACTAGCTGTTTTCCTTGATTTGTCCTTGCTTTAAATTAGGTTCCTTCACAAATAACAACGGAATTTACGAAAACATTATTTTTTATGTGTTTAGTTTATTTACCCTTTAAACACATTTTCACTGATTCGTACCCAGTCTAAAGTTTGCAAGATCTAATTAAAGAGCATGAATAAGAATGTGAAAGAACGATATACACAAAATATATAAAATAAAAAATAAATTATATAAAATATAATTTATATTGACAAAAATTTTGCATAATACCAACTAAACCCACCCGCTTCGCTATGCATTAAACAAAATTTTAACTTAAAGTAACAGTATATTTTCGATGCTATCCAAAAATTTTGTAGCTTAGAAACGTCTACGATAAAATTGTACATCGAACGACCATAGTCTTGTGGCAATACGTTTAATATTTTTGGCATGATTGTGAAAAACTGTATTTTCTTTCATTATATATGGGTTTCGAAAGAAATTGCTTATCCATTAACTTTATGGTGTATTACACGTTCTTTCAGTTTCAAGCTATATAATTCTCTCAACTATTTTTCATAATGCGCCAAAAAAGATAACATCAAATACTGAGACACAATCCAATGCCGTTCAGTCACTGTGACATGTGTCAGACCACTGAGCTGTTGTAAATAATTAGTATAAATTAAAAAAAAAATACAAGACATGTTACTCTATTCCAATAGCTCTTAAATTGGATCTAAAGATAAGAGATTCTACGCTAAGAATGCATAATGAACGTTAATTGGCTAATGACAATTATTGCTTAGGCTACACCACCGCACAAGCGATAAGCGTAAAGATTATATAGCGCCATAGAAAAGTGAAAACAGATGCATCGTTAGGTATTTCCATTTTCATACAAAATCGAGTTACCTACTGCAAAACATTTTATCTGGAGAAAGAATTGAAAATATGTGCAAAAAGTGCGTTTAATTTATAAATTAAAAATAAATCTATTTTTAAAACTAAATTAACTAAAATCAAAGGGAATTATGTACTATTCAGAGCAAGCGGAATACAAAATTTTAACCTATGTAGATGTGGCAGTCACTTTTAAAATTATTTATAGGTTTTCACTTTTGACCAGAATCCCATTGATGTTAAGATGGTGATGCGTTCTAAGATAGCCTTATACGTTATGAAGAATGGCTCTAGATAGGTTGAGAGTCATAGATACTCAGGTAGGCTTATAAAAATACGAATTTCTTTTTCCACTGAAAGCCTCGGTTCCTTCACAAGAATTCGAACTTATATCGATCAATGTGGTATCCAAACACGCTGACCACACAGCCATCTGCTGTCTTCTAATTATAATTTAATTTATATGAGATTATATGAGTTTATATGTTTATATATCAAAGATAGGTCATCTTTGACGAAAGGCAAAGGTGTTCGCACTGATTAATTTTACATGCAAGATACTTATTCCTACTAAAACTTAACTGTTCTACATATAACTATTATGAAGATATGATAGGATGTTGCTTTGTAATTCTCCCTTATCGAACTGAAAAACTCTCAATTTTCCGATAATAAATATATGGAGGAGTTGTTGAGGCGTGTATGCTTGGTACACATATACGTTTCAACAACTCATACATATATGAATAGTTAGCTAGGTTAGCTAAGATAGGTCGCGATTTTGCATGCAACAGGCAACAGCCAAGCCGAGGTGTGCCGTGCACCCTTGAGCTGGTTGCCATAATAAAATCGGCTGAGTGCCTTAAGCGCTCGCCTTAGTAGCCCGGTGAAGCTGTTAAGACCTTGCTGGGTCAATAGCGTAGACATTTAGAAAAAAAAAACTTTGTAATTCCACGAGGAATCAGAAATATGTACTACTAGCATATGACTTATAGTTTATGTTAATTATTTTCTATTAATTTCATGCTCTGAACACAGCTTTATAGACATTTATAGTTAAAACATTTAACATCTACAACAACTGGTATTAAAATCTCCTATTTCCCAATAGGATTGTTAATAGTTATGTTATGAAAGAAACAAATTTCTTAATTCATAATTGATCGTACCATATAACTTACATAAATGGGTCGTGTAAATGCTGTAATTATATCATAATAACGAAATTAATAAATTGAGATTCTGTTAAATACTTGCATGGAGTGTATAAGCTGCTATAATTTTGCTGTGTCAAAGCAATATACGCTCCATTAAATAATTGAACTGTTGCTCAGTAATAAAAATGAAACGGTCGTTTCGAAGATGATTTATTTTTTCTTAAAGCTTTCTTGCAACAATGTGATTTCATTATCTGTACATCTTTAACATAAATCTACAGTCGGAACTGAAATTAGAGGAAAATTGTTGTATTTTACGGTTATAAAAATAATTGTAATTTATATGACGATTCTGAATAATTGAAGCATTCAAGAAAGACACTTTGACTTCTTTTTGTTTTAATTCTAGTTTACGTTCCAATAGCAGCTTACATATCTGTAATTAATCTTGAATTGGAACTAAAATCCGTTTTTTTATCCAAATTACGAAGCTATTATGATACCTTTTCGTAGTAAAATATACTAGGTTACATATTAATAGTAAGTAGCTCACATATTCATAATTAATCAGTGGTTAGAACTTAGGTCCTGTTTTTCGTTCGAATTACTGGATAGTAAAGTTTTTTCCTATACTTTAGAGAAATTACGATGTTATTCATTTTTTAATAAGCACATTGAAACTATTATTTGGCATCTACTATTAGTGGTATAATGTTTTTTTTTTGGTTGTTGATAGTATTTGGATACATAAGCATAAGTTCTTGGTCTCCATAGTTTTATAAGGGTGGCTGTATATTTTGTAATATTTATCATAGTGTAGATAAATTATGAGATGTCACTAAAGGTGCTTAGAAAATTGGAATCGTTCGAAAATTAGCAATAATCAATTTATAAATGTTGAGAACAATTGTGTGTTGCCTTGAATGAATTAAAAAAAAAAAAAAAAAAAAAAAACAGAAAACCGTAACAATTGCAAAATTATGTATACATACAGAGCACCCTATTGCCAAAGTTCTGTTGATAATTCGACAAGGGTTAATTCGATTCCAGTAGTCGAGTTAAAAAATTCCTTTTCGTTGCCACCTAAAATAAGATATTGTTAGGGTTCGTAATTTTGTTATATTGCTATACTAAAAGGTGTCCATGATTATGACTGTATTTATATGTAAATAGTACCATTCATTATCTTCGTGGATGTCCTACGGTTTATGCAATACACGCCTAGATAGTTTTGAAATGGCAGATCTGTTTCAAACTTGCTTGATATTTCTTTATATATTAGGCAATTTATATGAATATGTTACGCATTTTTTTTAATATATCATAAGAGACAAACGAACAAGTGGGTCACCTGATGTTAAGTATCGCGGCCGTCGATAGGCACTAGCAACACTAGAAGAGTCGCAAGTGCGTTGCCAGCTTGTTTCTGGTGGGAGCAGAGTAAGGGCTCGGAGAGAGGGTGTGGGGAGGAAGGTCTTCCGGCGCTTCAGTGTGACTCTACCTCCTAATAATTATATTATATTTATATGATACTCATGTAAAAGTAATAAACGTTCCTCCATCCTCGCAAACTTGCAAAGTTATAATTACATTTAGGATAACGTGCATTATTACGCAAAGTCGTCCCGGCAACAATTTTTATTCATCTCTAAACTCTAAATCTATGAATCGTTTTAAAAGCTAGATACCTATATCATATTATTAGCTGCGACCGCGACTTCGTCCGCGTAAACATTATGTAAGAAAACAGTGGTTAATAAAGACATATGAATGTATTAAGTCCATTTACTTATCTACTTTTCCCTCGTACTTATGCCGCGTCGTCATTAAAAGTATGACAACTTTTGATATACCAAACCAAGTTTTTTAAAGACACAAAAATTAATCGTTATTAAAAAGTAAAAAAGTTTTTTTTTTTTTTTAATGATATTACTATGCTATTGACTCAGCAAGGTCTTGACAGCTTCACCGGACTACTAAAGCGAGCGCTTAAGGCACTCAGCCGACTTTATTTTGGCAACCAGCTCAAGGGTGCACGGCACACCTCGGCTTGACTGTTGCCTGTTGCATGCAAAATCGGGACCTATCTTAGCTAACCTAGCTAACTATTCATATATATATGTTGTTGAAACGTATATGTGTACCAAGCATACACATCTCAACAACTCCGCCATATATTTATTATCGGAAAATTGACAGGTTTTCAGTTCGATAAGGGAAAAAAAAATTAAATTCTTCCACTTTCATGTGTAAGCGTGTAACACGTGTGTGGGGGTGATCGTGTAGTGTTGTAGCGGTGATGTATATTTGTGTGTCACCGTATCGCGCAAACAACGCACTCAAGGGCTCCCTACCGAGGGATCGAACCTAAGCTTGAGCCGCTGCCGTGGAAGACCTAATCGGGTCAATTTTGCAGACTCTCGGTCCGCACCTTTTTTTTGCTTACGTGTAATGTCTTGTACACGTGAAAAATCGTATACATGAGCAAATTTGTTTTTTTAATTCGTTTATTTAATGAATAACTAGTTCTGGTTTATTGATGTTATTATTTTTCTAGACACAATAATATTTTTTTACAAAAATTAAATATTTACATCTAGATTACATTACATTTACATCTAGTTTTATTATATTGTATGGATCTCTTTAACACCACTACTATACTATATTGCGCAGAGGTTATCGATGAATATTCCAAAAGATTATAAATTATAGATATAATTATTTTACATTATACGTGTCGTATTTATAAATTACGTAACAAAGCAAATCAAAGAAAACCGAGTTCCGTCCCGCCGGTCAACCACAGACCGAAACCCCAATTAAACGTCCAAAACGGAGCTATATTTCTTTGAAAGATTTAGTAATTCAAAAGATCTTGAATTAAGCAACGGTTGCCGAGAGATAAAATTAAAACTTAATTAAAACCCAATAACGAGTGCAGCTCGGTCGGACCGCGTCGCGCCGCGTGTCGATATACTGGGATACATGTATATCGTCAATACAAAAGCCGGTCGTCCTGGATTCCCTAACGATTTGCTCCTTTTGATTTCTTGTTATATATTTATTTTTATTCGCATACCGTGAAACTGTTTACAAAGGTTGAATTGATGACGTAATAATCTTATCAATATACCTATATTAAAACTATAACAAGTCCTAATCTGTACATTATTATTTTTGGAACGAAGTTCCTTATCGCGCGTTGCGAAAGGGGGCTAGACGGAAAAAATTCTTACGAAAAGTTGTCACGACACTTTTTGCTATAGTAAGCTATTGTAAGCTGTGCGTCGTCGCATGTTTCTCTGTCTGTCTCTCTCTCTCTCTTATAGAAAGCAAGCCAGATATTTTCATTTCTATTTCGCATTGAACAGTGTGGTGTCGCGACGATTATTTTTGTTGAGTGTATCAAGGTTTTTTGTAAATAATAAATAATAAAAAATAATAATAATAATGATCCCAAACATATGTTTCCTACTTCAGTTACTACAAGCCAATTATTACGAAAATTGAGCCTACTGATTAAGTTTATATAACATTATATTTGTTAATAATAAAAAAATATATTACTATAACTTAAAAAAAAAAATTATTACAATTCCTTCACTAATTAATCGAAAGGAACTTCGTTCCATCCGAGTGTCCCTTGACACCTCTCAAGTTTTTTTATTTTTTTAATTATAAACAGGGTAGACTTTATTCAATATCAATATATACAAGCCAAAAATAATCCATTTACAATTTTTTTTTGTTTGTCTGTCTGTCCCTGTGAACACGTATTACTCCGAAACTAAACCAATTTTTATGAAACTTCACACTAGAAGACAAAAATAATCTTTTTAAAAAATTTTTCTGTCTGTCTTGACACAGTAATAACTAATATTATAAAGTTACATCTAGCATACTTTTTGTCCTCTAAGATGCAAGGGATTCTTCAGGATAACGGACAAAAGTCGAAAATTTGTAGTTAATGAAAACTCTTGACGAACTTTAGTAGATGATTATATTTGCATTATATATAGCAGACAGGTTAGCTAAAAATTTAAGCTATGTTTCATCTCCTTATGCTTCTTTTTTACATTACCGCCAATATATGTAGTCTAGTTTTTATCTTAATTGAACTCATCCGGTGATACTGCGAATAAGTTCTAGACTTATTTTAAAAGATTTCTCACATACCAACTATGGATATGTTTGAGTGAGTTCCTTGATAGTTTTGATTCCCAATTGGAAAGGATAGGTTGCGCTGCAATCGGGTTTTAGGTTTATTAAAAATTTTCACGTGTAAAAATACAATTGAAACCGGTGATAACCGATTTGGTGCAGACCAAGCTGCAAGTGTCAGCTAGTTTTACATAAATCTGTTTGAAAAATGGTAAATTATTCTACAAATATAACTGAACAATGTACTAATTCTTATCATAGTCCTGGTGAGTTACCATAATAGTAGTGATCGCCAAAGTAGATTGCCATCACAATAAAATAATTTAAGAAAGGTAGTGATTGAATTCAATGTATATAAAATTGATTAAACAACAATATTGGAATGATTATAATTCGTTATCGATATTGATACGATGTGTATAATTATTCTTACCAAAATAACTAGAATCACTATAATATTTAAGGTATATAAATAAACCAGAGTCCAGTAACGGCTTCGCACCTACTTTGTACCGGTTATCGTTGACAGCGCCGGGCGGCTTCCAGTTAAATATGGTGTTCGGTACAACCTTAGTACGCGTGCACTTAATAACGCTTTAGAAGTGATTCCGACTTTTGTTTGTATTTTTAATTGTATAATCAGATATGAGTAATATTTATGTTCATGATAAGTTTTAGTAAGGCATTTCTCAGTATTACTTTTTATTAAAATCAAAAACATAAAATTAGAAAACTATTAATTGTAAATGATACGAGGAGCGAGAATAGATCAATAGAAAAAAAACAATGGAAATGATTTGGAAGTTAAAAGAAAAGAATAAAAGCCAATGCTAGATTATCATAATTTTTAGATAAAACAAGATCACCTTTTATTTTTTTTGTATCTAGTTAAGGGTCGTTTGATCGGTGTTAGTTTCTAAAAGTATATACTTGAATAATCTTACTAAGTAACAAAGTAATCAAGATTTATGGGATAATAAAAGTTTAATTGCTCCATATTCTGCAGTTTAAATGTGATCATCAAGGATAAATCTCATTCATCAAAAAACGTCGGTAAAATTGTTTTAATATATCGTCGTATCACGGACGAAAATTCACGCAAAAAACAAAACCGAAAATTTCCATGACATTTTGAATAATATTTCAAATACCTAAAATTTACTCCCAAATTATAAAAACATACATGTCATTTTATATAGGAATACTATTTGTGCAACAAAGTTTCATTAAAGTTTAATATAAAAATACTATAAAGTGCAAGGATATTTTTTGTAAAATTAGAGCGTACAAAAACAACTATATACGACTAACTCTTGAGTAATTATATTATTAAAAATAATAAAATGCAAACAGCCGCTTCTAAAGTATTGTGAACTCTACGGTTAATGTCTCACTCATCGACTGCCGTAGTCATAAATTCGGGCACAGCTCATTTGAATGCGACCGATTGTGATCGACGGTGTGCGCCCGCGCACCCTGTTTGTGAGACACGCTCTCTGTACCTACTTGTATTTTACGGATTATTGTATCGTGTATTGTTCAGTAATTAATTGGACTAAATAAATATATAAAAGTTGTGTATTTTAAATATTGACATACGAGATAGATTTTATGTAGTGTAAACTTCTTTACGCGCGTTAAACGGTATTTTTACCAGGACATAAACTTATGATTTCACATCAGCGACATTCTAGTAAGCGTGACTTGCGTCAGACTAGTAGTAGTATACCGAACTGTTTAATATGTGTAATAATATTAAAACAAATACTAATAAACAACCAAGAAATCATAAGTTAAAGTTTGTTCTAAGACTTTCAAAAGTATAGCTACAAACGTGTAAATAAAATAATAATCCTAAATGCAATGACCGATGTCAAAAGCTACAATGGGCGACCCGAAATTAATAATTTTCGATAATAAAACGGGCATTAAACTCTAAGCCATACTACTAGACCACCACGTCTACTTTCGAAATACTTTCACCTACAGAAAACTACGTTATTAATATGAACTGTAATGCTCAAAATCTAGATTAAAACGAGCGAAACCGCGAGCAAAATGACACATTATATATAGGCAATTATAAATAGGTCCTTAGTCCTAACTAAACGTAGAGCACGTAAGTACAGCATATAGCGTCATATCTATCACATGATTTAGGCTACAACGCAGTGTGCGAGCACTTCTAAGTTACTGTAGAACTAAGTTAGGCTTAAATGAGAGGTTGAGAAAGGAACCCTTGAGTTCGCAACAGTCGCGATAAAATAAGTATAACATTGACTAGACTAAAATACATCACCCGTCATATATTTCCAGTGGTATAGATTACGTTCTTTAGACTAAAGGTTATGCGCACTTCTAAGTTACTATAAAATTAAGTTAGGATTAAGTGGGAAGTCGATAATGGAGCTCTTGAATCAGCTATGTTACGGCAGTTACGATAAAATTACTCTAACATTGACAAGAGCCCTGGAATAATATATGTCACACATTCAAACCAAGATACAGTGGGTATATGAGTTCTGTGAAGGACTTTTTTTGCTAGATAATTTAGATAATTATTCTCATCTTAATTTTTTAAATAAATAACTTTAACCTATCAAAGTATTTTATAAATTGACATTTATTTTATATTCACAAATTTCACTCAACATAGTGGAACTTGAGTTTTTAATTTATAAAAAACAAGTCTTATATTTATTAGCAGACGTATGAATACGAACTGAAATGAATAAATAAATATTATTATACACACCCATATTTGTTATATAAATGTAATGAATATTGACGTACCATAATCTAGAATTATACATAAATTAATAAGGTAACGGTTAACTGTATGACTTGACCTTTAAGGAAGACATTTGTGTTAATAAAAATGCAATAATATATAATATTTTATCACAAGATTAGCGTCAGTTAGTTATCTTTTAACCATTGTATAAAGTGGTTAAAGTATAAAGTGTACGGAGTTACACAGTGAAATGTTATTGGTTCTCTTATTACGTCTTTTTTCCAAATGAAAACGCTTCTGACCTGGAAAGGTCTTTTCAGCTTCACTGAACTACTGAAGCGAGCGGTGAAGACACTCAGCCGGGATGTTTGGGCGACTAACTCAAGGGTGCACGGCACATCTCGGCTTGGGCTGTCGCCGGTTTACCGTGTATAATAAATTACCGTGGCTATCATAAATAGAAATGGAAATCAGTGAGAGTGTTCTAAGCACAAACAATGTGTTGTGTCTACAATGATATGCATTATATAATATGTGTTAATGAACATGACTGTTTATAGAAGAATTGAGAATACGAAAACATGTTCTGCCAAACTTAATTAGGTGGAAATAAGGGTAGAGAGATTCTTTTTTCTCGAACTGACAACACTATTGACTAGCAAGGTCTTAACAGCTTCACCGGACTACTACTAAGGCGAGCGCTTAAGGCACTCAGCCGATTTTATAATGGTCAGAAACTAGTATTCAATGAAAAGATAAGAATGTGAAAGATTCCAAGAAACTGACGTTCCCCGTAGAATGCAATTAAAATACTTTAGCATTGATTACTGATTGATACAGTAAGAATTGTCTGTGAAAGCGAAACGTTATTATTTAAAAGTGATATACGATTCGTTACATACAACAAAAAAGCGAATTTCACTTCAATTCCTTGACTAATTGGACTAACAAATGACAATGTTGTGGTTAACTTCTATAGGCAATTAGTTAAATTACTATGTTTACTTAAAAAACTTTAACTGGTTTCAATTAGACTCAATATGAACGAATTTCAGAACCTCATTTTTTTCTTTGTCCGCTTCACGCCAATGCGCCAAGTGACACATTCAACAAAACTTTTGAGTTATTTCATACTACTGTTCCCTCGCTTAGATATAAATTAACATCTCCAGTCTTCTATAATATTTATACTCTTTTGAAGTAAAATAAAATTTTCCTCTGCAAGAACATCACCTACACATTTTATTTTGTTATCCTTATTTCTACCAATTCATGTGTTATAGACATATAATTTAACTAGCGCTCCTAGCAGACGGTATTCTATGTTGATAGTTAAAAAATCCTAAAAGTCGACTGCAGGATCCAATTGTGAATGTAAACTATTCTTGAACACCACTGAACACAAAAAAAAAATTCTTTTTTTCACTACGGTTATATCAACTCGAAGAACGATTGTGAAACTTATAAACAAAGTGTTATTCTGAACAGTTTTTTTAGGAGTATTGATACCTCTCTCCCTCTTTCTCTCTCTCTCTCTCTCTCTCTCTCTCTAGCAACTACTAAATTAACATTACTAAACTTCGATTATCAATAACTTCTCTCGATTAAGGTAAAATATTTCGATTGCCAATTAACATAGTGTTATTCGTGTTTTAACATTAACGTTTATCGTAAACACCTGACTTACAATAATAAATACTTACAAATACAAGATGTTACTTACCGTATACCAATCGTAAAGTTTTGTAGTGACAATCGATAATCGAAATTGTATGCAAATTTAATCGCACAACACTATTACAAACAGGCTATCATATATTCATACTACTTATATGAACTGTGTGAATTACTATAAAAAGATATAAACCTGGTAAATTGTCATTTTTATTGTTAATAAATAGTGATGTACATAGAGACACGAGTCTTTTATTTATACCGTTGCGCATATGAGTATTAACCGTAGTATGACTGGATTAGGTTTTTTTAGTTTTACTTCATTGACTCTTGGCCTTTATCTAAGAAATATAGAATATCTATATTGTGCATAATTTTATTGAAAATTAAAAAAATTTTTTTTTAGGATTTACGCGTTCAGTTTGAAGTAGGGTAAGCGGTGTGGTGCGCAAATGTAAGAAAAGGGAAGTAAACGGAATTTTACAAGCAAAGTATACTCGTAATGTATTTCTTTGTTTTGTCTCATATACTCTTCTTCTATTTCTGCCATTATCAACTGAGATATTACAAGTCTCCTGACATAATTTCAATGAATTTACGACATGGTGGCCGTTTTGTTAGAACTTTCCTGAGAGTTTTTGTATCACGTCGGAATCCATGCTCCGTGGTATTATTTCTCATCCACTTCACTTGTGCACAATAACTGAACTATATTACGTAAAACACTATCAATTTTACAAAATATAGAGCCAAATAAAACAAGATTATGAATGAAATATAAAGGTCACTACATGACATTCCATGATCCTGCCAAAAATTTCAAACTCTTATTGTTTGTTTTGATACACTTATGTTCTTCATATTCTTATTCTAAACTAGCTATGCCCGCGACTCCGTTCGTGTGAAAACTAATGTAAAAAATTATTGTCTAATAATATCATGTAAATATATTAAGACTATTTACTTATATACTTTCCTGTAGTATTTAAGTCTCCTCGTCATTAAAATTACAATTATTTTTGATAGAACCAACAGATTTTAATGGAACCGAGAGAACTGCTTAGTTAGTTAGTAGTCCAGTGAAGCTGTTAAGACCTTGTTAGGTCAATAGCGTGGTCAGATCGAGAAAAAAAAGCTTAGTTAGCATTGTATCTTAAACGTGACGGTTCACTTTCATTCACTCCTCAATACACCAAGTTTTCATTTCAATAATAGTACAACTGCGCATTAATTCTCTAAATAAACAAACACTCACAATCAACATTCGAGATTTAATACTAAGCGTTCCCGCAAGCAAGATAACGGAATTTACGGTGTGCTCGACCCGCGCCGGCAATCAATGAGCTGGTTATTTGACATTTCATTAAACCGACCGACATCTTCATATCGTTCCTGAGGATATTTATGCGGTTACGCCTCGAGGCTTGCTCGTTTGCGATAACTATTTCAAATACCTAGAAAATCGTGTTTTGTTTCTATCACTAGCTTCTATCCGCAACTTCGTCCGCGCGGAATAGTTTCTTTGAGCCAACTCTAACACGCAGCGAAAGCGCTCAAAATTCGAGAAAAAAAAACTATTTTAAAACATTCTTCCTCCGCTCCTATCGGTGTTAGCATGATAATATATCCGTATATCTTTCCTTGATAAATGAGCTATGTAACACTGAAAGAATTTTTCAAATCGGAGCTGTGGTTCCTGAGATGATATCGTTGAAGTAAACAAGATATTCAGGTCTATAATATTAGTATAAATAGCGCAGTTGGTTCTCGGAGTAAGAATATTCAAATAATCAAATCATTTACTCATGTTGGTCTAGTGATTTGTCACCTGGAATATCAGTCCGTTGTCCTCAGGTTCGAGACCCAGTATGTACCAACGAATTTTTCTGAATTCGCATACATTTACTAATTTAAATTGGTAACACTATCGGCTGACGGTGTAGGAAAATATCGGGAAGAAACCTGAACCTGAGAAATGTTCGACTACCACCGTATGTGGAAAAATATAGAGTTATGGATTTCTCGGAGTTTGAAATTGCCAATAGGTCGTGTACTGGTGTGGTGATTATTTTTATTCGGGAAGAGGCTTATGGCCAAGCAGTGTGCCTATTACAAACTGATTCTTCAATACTTTTTAAGAACACTCTAGTGCTATTTTGTAACTATTTTCCAGGCTTGCGGTAATAGTTGCCTGGTAAAGATCGTCACTTAAGATAATAGCGTTACACTCTACATGCCACTTTTTATCTATCTTTCTGTCTTTTTTATTGTACACGACTATACGTGCAAGTGTCAAAATTCGAATAAGCGACCATTGTGCGGAGACATTTTATTATATAACTAGCTGTTACCCGCAGCTTCGCACGCGTTTTTTTAAATTTATTATATAAGTTAAGTATATTACAAAAATACTCTTTCAAAAATATTTGTAAGTATCACACGCACATCATCTACTGTAACAGGTAACGTGTACATTATATATGTGAATACTAATAGTGAATCGAATGGGACGGGATTTATCATCAACCACATAACTGGAACTTTAAACTGTTATATATCACCCTCAGTGCTCACTTACACTATATAAGAAAGTAATGAAAATATTAAGCTATACATTATCAAACAATATGTGTTAAATCTTTTATTATATAGATATAATATGTCCATATTTTTGATATAATCCAGTTATTAATATACCTTGCTATAATTTAAATCACACATAAACATATGACTTTCAATTATATTTATTCTTGGAGTCCAGTACAGCGCACGTCACACGTGCATGTTTACAGTGAACAACATATTTTTAATTAATTTCACACGGACGAATGCATGGATAATAGTTTATCACTACGTAGTGTAAAATAAAGTCCTATTCCACGTCTGTCTATATGTATGTTTGCGATAAGACCAAAAACTACATAACGCATTTTCACGTCGTTTTCACCAATATATAAATGATTCTTGGGCAAGGTATAGTTTGTCTTATTATCAGGGCGGGCAACGTCTGCTGAACCAGCTAGCTTAAAATAAAACAGCTAATTAGTTACTTATTGGCCCGTAAATTCCCGTTCAAATAGGTCTAGCAGTTTCGGAGATTATCCGGAACAAATAAAAAAACAGACAAATCGACAGAATTAAAAAAAAATGTTGATGTTTGTAGCATCACATATACTTCTAATATAAAATACTCTCACTTTACTTTTATTACACGTAATATATCACAAATCAAAAATTGGGAACAAAACTAACGTAGAATAAAGTTTTTGAGGAGTTTTTGGCGGGATTTTAGTCTGTATGTAGTGGATTTTATACCTATTTTATTCTTTATTATGTTACTTGTCTCTATATTGTGTTAAATTTGTGACGTTTTATGTAATATGGTTCGTTTATTGTGCATAAGTGAAATGAAAGAAAAATAATACCTCGGAGCATGAATTCTGTGGTCGAAAATTAAGAAGATAAAAATTTACGAAATATTATATAGAGTATTTGGCTCTTATACCTTTACATTATCTTGGAAATAAAAGAAAACTACCTATATTAACAACTTCAGAATTGGCAGTATGGATTATTTCCTTCGACTATCTTATTGGACGAATATTATTACTACTAAACTTTTTGAATAGCAACACAAAATAAACTTTAGAAATGTTTCCGATATAAACGTACCACGTATAATTAAAAATTAGAAACAAAAGTAACGTAGAATTAACTCTTTGAATAGGAACACAAAATAAACCATAAAATATTTGCGATAGAATGTTATCGCGTTACCATGGCAACGCATATAATACTGACATTAACACGCAGCGGAAGCTTCTAAAATAGCCCGATTTTGAGGCATTCTTTATTAGTGCTCAGCTCCTATTAGTTTTAACGTGATGATATGTAGCCTATAGCCATCCTCGATAAATAAGCTATCTAACACTAAAAGAAACTTTCAAACCGGACCGGTAGTTCTTGAGATTAGCGCGTTCAACCAAACAAACAAACAAACAAACTTTTCAGCTTTATAATCTTAATATATATATTTCTTGTGTGCGTGTGTATGTGACTGAACTCCTCCTAAACGGCTGGACCGATTTTGAAGAAATTTCGTGTGCGTGTGACAGTGGATCCGAGAAGGGTTTAGATTCACATTTGGACCCGGTAGGTGGCGCTGCGGTTGAATTTTAGGGATTTTTTAATTATTAAAGCAGGACAACGTCCGCAGGGACCGCTAGTATTAGTATAGATTTGTTTTCTTAACGAGAGGAAATTTCATTAAAACTTATTTCTATTAAGTTTTTCTTATATAGTTTATGGTTCACTATTTTATATTTACCTCTGAATTAATGAGCATATGTACTGTGGCGGATAATCCATGTATGTCATAAAGTATGTGACTGTAGTAATATAACTATATTAATAGAATTAAAGCTCAGACACGCATTTGATAATTACTATCAAAACATAAATGTATGGCCTACTTTACTATGGCCACGATGCTGAGCTATTGAAGCTCGATTTATTTATAAACGTTTCTGTTTATCCCTTATAGTTTTAGTAAAATGTATGCAAGAGACTAACTGTATTTTTTGTTGCATCACACAACAATAAGCATTCAACGTCA
Source organism: Antheraea mylitta (assembly GCA_014332785.1). NCBI lineage: Eukaryota > Metazoa > Arthropoda > Insecta > Lepidoptera > Saturniidae > Antheraea > Antheraea mylitta. The sequence continues at coordinate 2,358,920 of JACEII010000050.1, read as the reverse complement.
CGTAACATCAACAAAAAAGTTACTCAGTACAGGTTGACAATATTTTTTCTAAAAACACAAGTAAATATTAATGAACTTGTGTACAATAATTAAATGTAAAAAGCTTTTTTAGTCTCGTACATCATAGCATCGACCTTTTCAAAATACTGCGCTATTGTGTAGCGTAATTTTTTTTTTCTTCGCACATTAAATACAAGACCACATCCATACTTGTTCGTATTGTTTGTATTGAAATTCATATGACAATTTAATTCCTCGACGCCTTAAACGGAACTTGGACATCGTTTGTGAGAATTTTTTAGCTCCCATTTAAAGGGTTCTAACGTTATTTGGAGTGTAATTGGATTAGACTGGTGATTGTAAACACCTAATGTAATAACAGTAGGAATTAGTCGTTGTGTATATTTACAAACAATGGATACATCGACAATATCCATTATCTTTTTACCCTTACCACTTCTAAATAAGGTTTGCATGTTTTTGGGGTGTAAGGGGTGTCGAGTAACATCTTAAGACTTGAGACACCCAAGCCAACCTCACCTGCATGTGGTGCACCCTGCTGAATAACGAACGAGGTAATGGCGAAAACGGGGTGGTAGGGTTTTATAGCCTGACTGGGTTGCAACCACCATGTATATGGCGAAAAACCCCGTAAAAGTGATTCGCTTCTGCGGGTCGCGTTTCGGGATGAGCCTGTTCATATCCAGCTTTTTGCAGGCCGGCATGATAGTGGCGACTGGCGATGGATAGTGTGTCAATCGGGGGTCGCTATTATTTTTGGATTGCACTGTGCTTACCATCAGGCATAGTGCAGTAATTTTGCCGTTCTACAATAAAAAAAAAATGTTCTCCTATTCCATTCTCCCCTGTCAGATGTCATCTCATTATTTTTTTTATATCATAGGAGGCAGATGAATAGGTAGGTCACCTAATGTCAAGTGATCACTACGGTCCATACACACCAGCAACAAGAAGAGTCGCAAGTCCGTTGCCAACCTGTGTTGGTGGGGAAAGGGGCGAGGGGGAGGGGGAAGAAGGAAAGGGAAAGAGGGAAGTGGGTCTCCTGCGCTCTTACTGACCGAACAAATGCAAGAATGCAAGCACTGTTACTTCGCTCCGGTGTTTTTGTGGGTCGGGTGGTAGTACCCCGAGCGAGCCGGCCCATTCATACTCAAATCAGTTATAGGCTCAGAATGGCTCTACCACCTACAATTTTTTGGTCTTCTCCTACTCGTACATTCGTCTCTCGTTCCAACTTAATACTCCCCAGGTATTTGGTTCTCATCTTGCCTCATGCCATGCTTATACCATGCTAACCTATTGCTTCTTAACTTTCCTGTCACCGGTGTTATTCTAAAACTTGCTTTTTAAACGGATCACAAACCGTGTCACAAATATCACAATTTTTTATAACAAGTACTATAATAACGGTTTCTTAAGAATATCTAATAAATATAAACTTAATGGATGGTTAAATTCCACAGCAACGTGTGAGATAAATTTAAGTTTTATGTTATAAAGTGAATTGGTTTTCAGCAAAAATTCATGCTTTGAACTAAAGAAATTTAATTTCATTTTAAACTGGAGTTTTAGTATTCTTTCCGTATTTTTGTAACTTTGTGAATGTAAGCATTTGAAAATGGCTGTATTGATTAACAGATTCACTTTAAGTATCTTATTTGCCTTATATTTTTTTCGAACTGACTACACTATTTACCCAGCAAGGTCTTAACAGCTTCACCGGATTACTAAGGCGAGCGCTTGCGGCACTCGGCCGATTTTATTTGGGCAACTAGCTCAAGGGTGCACGACACACCTCGGCCTGAGCTGCTGCCCGACACGTGCAATTCGCAATATGAGTTGTTGGAGCATATATGTGTACCAACCATACATACCTCAACAACTCCTATATATATTTTGTGTCGGATAACTTTCCAAACTATTCCAGTTCGATAAGGGAAAGAAACAAAACCCTTCCACTTTCATGTGTAGGCGTGTATGCGCGCACGTGCGTGAGGGTGATGTACTGTTGTTGCAGTGATGTAACATTTCGTGTCACTGTATCGCGCGAGCAGCGCACTCGAGGGCTCCACGCCGAGGGAACGGACCTAGACTTGAGCCGCTGCCTAGGGGGGCCTAATCTGGTCTTATTTGCCTTATTATAGAACAATCCTCTCAGGTAGACTTCAAAACGAGAAACAGACCAGGTGACATATTTAGTTTAATTATGACTTTGATGCTTCTTTCTCTTCTCAGAGAAATACGAGCATTTTGATATATAAAGAGCTATCCAATTATAACACTCTTTAAACTCTAAAACTTACTTACAATTGACCAAAAGTAATTGAAAAAAGTTTCATACGAAATCGGCAACGACTTTTACCAAATTTCACGGTCTCACTCGGAGCACGAGCGATTATAATTCGATTTGGATTTAATCGATATCTATCATTGATAATTGGACGAATAAACTGTCATAATACCGTAATAGAATGTTCTGGCCACTATTCATGTCAATAGAGATAATAGAGGCGGAGTTATTTGTCTTACGGGGACCTTGACCCCCAACGTATGAAATAATTAAAATGAAAATTTAATTTTATAAGTAAATTTTTTTACATGAACACATGCGGGTAATGCGTCTTGTAAAGCAGTTTTCTGCCTTCCAAAAAAGAGGGGCGCATTTCTCGCTTTTAGCAATATTGAGTTGTACATATATATATTCAATTTTTTTTCGAACTGCCTACGTTATTGTCCTTACCAGCTTCACCGGACTAAATATATTCAAAATCAGAAAAGATAAGTCCATATAAGATAGTGTATACCTGTTCTATTGTATTCTCATAATATAATTAACCACAAAATGTGAAAGACGTACTTTACTTAAGGCGCATGTTACTGACTTTTCTGCAATTGTTATTTTAGTTAAGTGCGTCACTATTCACCTCATTATCCACCTAATGTTGTCAAATGCTAAAACCTATAAAATATAACATATCTGTGGTTTTATGAAACCACGACGCAAGTGAAACTTTTTTCGGGTCGTAGCCATGTAATTGAAATTTTTTGGAAAATTATTCGATTTACGGTGTTAAAATCGCGTTTGTAATCTCAACTTAATTATTGGAAAATGGGAATGATAATTGGAAATCAATAGTAGATAAGATATCTAAATATATATTTTTATTTCAATCTGTGTATCAGATTACGGAATACATAATAAATACAATCAATCAAAAATTAGACGTATGTTAAAAACAGCACAATATTTGTTTAACTCAATGAAACATTTTCAATTGAACCATACTAGCGCCCTAACTATACCTATACCTATTCCGCCCACCAGCTGTAATGCGACATGCAATAGATGGACGAAAACATTTAAGGAGATGAAAAAAAAAACACTTAATAAAAGTAAATAATATTAAATGAATGCCTGAATACGAACCTGCCTTTCACTCAGTTAAGATCGGAACCGTGGCAAACAGAAAAAAAATCGATTAAACGTACATCGCCAGTTAAATATAACTACGTTTTTATTGTGATACAGTTGAGAGAAATCAGAACGATTCGCAATATGGAAAATGTACGGGTAATTAAAACAGTAAGAGTTTTTTAAATACCGGATATGTCGACTCTGCCCGTCTAAGAAAACAAGGGCGTATCTGCCTTTTTTTCTATTATTAAGTTTTATATATGTTCGGAACCAGGAGACCTAATACTTAGTGTTATTTATTTTTTCAACTTTGAGCTTCTGTACTCATATGACACTTAGTCAAATAACGAGATATATATTGTCCAAAGGCGCACGCTATAGACTTTTCGACTTTTTGCCTTCGTCCGCGTGGAATGGTGTTAGTTTGGGTTAGCGCTAACTTTAACCCGCGACTTTGTTTACATAGAAGGTGAAAATATTTTTAAATAATATGTACGTTAACCACGATTTTGAAATATTTTTCATTGGTGCTCCGCTCCTATTGGTCTTAGCGTGATGATATATAGCCTTCCTCGATAAACAAACTATCTGACACTGAATTAATCTGAGCTGAGATTTTTTCAAGTTGGACTAGAAGTTTCTGAGATTTGTGCGTTCAAGCAAACTAACTCTTCAGTATTATAATATTAAGTATATGCTTAACCCGGATATAGTTGTGGGTATTTCCTATTTATACTACATTATGCTGTATTATTGAAAGCTTATAAATAAATTAGTCTGTAGGGCGTCCTATGCTCCGTTTTAGGAATTGTGCTAAACGTGACATGGCTGCATTTAACATCTCAAGCAGTCAATGGAAGGAGCTAGCTGCGGACTGTGATAAATGGTGTCGCCTAATCCACGAAGGTCAGTCAAAGCATAACGTCGCCTGGTTTCAACGACTCAAGGAAAGACGCATGAGGCGTCACGAGCAGGCATCCAACCCCCGTCCAACTGGAGATACGTATACTTGCCAGATGGTCGGCCGAGGAATCCTTTCCCGAATCGGCCTCACTAGTCACCTACGGAAGTGGCTTCGGAATGCTACTTGAATTATCTGTTATAGATGAAAAGACCTACAGTATAAATAAATAAGTAACATTTAGAAACTATACGTGGAATGTATATAAATGTATCAAATAAAATAAAACAAAAAACGATTATGGAGTACTCATGTCCGTTTCCGGTCGCTGACATATATTAAAATCTAAAATGACAAGTAAATAACGCTCATAACAATTAACATTTCAAATAACACTATATTAACATTGACTTCAATTAAAAACAAATTAAAATAATAGAATTTTATCTCCTAACAAATAACAATCATCAATTATCCTTTAAAAACACAAAACATTAAGTTTTATACTTGTTCATTCGATACAATAATAAAACCATAATGAGACGAATGAAACCCATTAAAAACTAAATAAAGTGTTGACAAAGAGCCGTTTAAAAATGTTGAGATACATTTCTTGAAATGAGGAGCGCACGGTCGCTCCGGTCCGCCGGCAGAGCATCAGATATAAGGCGATTTTAATTGAGCTACACTGGTCTTTCTGATTTATGAGTTGGCCCCGCCAAAACTTATTCCCCGTTTCGCGCCTGTCGTCCGTGACATATCGACGTTCGGGATGTCGAAACGTTATGTCAAAATTTTGCTACATATATACATATTATATTGTGTTAAACTTCTTGTGTCTTGTAACGTTTAAATTATAATTTCAATTTAAATAAATTGCAGTTTATATAAATGAAATTTTTACGATTAAATAATAGTAATCGTTGATTTGCAAATTCCGTGAACGAAGCCGAGGGCACAGCTAGTCTAATAATAAACCGTAACAATAATTTAAATTGCTTACATTCAATAAAATTATTTCCATACATAAATGTAATGTTGGTTCACAATTTTTGTTACATTACTAGATTATATACACAGAGGAATATGTTTACCACATTTTAAATTAACTAATTTTAATGAAACGTATACAGATGCTAACTAAACATATACAGATGCAGTCTGTTTATTTTAGAACAAAACTAAACTATTGGAAATAATTTCAAATTAACCAATACAACATGCTCGGCAACTTACTGGCCATCCGCGCGGATCGTGTGTCACTATTCAAAGATCCTCACATCTGATACAAAGGTGGTACTCCCGACCTCTTTTACGGTTTGTTTTATGTTTAATTTTAAATGTTTAAAAACAAAACATTATTTATACCGGTATTGATTTTTCATCACTCCTGAGCCTCGGGCGTGACACTCTTATATCATACTGACTGCTTGTATGTTATTTATATGTATGTTGTACGTATAACCAACGTTGGTCTTAGCATATATAACCTTCCTTGATAAATGAGCTATCTACCACTGAAATAATTTTCCAATCAGACCAATAGTTCCTGAGATTACCCCCTACAAACTCACAAGCTTTATCTCGGGTTATTTGACTAACTAGCCTCTGCCCGTGACTTCACGCGGAATAGTTATTTTAGGCTAACACTAACACGCAGCGGAAGTTCTCAAAAGGAAAAAATATACCCGATTTTGATTCATTCTTCACTAATGCTCTGCTCCTATCGGTCTTAGCGTGCTTAGCAATAGATATATAGCCTTCGTTGATAAATGAGCTATCTACTACTGAAAGAATTTTTCAAATCGAACCAGTAGTTCCTGAGATTACCCCCTACAACGTCACAACATCACAAACTTTATCTTGGGTTTATTGGCTGATTATACACGATCAATTTTCATAGGCAAGACTAAAATTTCCAACACTAGTTTCGCAATTTAAAAAAAAAACTTTAAATACAAATAGATGGCTGTGAAGTAGAATAGATAAAATTTCATATTCGAAGGAGTTCGTTGTCGTTACTTCGTTCATTTGTAAATGTTTTTTAAATAGAAATTTCATTTGTATCCGGATTCATTCTAAATCGTAATTTTGTTGTTGTGAGCTTGACCCTATTCTTTTTTGCTAATTTTATATTACGTTTTTTTTTTAAATTTTATCATCACTACTAAGCCCCTGTAAAGAAACGTAGTAGCCAAGTTAATGCTATGAACAGCCTTCTACGAGTATTTCCCCTCAGACACAAGCTCACTTTGTATAAGACGTGTATCCGTCCCTTGATGACATATAGCTGCCCCGTTTTTGCGCATATGTCCAAAGATAACTTTCATAAGCTGCAGGTTCTCCAAAATCGTGTTTTACGTAAAATGACCGGTGCCTCGTGGTACATCCGGAGAGTCGATCTCCATAGAGACCTAGAGATCCCTTCTATCTGGGCGTACGTAAAATCACTTACGATTAGTTATTTTGAAAAAGCCACGAATCATCCCAGTCCGTTATTGGTATCCACCGCAAACTATGAACCCGTACCTAACGCTGCGCGTTATAAAAGACGTCCGCGACACATTTTTACCGACCCTCCTGATTCAATCACGTCAGCGAACGATCAGTACCAGTCTGTCCCTCGAAACAGAGCGTGTTCACGCCCACGCCCGCGTAACCACAGATCACGCCGCCGTGGTCTGGAGGCTAATTTCGCTCCTGCACACCCGATTAGGCCTCCCACGGCAGCGGCTCAAGCCTAGGTTCGATCCCTCGGTAGAGAGCCCTTGAGTGCGTTGCTTGCGCGATACGGTGACACACAAATATACATCACCGCTACAACACTACACGATAACCCCCACACACGTGCACGCCTACACGCTTACACATGAAAGTGGAAGGGTTTACTTTTTTCCCTTATCGAACTGAAAAACTCTCAATTTTCCGATAATGAATATATGGAGGAGTTGTTGAGGCGTGTATGCTTGGTACATATATACGTTTCAACAACTCATACATATATGAATAGTTAGCTAGGTTAGCTAAGATAGGTCGCGATTTTGCATGCAACAGGCAACAGCCAAGCCGAGATGTGCCGTGCACCCTTGAGCTGGTTGCCAAAATAAAGTTAGCTGAGTGCCTTAAGCGCTCGCCTTAGTAGTCCGGTGAAGCTGTTAAGACCTTGCTGGGTCCATAGCGTAGTCATTTCGAAAAAAAAAGCCTTCTATTTATTGTAAACGTTACATAAAATTCTGTTATATATTCGATTATACTATCTCGAATGTAGTAAGGGGCTAGAGTTAAAAAGTCTGTCATCAAAATTTGTCACAACTGTACATTATTACAACAGAACAATAATAAGTAATATTTATTCGAAAGAATATAATACTATTGACGAATTAAGAATTCGAGTTTCTAATATCTAAATAATGTTACAATTTAAGGGTAAATAAGACATAAAAACTAAAACAAAGTGTATCATTGTACATGTTTAAGAGACATGAGGCACACCTTAAAGCCGTGATAATTGTGTTGGGTTTTTTTTTTTTTGCTTCGGAGACGGCGTGACCCGCTCGATACTTCTGCTGGACGCAACACGGCAGGCTTATATGGCACCTGCATTCTATAAACTCAATGATACATGTGTAGATCGTGAACAAAAAAATATATATTTCATATTCCAATGAAGAAAAAAAAAACTAAATACTATATTCAATTTAGGCCCTAAAAATATTTATGAATGTTAAAATTTAGGTTTGGAAAATATCCGAAATATTTAGAAAAACCGGTAAGAAAGTTGATCCGACCTTTTATATTAGAGTAATACATGTGAATAACGACGGAAGAAAGCGGAATTGTCGTAACTTAAAAACACAACACCAGAGCAAAAAAAAACTATTTCAAAAATTCATAATAAATATTGTATTTATAGAGATAGAAAGTAAAAATTGGTAGGTACCTATATAGCAAGCAATTTCAGGCATATTTTACCCTAGTTTGGCCAAAATGCAAGTTACAACATTTCCGCTTTCTCCCGTCGATATTGTTGACAATTGTTTATAATTATTTTATCAGTAATTTCTAAAATGTCTCGTCCAAACATCACTATCGCTGACGTAATGCGAATATTGTTATTATATCTCTCTTTTGTACTTGGGACTTTCGCCGAATTCAGGTTACTTTCGGTCCTGTGAATAAATAGTCTTAGAACATGGGAAGAACCAGTAAATCTATTCAGGCTTTTAAAAAAATATAGCAGAATCTGTGTAACTTATTTTGACTTGACTTAACTAGGAGATAAAGTTATGGTTTCGCGACATGAGATGCTACTACCGTGACCAAACGTATTGCTTGCCGTGACAAAATTTGCGTGGGTTGCGTCAAACTAGCAACGCATAACATAGCGGTCTGTGTATGTCTAATATTGATCTTTTGAATTGAAAATGTACTACAGCCCATCATTTGTGTCATTAATTAACAAACTGTATAAAATGTATATAAATATTGTTCCGTGTTTCAATTAATGTGAAAACCAGGCTAATGTTAATAATTACAATTGACAAATTACGCAATGTAGATAATTCATACCAAAACTTCAAAAGAGAACACAGCTATTTTATTGTTTAGTGTTTTCACTGTTGTCGGCAGTTCTTATGAGTGCCTCAAGTCTTTTGTTTTTTTTTTCTCGAACTGACTACGCTATTGCCCTAGCAAGGTCTTACCAGCTTCACCGGACTACTAAAGCGAGCGTTTAAGGCACTCAGCTGATGTTTTTTTTTTTTAACGAGTATTATATCAAAAGAGCGGTGACTATTCAACTTGCATTTACAGAGGCATGTAAGCGCGCCTTAAGACGAACGCGGTGTGAAATCAGTATTGTGATAAGCTAACGACCGTTCCCTTACTCGGATTCCATTCGTCGCCGCCGCGTCCTTTCCTATCAATTAAATGGGTTGACGCAATCTCTGTTTAAATTGCTAAGGAAGCGAAATGTTTAAACTTAGTTCTATAATTTCAAACACCCGTCTTGTATTCCTCTCTCTGTGTATCGACTAAAAACGATTGTAACATGTAATGTATTGTAAATATATCACTACATATTATCATAAAACAAAGGTCCGCCACCAAATCTGTGTGTCTTTTTGCTATAAAATTAAAAACTATTGTACGGATTTTCAAGCGGTTTTCACCAGTATATAAAGTATTTTTTAAATATTTTTAAACAACACGTTCGTTAATTTTAAATCATTTGTCATTGTTGCTACGCCTGACGTGATGATATATAACTTATATTCTTCCTCGATATAATACTGCAAGATTTTTTTCAAATTGGACTAGTAGTTCCTGATATTAGCGCGTTCAAGGAAACAAATTCTTAAGCTTTTTGATATTAGTATACAATATGTAAAAAAAAATCATACCTGCCGGAAAAAAATTAAAGTTACTTTCGAGATGTACTCACCAATGAGTACAATGAGTTAAATCATTATATTTTATCATATCCAAATAGAAACCTATAGTTTCCGCCTTTTATTGGCCAAAATAAAATATATTGTGTGGTAAATGTACAAACAAAAGACACAATATTTAATTTATATATCTGAATTACGTAAAACGAATCGTAGAAAAATGAAACGTAAAATAAAATATTTTTACTATCTACTTTATCGTTTTGCAAAATAGCCCTAGTACAACTTCCCTTAATACTTTGCCGTAAAAGGCGAGTGGTGGCCATGGAAAAGGAGGGTCCTTTATTATCTCTGCAGATTTTTAGCGTTATCAAAATTTGAGACAAAATTTTCCTTGACTTTCGACATTATTGACAATTATTTTAGGAGCCCTTATAACTTCGTGAATAATCTCCGGGCATGGATAAACCTGTAAGTCTAATTATGCTTTAAAAAAAAAAACGAAACATAAAAAATGCTTAAAAATTCATAAACTTATGTTAATTAATAAAATAACGTTTCATTCGACCCGAACTAAACTACGCGAGCGCGCCAGCTGTCATCGTGCGGTGTGGCAGTTGCGTGAAACGAAACGTCACAGGTAGAGGTAATCGCAAGATTGGCTCATTCGATATGACACTGTCCACAGCGAACATACTTGAGGGGAGTAACTTGTTTATATTCATGTCTAATTATTTTATGCCTACACCAGGTCACTTTGACGAATTCCTGATGCCTGCAACATTGTTTTGGTGACGACAGTTGTGTTATTTCAGAGGAACTACGTGTTACATTTTAAATAATAATAATTATCATATAATAGGAATGTAAATCTAATGTGTCAGTACTTTTTAGATTTAGTGAAAAAAGTTTTAAGAATAAATAATAAAATACATTTAAACCATTTTTAGGAATGTCTGTCTGTTTGTTTGAACACAACTCACAGCTAAAGTACTGCGATAAAATCATAAAATATTATTTTGTTTGATGATGATGATGAGTATGATATTTCTTGAAGTAACATTTGGTCTTAGTTTCATGAAAATCGGTTCACTCTATCAAAAGTTATTGTAATTTTAATGACGACGCAACTTAAGTACGAGAGAAAAGTAGATAAGTAAAAGGATTTAATATATTGAGATAAATTAATTAGTCATTGTTTTTTTTCCTTTAAGTTCCTCGAAGACGGATTCACGGGTACAGCTAGTCCTAAATAAGTATGAGGTTGCTTGTCATGTTTTTTTTTTTAACAAACCACCTTGAACAGGATTATTACTGGCATTATCAATTAGGTTAATTATATTAAAAGTGTCTTACGATAATTTCAATGTTCTAACAATGTGGTGGCACCCTTGTTAAGACTTTCCAAAGAGTATTATTTTCCATCCACGTCACTTGTGCACAGATAACACAAGACTACAAACTAAGATCCCGTCAAAAACTCCAATTGCTTGTTTAAATATAGCTCCAGTTCATCATAACATATTTAATTTTGTTTCATTGTTACACGCCATTTTAAATGAACCAATCACGATGCTTTATATCGCGCGCGTCACCAAACTTTTACATATCTCTTTCCATCTTAAATTATACACAAAGACAATCCACTAGTTAGTTTATCCTTGTATCTAATATATATTCGAAATCGATTAGAAATATTAACGCCACGATTAAATATATAAATATCGAATTCCGATAATGTTATTTCGAATTAGAAAATCCTCTGGGGACCAATAAAGCGGCACTTACGATTTAAAATATTCGGAACATTTACAGAATTGTAATTTCAAATTTAGAATAAAAGGATCCTATAACTCTTCTGGATTCCCACAGGGAGCGTTGACGGCTAATGATTTAGAACCTCTTTGCTCCTTAATTAATACGGCCACTGAGAATATAGACGTCTCGCTTCAGCTTGTTGTTTAGAGGCTTATACCTATTGCTCTCCATCTCGCTCTGACAATGAGATGTACTTTGAAGTTTATTGAGACATCTCTCCCTTTACGAGTGATTTATTCGATGTCGGTGAGAAATTTTATCGATTTGTTTACTTTTAAAATTAGTGGTAAGTAAGTCACGTTTATCGATTTATGTCTTTATGTTAATTTTATATTGTTATCGCACTTATGTTTTATAGTTTTAAGAGTTTTGTCTAAAATAAGTTGATTAAATCCTTTTATGTTACGCGCCTTTGACACAAGGAAAGAGTTTATTTAACGTAATAGAAAAATACGCTGTGTTTTTGACGTTATACTGATAGTTGTATTTGAAAATCGATCACATAGGTATAACATTTTTGGCAGTCTCTTAGCCTACCATGTATTGGATTTTACATCTTATCCATAATCTTTAAGCTCTATATTTTATAATATTGATGGTGTTTTACGTAATATAGTTTGGTTATTGTGTACAAGTGAAGTGAATGGAAAATAATACCACGGAGGATGGATTCTGACTTGTCACATAAATCTCCTTGGAAAGTCCTTACGATAGAATCAACAGTTTGTTAGTTCATTGAAAAAGTCACAAAAAACTTGTAATAATGTATATATATATAATCTAATCTACTAAAAGATTTGTTCTTAAAAATAAAATGAGAACAGAGTTTTTTTTCCACTGTTTAATGTATGATAGGTGTTATTATCTCTCACACTTGTCGGGCGATTGAATTGTTGGTGGCCGATGCGACTCGAACGTTTACGCAATATTCCGCGGGACCGCAAGTTCGAGACTGGGATATTTCACTAATAATTCCAACCCTTTGTAGTCCGGTGAAGCTGTGAAGGCCTAGTAAGGCCAATACCGTAGTCAGTTCGAGAAAAAAAGAAACTAATATAGTGACTACTAATTTGACATCAATATAGTGACTAGTACCTATGGGTAATGAACGTAATGTCTTTAGAATGAAGACCTATGATTCCTCAATGTTGTTGTATATATAAAAAAATATATTCTAATCTATTATAATACTCTAAACTAGTATTATAATTATATTATAATACTAGTTTTTACTCATGCTTTCTCTGGTGTTAGTATAAATTTTGTATATGCCTGGGATCAGTAAATTCTTCTACGTAAATGTTACCGTATATCTTAGTATATATCCCTGACAATTTGTATTCAAAATTTAATCATGACGTTGAATATTTATGGCGTGAAACTATAGCAAACAAACAAACTCACATTTATAATAATAGCCAGGATTGTTTAATTGTTAATTAGGGCCTAATCAGAATAAAGGGAATTAGCTTACGATTTTATGAAACAATCTCTGTAAGCACATGATTGAAGAGAATAAAAGGAAAGGGCTCAATAACTTAATAATGTATATGTAAGTCATAATCAAGCGGTCGGCACGCGAACTCGCCTCTAAACGGCGACCGTTTCACGCATTTTTATGTAAACATAAACATTGTACAAACTAACGTGCAGTGTTTAATCCCAAGTTTGAAATCCGATTAGGCCTCCCACGGCAGCGGCTCAAGCCTAGGTTCGATCCCTCGGTAGGGAGCCCTTGAGTGCGTTGCTTGCGTGATACGGTGACACACAAATATACGTCACTGCTACAGCACTGCACGATCACCCCCACACACGTGCATGCCTACACGCTTACACATGAAAGTGGAAGGATTTACTTTTTTTTCCCTTATCGAACTGAAAAACTCTCAATTTTCCGATAATAAATATATGGAGGAGTTGTTGAGGCGTGTATGCTTGGTACACATACACGTCTCAACAACTGATACATATATGAATAGTTAGCTAGGTTAACTAAATTAGATCGCGATTTTGCATGCAACAGGCAACAGCCAAGCCGAGGTGTGCCGTGCACCCTTGAGCTGGTTGCCAAAATAAAATCGGCTGAGTGCCTTAAGCGCTCGCCTTAGTAGTCCGGTGAAGCTGTTAAGACCTTGCAGGGTCAATAGCGTAGACATTTCGAAAAAAAAAAAACCAAATTTGAACATAAAATCATCTCTAGAAGTCCACTGTACAATATTTCGAAGTTCTACGAATTCTTGCGACACACACGCCGGTACACAGATGTGTGTCGTGAATTTTTATATGTATGAATAAAATTAGTTAAGCTTAGACACATTCGCGATCTTGCATCCAAGGCAACAGTTCAAGATCAGGTTTGGACACTCTGGCAAGCAGCAACTCTGTAGCCAAGCGGCGAAGTATATTAAGCATTCGTCGAAGGAGTCCGACGAGGATATAAACTCCCATCAGGCCAGAAGCGTAGCCAGTTCGAAAAAAAAAAAACTAACTGTAATATCACCTAATATTGGTATAAATGCCATATTATTCAATAAAAAACTGTTTAAAAACGTTCCTTCATTTAAAACTTAAGATCATCTAAACGCCCAATGTTTATTTAAATGAACACGAGACAAAAAAATAAGGACTGAATGTTTCATTTAAAAAAAATAAGCTGAAATGCTTGGGCCGGTAGATGTAAAAACATATTTTATAACATATTGACCACTGGGTTTTTTTTTCTCGAACTGACTACGCTATTGACCTCGCAAGGTCTTAGCAGCTTCACCGGACTACATTGACCATTCGCTTTTTAACTCATTTTGATTATTACAGCTTGAACCTTTGGAGGTTTTATTGTCTATTTTCAGTGTATCCGCTACAAAACAGCTTATAAATCCCATAGTTCAGTGAAGCTGTAAAGATCTTTACAGGTCAACAGCGTTTACATTTCGAAAAAAAACTAACGTGGATGGACGTTATTTCGTATCCTTGCAACTGAGTCGTGGCTTCCGCTGAAGGAAAGGATTTTCAACTTGAGGATGGTAGCCAGTCAGGCAAGCTTAGAATGAACCTGAACATGCTCTGTGCTCAATTGCTAGGATTCGACCCTACGTCCACGTGTCCGAACACGCTATCATTTAAGGCAATCATCGCTTTATATTCCCGCTATTAAATTTTATCATTACTGATAATCCCCTTGCGAGTAGCATAATGATATGCAATTTGAACGATATTGTGAAGAATTATCTATCTACCTATGAAAGCCAAGACAAAATCAATTCAGCCGAACTGACAAAATAACAACAACCCCAACATAACATTTATTTATTCTGCATATACGAGTTTTTTAAATATTAATGTGCCCTAGTCCCAGATTTAGGTCGACACAGTATCCTATACATTAGTCTTTTATATGAGTAATAAATAAAGAAAAAAAATAAATGTTTTTTTTTTACTCTAACGATGTATTATAGTTCTATCCTATATAGGGTTCCGTGGAGTAGTTTACATTTTTTAGCGCAATATAGAAATTATGATTAAGTATTTATACGTAGTATTATATTATTATACACGGTTTTGTTCGTTAATTAGTTAGAGGAATATTATCACTTGTATAACCAAGAAGCCTCAAAACTTTTGGGCTTGTAAAAAAATCTCTTTATACTTTTTTTAACAAATTTAAGTCATTAAAATTTTCTAACTTCAGGAGAAAGTAAAAAATTTATTTAGTTTTTATTCATTTATTATTTGTTTAGTGAAGAAATAAAGATCAAAATATAATTTATTTACAAATCATTTGAAATAATCCATCATTAGGATTTTATCAGATTGTAGCATCTTTAAGATGAATATATTGGTCCAATATTTTTAAATTGTATTCTTCCATTATGAAATATATTTTTTTTTCTAGCATCTTTTACATAATATAGCCTAACTATAGCCCCAAAGTAGGTAATGCCTGTCCCTTGGAAGCCTTATGCCTGGTTACAAATTGCCTTTAATTGATGGTGGCGCGTATGGAGTTTATAATATTTAGAGGAAATTACATTTTAAGAATGAAAGTTAAAACAAAGAAGGAACAAAGATCGTAAATAACTAAATAAATGTTAAAGTATGAGAGAGGGTGTGTGTAGTTATGATGAGTGTGTGTGAAAAAGTGGATGAATGTCTGTGCTAGTATAACAGATATGTATAATTCTTGGAATGTTAATAGAGTACTTTAAGTATATTTTCCATCTGTTCATTGACAATGCTATGAAGGCATCATTTGGTGGCAGTTTTGGATGGTAGCGTGAGCAACGTATGAAGTTGTAGTCGTCCACGATTTTAGCAATTTTATTGCACACGTGGGGAATTAGAAATCTAGGCATTCTTAGAGCAAAGGATGATTTAGCAGCTGGAATGGGCACGTTAAAGATGCGTTTTGTAGCAAAGAGTTGAGATTAGCAACTTTTACTATAGTACGTCGGTTCGCTCGTGCTGGAGTAGATTGAATCTATATCTCGGGAACATATCTTTCTTTCTACTCTAGTAACCCTATGTCCTTCTCTGTATTATAATATTATTTGGTATACCATTAATTGTATAATGCTTATGCGATGTGTCAAGAGAAAGAGAATTGACTTACGTTATTAAATTACGACCACTCCTCTTTCCCATTATATTGACAATTTCGAATATATTTATCTCTAAACTATAAAATTGGAGAAACAGTTATAATATTATTGGAACTGATGCTTTTGCTTCATCAGAGTATTAAAATAAAAATAAAAAATTGTACGGAACTCACTATTTTGATATAAAATACAAACAACCCGACTCGGTCTTAACATGTTCCAACTCCAGGTGTTGCGTACGGGGTCACGGTGCTATACCCATGAATCGCCCACGGCTGACCACGTGCCATATTGTGCGGCGGTTGGCAACATATGGCACCCCTAATATACGTTTTTAATTGTCTCCCATATAACATTATTGGGTGCTTTGTTTTGTTTTCGGTATCGTTATGAGTTACTGTTTTACTAATGGGGTTCGTTTTTTTTTCCCGGTCTGTTTACGTGTATTCCTACGAACAAAAATCGAATGCGATAAAACGCATTCTTTAATGTAATTCAAGAATTAAGAAGATCTAGAGCTTATGATCATTTTTGGGAAAGGTATAGCGATCGAGTAATTTAGAAGGAATTTCGATTCTATTTCGCAGCTGTTTTACACCATAGGAGGCTAACGAATAGGCGGGTCACCTCATATTAAGTGATCACCACCGTCCATAGAGACTAGCAATACCAGAGGAGTCGCAAGTACGTTGCCAGTCTGTGTTTGGGGGAAAGGGGGGGGGGGGAGAAGGTTGGGGAGGTGGGCCTTCGATGCTCACAGTGACCGAAACAAAATAATGCAAGCACTGTTACTTCACGTCGGTTTTTTGTATGTCGGGTGGTAGTAACGCTGGACGAAGTCGACCCATTCATACTGAAACCAGTAATAGCTACAGCGTGGCTAGGATCGTGGAATTGTGTATTTAGTTTTTTTTGCAGTTTAGTTGAGTTTGAGTTAATTCAACCCCTTTGGGTTGTGGCAAAGGGGATGAAGGTTTAAATAAAATCGGCCAACTTTACGTAATCAGTAAATTAGTCATTTTATTGTACCTATAAATTATATAATAATAAATAGTCGAAGATAATTAATACATAGAAAATACAGAAAACGCCGAGAGAAATTGCAAGTTTAAACATAAACTTTTCGGAAGAAATTATCTAAATTTCAGTGACGTGACAATCCGTTGCGCTCAGAAGAACTAAAAGTATAAATAAACAAACAGACGAGGATAGTGACTTTTATATTAATTTTAGATGATAATATTTATGACACGTACACAATGCCTAACAGGAATTATATGCCTGGTTGTTAAGGTTCACGAATTAATTAGAATTCGTAGAATGTAAATTGGATATTTGCATTAAAACTAACGCGAGGGGAGCACTGCTGCATTTTTTCTTGAATAATCGTATGGTGTTTTGATATTATTTTGAAAACATTATCTACACATATGATCTGTTAGGAAATTCGGGCTATTTTTTATTGTTTACTAACTGTACCCGTAACTTCATCTGCACTGTCTATTATTTTTAAACTAAATATATAGTTTACCTATATATTTGTATAGAGAAAGAATGTCAAAAAAAAATTGGCAAAAAAAATAGGCTGAAATTCACTATTACCCTACTTTTTCTCTCGTACTTAACTGACGCCATAATTTAAACTACGACAACTTTTGGTATAGAAGACGGATTTAAATGAAACGAAGACTTATTAGTGTTAGTCGAAGATATGTTTTGTCATAAACTTAGTGCTTTAGTAGTGATGTTTGTACAAACAAACAGACAGATTATTTCATTACTTATCCTTAGTCACTTTCAATTATTTTCATCACTAAAAAAAACGTTCAATTTACATTCTTATTGCGTGTAGGTATAGTAAATAACTAGTGATTCAGTGTCATTTATTTTAAATTGAAGGATGGTTAAATCTGATTTTCGTAAAATATGTATGTGTGGTCGAAATAATAAACTATTGTTTGTTCTACGCATGAGAATGGTTGATTAAATTATAACTTGGATGTAAAAAAATGGTCAAATTAGTCAGTCTCGACTAACATAATATCATGAACTAATACAATAGTAAATATACAGCATATAATTGGTTAGAACAAATTATAGCCGACATAACGGAAAGGTGTTATCTGCTATTCATTTTTTAATAGTTGCGGTAACTGTTAAATAAAAATAAAATTATCGCGCATTGGGACATACGATGAACGCGTAAACAAAACTCATGTTTACCACCTGTCTTTAATTTATTTCAACCTATGAATAACAGAAACACGCTTTTAATATCATTACTAACATTACCAACTAGCTGTGCCCGCGACTCCGTTTACGAAGAACCTAATTCAAAAAAGCGCGAGTAATAAAATCATCTGAATATATTAAGTCCATTTACTTATCTACTTTTCTCTCGTACTTAAGTCACGTCGTCATTAAAATTACAATAACTTTTGATAGAGTGAACCGATTTGAATGAAACCAAGAGTAAATGTTACTCAAGGAATTTATGAATTTCTTAGGAGGTATTTTTTTCGAACTGACTACGCAATTGATCTAGCGAGCTCTTAGCAGCCACGCTGAAGGTATTATTGGTTTCAGTATGAATGGTTCGGCTTGTCCGGGGTAGTACCACCCTCTCACAGAAAACCGACGTAAAATAAAAGTGCTTGCATTGTTGCTTTCGTTTGGTCAGTGAGAGCGCCGGAGTCCCATCTCTCCTCCCCTCACCTCTCCTCCCCCTTCCCCTCTTCTATAACTACTCTCCCTTTCTCTCCATTCCCCCAACAAACACAGGCTGACAATGCTCTTGCGACTCCTCTGGGGTTGCCAGTGTCTATGGATGGCGGTGATCACTTAACAACAGGTGACTCGCCTGTCCGTTTGTCTTCAATATGATATACAAAAAAAAAACAATATATATAACGTCAAGAAAGATGATTTGAACGTAATTAATTGTACTCACATTTTCTTTTGCATTGTTTTTTAAATTTAGACATTAAATGCAATTATTACGTTTCAATATAAATGAAATAATATTGTACGTTTTTTTTTTCTAAGAACTCAATCGCGCCTCATTCGTAATTATGTCTACCCGTGTTACATCAAATAACACTTGAAGATAAAAAAAATATCACATAAGCCGCACGTATTCGCAATTTGTCATTGGAATAGTAATTGCTCATCAAACTAACATGGCAAGATAAAGAAATGCTTTAAAAAAAAATGTTAATAACTTATAATGACTTTTGATAACTGCTTATTTATTATTTAAGTTGATGTTAATTAGCCAAGTAACGGACTAGCGTTTAGCATAAGTGATCTATTTGCATAGTATTATTCATTTAAATCTATCTAGTACCGTTGCTGTTTTTATGTCTATTATAATGCAGGCAGGTGCTTATACTATTATTACTGCGTAGGTTCAATGTTCTAATGAGTTTACTTTCAAAGTACACCAGGTGAAAGGTTAAACACTCGCAGTATTCTAGGATATGACATTTCATGGTCACATTTAACATATAAAATAATAGCATTAAAACAAATACTAATAAACAACCAAGAAAACCTAAGTTACAGTTTGTTCTAAGACTTTCAAAAGTATAAGCTACAGACGTGTAAATAAAATAACAAGACTAAGTTCAATGACCGGTACAAAAAGCTACAATGGCGACCCGGAGTTACTTTTACTTTCGATAGTAAAACGGGCAATAATCCCTTTTGTTTTGTTCTTGGCGTTCCCACGTGCAATTTTAAATGAAAGTGTAATACCCGATGGTCATTGACACTATGCTTTAACATAAATGCAAATAGGATTGTGTATAATTTTTATTTTTTGTAGATAATTAGGTCAAATATTAAGCACCTATTTTTTAATTGATTTGAAACGAGAATCGAGTACAGAGTGCCCTCTAGACATATTGCTACTGTCTAAATAGTCACTTGATATAAAGCTAATAACCATCATAGCCACGCGTTGTTGTGGCTAAGTTATTAAAAGTTAGTTAATAAAATTATAATAACTGAACACGTGCACCACAAAATAAACTGGTGTTGAAAAAGAAATTCAAAACTAAAAAAACGCGACACTATTTAAGATATATCTATAAAAATCAATTTAGGCACTGACAACGCGCTTATGAATATTAAAACTACCACCGGTTCCGAAAATAACCGACAAGTCACTCGATCTGGTTTATATTTTCATAATGCATAACAATACACAAAATATTTTATAGATTTGGTTTTTACAAGTTCACAGAACTACTATTTTTATACACATATACAGTTACATTCGTTATAACGGTCAATCCTACAGTTTTCGGTCAACTAAATTGAAGCGCCATCTGTTTGCGACTGATGATACTTACAATTAATAACAATAATCAACATTGACAACAATTTAATCCGTGATTTAAAAAAATTGAGGACACTAATCGAATTATAAACTATCCTATATCTCAAGTTGAACCAAATTATACGTAACTGTCAACTCTCCTAAAGATCGGTTGAGTAGTTTTGGAGTTCATTGTGGACAAACATCATATTAGATTTTTATATATTTAGACTTTCTTTAGATGCTACTAATAACGCTTATATTCAGAAAGTTTTGTAGAGTAAGAAAGAGAGACAGTCAATATAATAATGTACGGTTATACCACCATCAGCCGATGTTATTAAGCGAGGTTGCACATTGCTCAATGAAGCGACGATGCGTCAATAGAAGAGCTTCTGCCCGCGACTTCATCCGCGTGGAATAGTTACTTTGAGCTAACTAACAGGCAGTGGAAGCTCTGAAAAATACAAATATATATTTTTTTATATCATAGGAGGCAAACGAACAGATAGATCGCCTGATGTTAAGTGATCACCACCGTCGATAGACACTTGTAACGCCAGGGGAGTCACAAGTGCGTTGCCATCCTGTATTGGGGTGGGGGGGAGAGAAAGGGTAGAAAGACGGAGAAGGGGAGGGTGGGTCTCCAGCGCTCTCACTAACCGAACGAAACGCAACAATGTAAGCACTGTTACTTCACATAGGTTTTCTGTGGGAGGGTGGTACTACCCTAGACGAGCCGACCGACTCATGCTGAAACCAGTAATAGCTTCAGCTTGGCTCTACCACCTACAAAACTATGATTACGATATGATTTAAAAAAATTCTTTATTGGTACTCCGCTCTTATTTGATCTTAACGTGACATATGAGTTCTCCAACACTGAAAGAATTTTCCAAATGTGACCAGTTGTTCCTACAATCTCACAAACTTTACCACTTTATAATATTAGTTAAGATAAAATACTTAACAAGTCAGATAATAGAAGTAGTAGATAATAATAGTCTTCATAATTAGAGCTAGCCTTACGGTTTCACTTTTGCTTAATCTCCCTTGCTTTCCAAGTACCCTATACCGCGCCACATGGCATGCCCGTATTATTATTTCACTCTCGCGCTTAGCGATTTTATGACCTAAAATTTGTATGATAATAACTCCAAATACCACTACCCGATTAGGCCTCTCACGGCAGCGGCTCAAGCCTAAGTTCGATCCCTCAGTAGGGAGCCCTTGAATGCGTTGCTTGCGCGATACGGTGACACACAAATATACATCACTGCTACGACACTACACGATCACCCCCACACACGTGCACGCCTACACGCTTACACATGAAAGTAGAAGGGTTTACTTTTTTTCCCCTTATCGAACTGAAAAACTCTCAATTTTTCGATAATAAATATATGGAGGAGTTGTTGAGGCGTGTATGCTTGGTACACATATACGTTTCAACAACTCATACATATATGAATAGTTAGCTGGGTTAGCTAAGATAGGTCGCGATTTTGCATGCTACAGGCAACAGCCAAGCCGAGGTGTGCCGCGTACCCTTGAGCTGGTTGCCAAAATAAATTCGGCTGAGTGCCTTAAGCGCTCACCTTAGTAGTCCGGTGAAGCTGTTAAGTCCCTGCTGGAGCAATAGAGTAGTCAAATCGAAAAAAAAAAATGTCAAAAGATTTTTTTAATGTACCGGGTAGTTCGAAACAAAGAAAAAAAACTCGGTGATTTTATAATGTTACGTATATATAGAATTCATAATTCATTTTAATTTGATAACTATTTTCAATTTAAAATTAGAACAAAAAAAAATCACTATCTGATAGTTAAAGAGCGTAATGACTATTTATTACAAAAGGTGATAAAACCGCCGCCTCTCTCGATTAGTGACGTAACGAAAGACATTATCGATAAATCGAATCGATTGGCCAACGCCGCTTATCTTGATCGACGGGGTAAAACAATAAACTTTATTTTATAAAAAGAAGGAATTTAATGATTGGAATCGTACGATAATAAAGAATATTTTTATATTTATACTACAGTTTATATTTTACTGTTTCGCCAGGTTGCACAATAATGCTTCTTGCGACGTGCCATCAATTTTTGTATATTTTTTACATTGAAACCAGTAAAATGTATTACTAATAAATTAAAATTCTTGTAATGAAATCTTCTTTAGGCGCGTTGGGCACTTTTTTGGGTAAACAAAAATCATGGAACTCACGTTACCATCACCTCACGCTTCCCACCTATACTAATAATAGGTCTTTACCTATGTAACTGCCGTTCTGCAGTACTGGCCATTTCAAATCAAAATTATTTTTGTTTGGCTTTGAGTTCTAATTTCAAATTAATTTTATTTTAAAAACATTAAATTCTTTTTCCAAAAGCAGTCATTTGTTTATTGATTAGTGTTTCATTTTCATCCCATTTCAATCTTTTTTGTCATCATGGATACGTTAAAACTTCGAGTAATTATGGAATATGAGTACCGTCGAGGCAGCAACGCGGCACAAGCGGCACGCAACATCAACGACGTTTACGGAGCTAACACTACAAGCCAACGCACCACCTGCTATTGGTTTCTTCGCTTTCGTTCTGGGAATTTCGACTTGAAAAATGAACCTTGCGGTAGTCTGAAAACTTTGGTCGACAATGACGAATTAAAGGCGATTCTGGAAGCTGATGGTACACAATCTACGGCTGAATTAGCAGCAGCTTACGACGTTAGCGTCAAAACAATATTGGTCCATTTGTGTCAAATTGGCAAGGTAAAAAAGCTTGACAAATGGGTGCCCCACAAACTCAATGATCGCCAGCGCGAAGTACGCGTCGAGACGTGCCTTGCACTACTCAACAGACACACAAATGAAGGAATTTTGAACCGCATTGTTACCTGCGATGAAAAATGAATTCTGTTTGATAACCGCAAGCGCTCAGTAAGTTGGTTGGATCCTGGTTCAGCACCTAAACAATGCCCTAAACGAAAACTTACCCCTAGAAAAGTGATGGTCACTGTTTGGTGGTCTAGCGTCGGTGTGATTCATCACAGCTTCTTACCAAACGGGTGAGCGTTACTGCAGATGTGTACTGTGAAGAACTGAACGCAATGATCGAGAAGCTGGGACATCTCCAACCAGCATTGGTCAATCGCTCATCTCCGCTACTCCTGCACGACAACGCGCGACCTCATACCGCACAGCAGACGGTCTCCAAGTTGCTAGAACTGGTGTTGGAAATTGTCCGTCATCCGCCCTACTCACCAGACCTTGCGCCTACAGACTACTACTTTTTCCAGAATTTGGATAACTCCTTGGTGGGAAAAAAATTCAATACCCGAGAGGTAGTACAAAATGCCTTTGAAGAATTTGTTGCCTTCCGTCCAGCTGATTTCTTTAAGAAGGGCATCAATAAACTTTATTGCATGGGTGATTACTTCGATTAATACAAATAAAAAATACATGAAAAAAATTCGTTTATATTTTTTCATACAAAAATGGCAATTTCATAGGTAAAGACCTAATATTATACAAAGGTAAAGTTTGTGAGGTTGTAGGAGGTAATCTCAAGAACTACTGCTCCGATTTAAAATATTCTTTCAATGTCATATAGCTAATCTATCAAGGATTATTATAGGCTATATATCATCACGCTAAGATCATCAAGGGCGAAGCACCAATGAAGAATGTTTAAAAATCGGGATTTTTTTCCTTTTGAGTGCTTCCGCTACGTGTTGGTTACCCCGAAGTAACTATTGCACGCTAACTAAGTCGCGGGCAGAGGCTAGTAAGTTATATACATATATGTACATATATATACCTCCGTATTTTATTACATTTCAATTTATGAAATTTCAATGATTTTCAATATATTTAATGTAATAGTTCAAAACAGAATACAGTTAATCTATTATATTGAGTATTCACATCTGTCAGCAATCCTTATTCTTTTCACTAAGGTTTTCAACTATTAACGTGTGACATTTTACTGCATTTCATCACAATCACTACTAATATTAAGAAGTGATGTGTTCCGAGACGAAGATAAGCTACGTCTGTAATTCTAAATGTCTTCAAGGTACCCAGGTATAATTATTAAGCAGTTGTTTTTGGTGACCGACTGATATAGGCTTAGGTGGTTGATGCTCTTGTATCACTAGAATCATTATACGAGTTTTAAAGTGAAACTTTCATATGGGAGGGATTTGAATTCCGATCTGCAACCATTTTATGTAACAAAAAGTGTTGGGGGTAAACACTGTATCAAGTAGGGCATTGAAAACACGTGTTCTCGTCCGATCACCGAAGTTGAACAACTTCGGACGCGGTCCATACTTGGATTGGTGACCGTCTCGAAGCACCGTATAGCATTGACTTTTTCTTATATTTTTTGAATTATTTTTTTTTTCTGTAAGACAAATGTTTCACTTCTTCCTTGTGGCTTTATAAATATGCAGCTGTCGTGTTTTTATGTTGCACTCTACTTAAATATCAAATATCGGATACGGAAAAATGTGACGAACGAAATGACTTTTTTGAGACATCAATAGATATATTAACAATTTAAATCAAAAAGAACATTCCTATGTTGTGTTTTGAATGTTCTATGTTGTGTTTAATTTGAATAAACCTATCAAAATAAATATAAATAAATGCTTTAAGTAACATTTTTGTTTTACAACATTGACTATGGTGAATATAGATTATAAATATCTAACAAATCAATCGTAAGCGACTATAACAAGCAAGTTGTGTGATAACTTGAATTTAAGGCTTTTTTTATTTTACTAAACATAAATTACCATTTTTTTAAGTTCAAAATAGGTTACATTCAAATGTCTTCCATAAATTACAATTATTAATAGAAATATTAAGATAAGACCTGAAGTTTTGTAATTCTATAGTCATTTATGTAATCGTGTAGATGTTTTGAAATAATTGTCACAATAAGTTACTTGTTTATTATTAACTCAATATGTATTATTGATAAATGGCATTGAATAAACAAGATAACATGGACTTCAAAAATATTTTTTTAAATAAATTTGAATGTATATACGTCTGTTGTATAAACTTAATTAAATTAATAACTTAGTAATAAGTGAAGTACGAAGCAGCTGGAAGCGTATTTATTTTAAATAGATAACAAATGATTTACCGTAACATTTTATGTAAAATGTGTTTCTGTTTGATATTTACTTTATAATTTCGATTGTAACGTTGATAAATACGCAACCTATGCATATGAATGCAATTTATATTTCTGTTGTTTGTTCGGAATTATTATTGAAACAGCTTAACCGATATTAATCAGTCATTACGAGCTTATATAGAAAGTAAGCAGTAATAATTACATTTAACAGAAGTAGGTTAAATCATCACATAAAATATAATCGAAGAAATAAATACGATGTTTAACTTGCTTGCTTGGGCTATTGCCTTACCTACACTATTACTTACTATTAATGCAAGCTAAGTATACATGCATACATTAATATGTATCTCGCGGCTTCGTATTTTTGCTAAATCTAACTAAAAGAACGACGTATTCACTATCCAATTAAAATATGTAACTAATTCCGATGAAACAAGAAAATACTTTCATAACTTCAAAGTCACAAACAAAGTTCTGGATACAATCTAAATGTTATATTCAATTTATCATATATTTAGTCGCCAAAATGAATATAACTTGTGCTTTGGATTTTTCGTGAAAATGGCTTTATCTGTTCCTGGGAATAACGTGTTTTATCTGAATCAATTATGGACTACCCTTTATTTTTTAACTGTAATATTGCCATTTCGTGGATACATAACTATATTTTTTTAATAATTTTTAACAGCTCTAAGCTTTTTTAACAGCTTTAAGGTTTTAACAGCTCCACCGGACTACTAAGGCGAGCGCTTAAGGCACTCAACCGATTTTATTTTGGCAACCATCTCAAGGGTGCACGCACACCTCGGCTTGGCTGTTGCCTGGTCATGCCGGCTATAATGACGAAAGTCACCCGGTACTGGATATGCTCAGGCCGATCCCGAAACGCGACGCGCAGAACGAGTCACTATGGCGGGCTTTTTCGCCATATATATGGTGGTTGCGACCCAGTCTTGCTGTAAAACCCTTCCACTCCGCTTTCGCCATTGCCTCGTTCGTTATTCAGCAGGGTGCACCACGTGCAGGTGAGGTTGGTTTGGGTGTCTCAAGTCTTAAGATGTTACTCAACACCCCTTATCTTTAATGCCTAACCCATATGTTCAACATAGCGTAACTCTATGTAGCTTGGATGTTACTCTAAAAATGATCTATGTATCAGTAAAAGCCTCTTGAAACTCGGTTCAACCGTAAATTCAGTCGAACAAAGAATAGGCTCATCAATTGTCAATAGAAATTAGTCAGTTACTACATTTTTATTACATCATAATTATAGACTAACAACGTTTTAATGATGTTAAATCGTTATAATCATCGAAAGAAATCGTAATTTATTTTTAAGAGTTATCGATAACATTTATCATTGGTTTATCGCGTCCCTACATCAAGCACATGGTGTCTCCCACGTGAAATGACCGAGGTAATTGGCGAACTTCAAATGATTACAAAAAATATTCCCATAATTGTCTGCTTGCTTTTCACGGATTCGTTTGATTTAAAAAAAAATTAAACAGATTCTAGATATAAATAATTAAAAAAATAGATAATAAGCTCATTTGCCTTTTAATTTATCTATACTTCATTATCATTACATAGTATGTCACAAAGTTCACTAGTACGTCTCTCAGTCTGTCTGTTCGCGATAAACTCAAAAACTACTAAACGAATTTTTATGCGGTTTTCACCAATATATATGGTGACTGATGAGGAAGGTTTTGGTATATAATTAGTCAAGTAGTTTCTTATAATCAGGGTGGGACAACTGGTAATATTATAAAGCTGAAGAGTTTGCTTGCTTGAACGCGCTATTCTCAGGAACAAGTGGTCTGATTTGAATAAATTCTTTCAATGTTATATAGCTCATTTATCGAGGAGTGTTATAGGGTTATATCGCGCTAAGATCAATTGGAGCGGATCATCAATGAAGATTAAAGTTAGCGTTAGCCCAAAGTAACTATTACACTACGAAGCTTCTAGCGTTGCATAAAAAATATAATTTAGTATACTATATTTTAATATATTTTAGGGGTGTAAGGGTTGTCGAGTAACATCTTAAGACTTGAGACACCCAAGCCAACCTCACCTGCACGTGGTGCACCCTGCTGAATAACGAACGAGGCAATGGCGAAACCGGGATGGTAGGGTTTTACAGCCCGACTGGGTCGCAACCACCATGCATATAGCGAAAAAGCCCGTCATAGTGACTCGCTTCTGCGCGTCGCGTTTCGGGATCAGCCTGTGCATATCCAGTACTGGGTGACTTTCGTCATTATGGCCGGCATGACAGCGGCAACCGGCGATGGATAATCTGTCTCTCGGTGGTTGCCGATGTTTTTGGATTGTACTATGCTTAACATCAGGCATAGTGCAGTCACTATACCGTGCTTCGATAAAAAAAAAAAAATAATATCAAAGTTTTTGACATCAGTGCTTTTTAATTTAGTTTTCATATGTTTTCACTAGAGGTGCCTCTAGTGAACAGATGAAATAGCGAAACGGTTCAACATATTACTGAGGTCCCATCAACCTGTTAAGACCATAGTAGGTCACTAGCATAGTCAGGTCGAAAAAGAAAAAAATCAACTTATTCAAAAACTAGCTGTGCGACTCCTTCCACGTGGAACCTAATATAAACAAACAGTGGTTAATAAAATAATCTGAATACAATAAGTTCATTTACTTATCTACTTTTCTCTCGTATTGAACTCGAGCTGTTATACAAATTACAATAGCTTTTGATAGAGTGAACCGATTATAGTAAATCTAATACTAAATGTTACTCGAGAAATTTTTTTTTGATTTTCTTGATCAAGTTTTCTCGTGAACACAGTACTTTAGCAGTGATGCGTATTCTAACAAACAAACAGACTGTTTTCTCTAAAAATGATGAATTATATTTTTTTACTCTGTCTAGACACCTGCACCATTTTTTCTTTTACAAAAAACAAAAACATACAGATTACATTCACATTCTTATTATTTATATAGATACTAATAATTTCGTCATAATAACAAATGCAGGCGGAGTCAGGGCCATTTTTAATACATAAATAAGCTTTTCTGCAAACAGTAGGCGTGTCCATATTTGCCGCGACAAATCACATCTCATAATTCGCTAAGGGATGCTGTCTATAACCGAAATGTATATGCAAGGGTGCTGTTAGAGCATGTATTATGTTTCTAAAACGAGTCCGTGTTATGGGGAAGAATTATTCGTTAATTAGACTCTATTTTTTAAGGCATAAAATAAATAATCTCTTTTATGTCGTGGGTATACAGTTAAAGAAGTGATCGGCTTGAAAATATAATATATATTTGAAATACCTGCAAGCAAATGTTTTTTAAATTATATTTTAAAATTTATTAAAAGAAACTGTGTCATTCGTGCTGTCTATTAATATATTATTAATTTATATTAACAGATATATATATATATATATATATATAACTCTAAACGATGGAGATTTTGTCGGGATTTTAGTTTGTCATGTAGTGGATTTTATACTTTATTCATAATCTTGTGTTATTTGACTCTATATATTGTAAATTTGGTGATGTGTTACGTAATATAGTTGATTGTGCATAAGTGAAGTGAATGGAAAATAGTACAACGGAGCATGAAATTCTGAGATGCCATAAAAATTCCCTGGAAAGTTATAATAAAAGAGCCACCATATTGTTACAACAATGAAATAATCACAAGACGATTGTAATTACTCGATAGTGGCAGTAATAATCTGAAAGATTGGTTAACCAAAAAATAAATAAAAAAGTGTGCTTAATTTTATTAAAGCCACAAGCAAGGAAGCCACTATCTTTGAAAATAACATTGAAATAATCACACGACGCTTGTAATATTGTTAACTACACGACCATGGCTTTTTTTTTCGAACTGACTACGCTATTGACCCAGCAAGGTATTAACAGCTTCACCGAACTACTAAGGCGAGCGCTTGCGGCACTCAGCCGATTTTACTTAGGCAACTCGCTCAGGGGCGCACGACACATCCCGGCTTGGGCTGCTGCCTGACAAGTACAATTCACGACCTATCTGAGCTGACCTAAGTCAATTATTCATACATATATGAGTTGTTGGAGCATACATATGCACCAAGCATACATACCTCAACAACTCTTATATATATTTCGTATCGGATAATTTTCCAAACCATTTCAGTTCTATAAGGGAAAGAAACAAAACTCTTCCACTTTCACGTGTAAGGGTGTATGCTAGCACGTGCGTGGGGGTGATATGTGTACTGTTGTTGCAGTGATGTAAGATTTTGTGTCACTGTATCGCGCGAGCAGCGCACTCAAGGGCTCCATACTGAAGGAACGGACCTAGGCTTAAGCGGCTGCCGAGGGGGGCCTAATCTGGTGTGCAGGAGCGAAATTTACCCCCAGACCACGGCGGCGTGATCGGTGGTTACGCGGGCGTGGGTGTCAACACGCTCTGTTTGGAGACACGACAATGGCAGTAATAATCTGAAAGATTGGTTGCCAAAAATAAAATTTTAAAAATCCCTAAACGAAATATAATATAATTTATTTTAAATATATGTGTGTTTGTACGAAATAATCTTTCTGAAAACCTACTAACTTAGATTTATTATGTAGATTTATTATAACCTACCGTTGGATTACAAACATATTTAAAAGGACACTGGGCTGTTCATGCTGTCTATTTATATGTTATATACTTGTATTAACAAATATAGATACCGTAAACGAAATATAATACATTTATTCTATTAACATATGTATGTTTGTACGAAATAATTTGGCTCAGTAACAATTAATACTATAGATTCAAAATTAATGAAGTGATTTATTAGTTACTGTTGAATTAATTATAATTTAAAGCTTTATTTAAAAAGTCTGGAGATAATAGTCGTTACTAATGTTATAAATGGGATAGTGATTCTGTTTGTTTTTAGACTTTCACACATCAACTACTCAACAAACTATAATGAAATTTTATTCACACATTTTAACGGATAAACTGAAGTCTATAGTGTACAGTTCTTATAGTTTTTTTTTTTTTTTTTCGAAATGTCTACGCTATTGACCCAGTAAGGTCTTAACAGCTTCACCGGACTACTAAGGCGAGCGCTTAAGGCACTCAGCCGATTCCATTCTGGCAACCAGCTCAAGGGTGCACAGCACACCTCGGCCAGGCTGTTGCCTGTTGCATGCAAAATCGCGACCTATCTTAGCTAACCTAGCTAACTATTCATATATGTATGAGTTGTTGAAACGTATATGTGTACCAAGCATACACGCCTCAACAACTCCTCCATATATTTATTATCGGAAAATTGAGAGTTTTTCAGTTCGATAAGGGAAAAAAGTAAACCCTTCCACTTTCATGTGTAAGCGTGTAGCGTGCACGTGTGTGGGGGTGATCGTGTAGTGTTGTAGCAGTGATGTATATTTGTGTGTCACCGTATCGCGCAAGCAACGCACTCAAGGGCTCCCTACCGAGGGATCGAACCTAGGCTTGAGCCGCTGCCGTGGGAGGCCTAATCGGGTGTTCTTATAGCAAAAAGGTTTGTCTCAGTGTTAAGTTAAATCTATAACAACACGAGCGAAGACGCGAGTAATCTAAATTATACTTATTTTGTGGTTCCAATAGAGTTACGTGAACACCTAGTATTAAAAAAATAAGGAAACTATACTTCTATATAGGTTTTATAACATGTCTATATATATTCATAATCCAATAAATACGTAATAAAATACACTTTAAAAACTTTTCGAAATGTCTGTCTGTCTGTTTGTTTGAACATGCATTACTGATAAAGTACAACGTTCATGATAAAAATTTTGCACAAAATCATTAAGCATATCTTAAAGTAACATTTAGACTTTGTTTCTTTAAAATCGAGTCGCTCAATCAAAAGTTATTGTACTTTTAATGCCGACGCAAACTACGAGAGAAAAGTAATTAAGTAAATGAAATTAATACATTCATATGGCTTTATTAGTGACTGTTTAAGTAGAGAAATAGCAATTTCACGTCATCGTATTGGCTTTTATAGGTTATGTTTGTTATATTTTAAATTCTCGAATGCAATTACTTAGGTACGTGTTACCGAACAGGTGTAATTTCAACTTACGCCATTTTGTGTTTTTTTTTTTATGTGTATTAAATGTTCCATATTATTTTAACTATTTAAATAAATACCACAAACATTACTATAAATGGTTGATATCATTATTTTTAATTAACAGACGAAATAAATGCATTATTCGTGTATTTTAAATGTATAATTTATGACGAGTAAAACACCGCTACGAATTCACAATGAAGTGTCGAACAATTTCGCCCTTATACGGTCTCGGTGTATGCCGGAATTTTTTGAACGTGTTTTTTTTGCATTCCGCGAAGGTGTTGCGGTCCGGAGTATAATCTGAAACTTAGAGACCGTAGGATTCATTTTCGCGTGAATGTATTTTATTTAATTTGACAAATAGCGACAATGGTACAGAACCAGTGGATCTAAACATTTTAAAATTGACGCTTTATTAAAAAATAGTGCATTTTTTTATGCCAAAATGCAGCAAACAGGCAGACTGACCACCAGTTTCCGTTTCCTGTGGACAACTACTACACTAACTAACACTGTTGTGTTATCGATCTTGAAGAGCGTGTTTTAGTCCCATCTTTTTTTTTAACTTTCTTTTTGACAATCAATCTTTCAGATTATTACTGCCATTGTCGAGTAATCAATAATATTACAAGCGTCGTATGATTATAACAATATCAAGCGTTGTGTCAATCAATATTTTAACAAGATGGTGGATCTCTTGTTAGAACCCTCCAGGGAGTTTTTATGGCACCTCAGAATTTCATGCTCCGTGGTATTATTTTCCATTCACTTCACTTATGCACAATAAACTAACCATATTACATAAAACACCACCAACTTTACACAATATAGAGTCAAGAAACACAAGATTATGAATAAAATATAAAATCCACTACATGACAGACTGAAATCCCGCCAAAAACTCCTAATCCCATCTTGAAGAGTTTATTTGAAGTGTAACTTTTTTTATTGTATATAGGACAAGGACAATAAGACAAAAATTCAGGACATAATTCGTCATTCTAACAGTTATCCTTTTTGTTACAGTGGTCATGCACAAAGATAAAGAAGACATCCACGGACATCGAAGGGAGCACTCACCTTATGACCACGCGATGCCTGATGGAGAAATGTTCCTTCAAGTAAGTACAAGTCATCATTATCAGCTTGTGAAAGACCCACATATAGGTCTCTTTCCTAAGGAAGGTGTGGGCTTAACAGGACTTCACATTATAGGGTAGAGCAATATGTGAAAGATGGTGACGTCTGGAAATCACGCTTCTCTCTGCGCGTCTACTAAAACCGAATGTAACAAAAACTTAAAATCGGCTGAGTGCCTTAAGCGCTCGCCTTAGTAGTCCGGTGAAGCTGTTAAGACCTTGCTAGGTCAATAGCGTAGTCAGATCGAGAAAAAAAAAAAAAAACCGAATGTAACTAACTCATTATCTTTTGTATAAATATATATCATGCAAAGATAACCAGATTAAGTTTCTTGCCAGTTCTTCTCGATGACTGGGTTCTTGTCCGAACCAGTGGTAGCTTTGACGTTTATAGCGCCTGTTCAGGATCTAAATTGAATAAACGATTTTTTTATTTAGAATCACCACGACAATCCACAACGTATTGGTGATTTGAAAGAAATTCACAAGTTCTATATTTTCCGTCATGTAATGGTAGTACAAGAACACTTCTCAAGTTCAGTTGTCCTCACGATGTTCTCCTTTAAAGTCAGCTGATAATGTTACCTATTGAAATTAGTAAATATACGTAAGTTCTGAGAACATCGTTATGAGTCAGAGTTCGAATCTGCGGACATCGGGTTAATATCACGACTTCAAACCCTTTGTTTTCTCTTTTTGCTTCCTCTGCGTGTACACACTGATATGGTTTGTCCATACTTCAATCATCATATTGCATTGTTACCTACCTACCTACACATACCTGTAGATCGAGTTGTTATGCCGGAAGACCGTTAATTTTTTTTTCACTATTGCGCGGGAACTATATTTATTTCTGGATAAAAAGCTTCTTTTTTTCGAACTGACTACGCTATTGACCCAGCAAGGTCTTAACAGCTTCACCGGACTACTAAGACGAGCGCTTGCGGCACTCGGCCGATTTTATTTGGGCAACTAGCTCAAGGGTGCACGGCACACCTCGGCCTGGGCTGCTGCCCGATACGTGCATTTCGCGACCTATCTGAGCTGACCTAAGCTAACTATTCATACATATATGAGTTGCTGTAGCATATATGTGTACCAAACATACATACCTCAATAACTCCTATATATATTTCGTATCGAATAATTTTCCAAACTATTTCAGTTCGATAAGGGAAAGAAACAAAACCCTTCCATTTTTATGTGTAGGCGTGTATGCGTGCGTGGGGGTGATATGTGTATTGTTGTTGCAGTGATGTAACATTTTGTGTCACTGTATCGTGCGAGCAGCGCACGCAAGGGCTCTACGCCGAGGGAAAGGACCTAGGCTTGAGCCGCTGCCGAGGGGGGCCTAATCTGGTGGATATAAAGCGTGAAAACGTAACAACAAACAAAGTCACATTAAAAATTACATTGTTAATTAGACTAATTAAGCTTAAGGTGTTAACACACGGCTTGAAATTACGATTTGAAATAAAATCGATAAATACTATATACTAGCTAACCCGTGCCCACTTCGTTGGGCGGTAATAGGCATTATCAAGCTCCACAACTTTTCTCTAGAACCCAATCATTTATCTCTCATCGTTAAAGCTGCGTTAAGGAACGTTTTTGTTCGACGGTTCTTTCTCCAACTTACTTTGCAATACGACTACCACAAGAAAGTTTTTTTCATTTTTCGGTCTGTTGGTGTTATTACAAAAAAAGTTAAATACGTATCAAAAACTTGTTTAAAAAGGTTTAGTACTAAATGCACTGCGCTCGCCCGAGGCAAGTTCGCGTTATCCTTTTTTCGCAAGTCTAACCTTACCTAACCAAAGCGAGACAGACAAAAGAGCAACATGGCGAACATTCAGCGAGCTCGGTGCATTTAAAACGTAACCTTTTTAAAGCAAGTATTCAATACGCATTTAACGTTTTTGTTATAACACCGTCTATGTACAATAATAGGCAAGGCCGTTAATTATGGAGATAGTAACAAACTATCCTCATAGTAATATATAGACGAGTTTATATTTACTGATAGAGGAATTGTAAAATTATGAGTTATTCGGTAATAAATCATTATTAACAAGTCCAGCTATAAATAAAAGCCTACCGTCTGTCGTTCCCAATCGCGTTCGGTATCGGCTGTGCGGTGCGCGTTTCCATTAGCACGAACGATAATGTAATTATTTTAAACCGTCACCCAGTGACCGGTATTTTGTACCTCAATTGCAAGGGATCCTGTCTGTACTAATAATATCTACTCATAGACGCCAATATATTATATTCCTGTAGTCCGATGAACCTGCAAGGGCTTTGCAAGGCCAATAGCGTAGTCAGAAAAAAAAAATCCTACAACCAGCCAGTGTAAAAAATATTTGCAAATTAGACTTTATTTTTTAAAGCATGAAATTGATAATCTCTTTTAACTTGTAGGTATACAATGAAAGATATTTTAAAAAATAAATAGATGCATTCAATATATCTACAAAAAATTTTTTTGTTGTTTTTCAACTAGCAATTATACCAGCAAATCCCCTGCAATGTAATCTAAATAAATTATAGTATAAAATGTAAAAAAAACACGACTTATTTAAAAATAGTAAAATGGATGATATGAAAAACTTTTAAGAACTACTTTTTGGTCTCGGCACCGAAGTAAAATTTTGTTTTAAATATATAAATTAAATTACCTGAACATATGAGACCGTAATAATAATTCTAAGTATTCTCCCATAGTGTGAAAAGATTTTTCATTTAAAATACACGTAAACTTGTACGTTTTTATAATTTTTATAACTCGGCGGCACTGTTTGCTGAATATGATATGTCGTTCGAACTCAGTAATTACTCCGGTATAAGTGCTTTTTGCGCCTATTGCGACTTAACTGCAACTCAGACTGGTGAAACAGTACAAGTCACTGAAGTCAAATTTTGTAGAGATTCCTTGCTTTTTTATCATTTCATCATCTATTGTACCGGAAAATTTATTATGAAATATTTGTCGGAAATTTAACTTTCTACAAAGAAGTCTTTAAAACCAAATCTCTACAATCGATATTTATCGACATATTGGATCTTTCATTTTTTTGTAGCATACAATTTTAATTATTGAGTCAAATGAAAAATAAAAAAATGATTTTCTCTAATTTATTACGAAATTTTTCAATAGTTATTTATTTTTGTAAGTTGTGAGTAACGATATTTGTTAAATCTAGTGTCAAATATCGTACGATAATGGACACGATCACAAAAGTCGTATCTATAGCGCTTGAAGCGACTCGTAACTCGGAACTGTGTTCGAGCGCCGTGGAGACTTTAGAAATTTACTACTAAAATTACAAAAAGAACTTCATATTTAGTTGAAAAGAAAACATATATTAATGACCTTTAACCTTAACTCTATTGCAATATTATTATTAACTAGCGGTCCCGGAGAACGTTGTTCCGGCCTAATAATAAAAAAAATATGAAAAATTATACATACACCTTCCTCATGAAGCATCTAACAACTGATAAAAACCGCATGACAATCCGTTCATATTATTATTAACCAGCGGGCCCGGAGAACTTTGTCCCCTCTTAATAATTAAAAAAAAAATATGACAGATTATACACCTTCCTCATAAATCACTTAACTACCGATAAAAACCGCATGACAATCCGTTCAGTAGTTTTTGAGTTTATAGCAAACAGACAGACAGACGTGGCAGAAGGCTTCGTTTTATATATAGCGATATGCTCAATAGACAGACATATTTACAAAATTCACAAAATATTTGGAATTAATATTTTTGATATATAATTACGCGAAGATATAATACGATAATAATTAACGTAAGCGAAATGCGTGCCACCATCTTTTAAGTTTATTTGTAATTTGAATTTAGGCTTCCATGAGACCGGCATTGCCTAGTTTTTGGGATCAAAGTTATGGCTAATAGTTTGCAAAGGATTTTAGATATATTTGTAAACCAGTTCAGTTTCTTTTAGTCCTCTGTTTGTCCGTCCATTTTTTTTAATATGTTGTTATTTAGTAGCCGTCAATAAACTTTAAATTTACTAATAAAAAAAAATTTGAATTACTTGCAATATTCAAGTCGAAGTGTTAAATTTTCTTGATAATTTACATCTAAAATCTACCAATAATTGTACACCACAGATAATATTTACAGAAAAATAATCAAAAGGGAATAAATGTAAAATAGTATTGATATATTAAACCGTTAATTTTTTTTTTTTTTTTTTTCGAAATGACTACGCTCTTGACCCAGCAAGGTCTTAACAGCTTTACCGGACTACTAAGGCGAGTGCTTAAGGGACTCAGCAGATTTTATTTTGGCAACCAGCTCAAGGGTGCACGGCACACCTCGGCTTGGCTGTTGCCTGTTGCATGCAAAATCGCGACCTATCTTAGCTAACCTAGCTAACTATTCATATATGTATGAGTTATTAAAACGTATATGTGTACCAAGCAGACACGCCTCATCAACTCCTCCATATATTTATTATCGGAAAATTGAGAGTTTTTCAGTTCGATAAGGGTAAAAAAAAGTAAACCCTTCCACTCTCATGTGTAAGCGTGTAGGCGTGCACGTGTGTGGAGGTGATCGTGTAGTGTTGTAGCGGTGATGTATATTTGTGTGTCACCGTATCGCGCAAGCAACGCACTCAAGGGCTCCCTACCGAGGGATCGAACCTAGGCTTGAGCCGCTGCCGTGGGAGGCCTAATCGGGTGTGCGGGAGCGAAATTAACCCCCAGACCACGGCGGCGTGATCTGTGGTTACGCGGGCGTGAAACCCGTTAAAAATATATTGTACTCCATTTTATAGCTGTTATGATAACATAATTCTACTCTGTAATGTAATGTGTCTGTAATAACTGACACTGTGAAATATCTTCAATAAGAACTATGAGTCTATGGAGAATAATGCTTAGTTTACATTAGAACATTACTCGAATTTGCCTTTTGAATCCGATGTGTAGCGATTTGTACTATCGCCTTTCTCCTAGGAAAATATGTAATTTAGGAAATGTTATATACGCAGCTTAAGGTTTTTTTGTATAATCTAATTATTTATATATTATTTAGGTGGAAGAGCCACGCTGAAGGTAATATTGGTTTCAGCCCGAATGGGTTGGCTCGTCCGTGGTAGTACCACCCGACTCACACAAAACCGATGTGAGGTAACAATGCTTGCATTGTTGCGTTTCGATCGGTCAATGAGAGCGCCGTAGACCTATCTCCCCTCCCCTCTCCTCTCCCTTCCTCTCTTCTATAATACCTCTCCCTTTCTCTCCATTCCCCCAAACATAGGCTGGCAACGCACTTGCTACTCCTCCTCCTGGGTTTATTAACGGCGGTGATCGCTTAACAACAGATGACCCGCCTATCCGTTTGCCTCCTATATGTCATAAGATCACGCTAGGACTTAGGAGCAAAGGAATTATTATACAAAGTGCAGGTTAGAAAGTATACTAAACAATACAGAAGTAATAGTGCTAGCGGAAAGTGCAACAGAGCCCGTTTTTCAATCTTTGATGGTGGAAAAATTGAACGCAATTAAAGCCGCGTAGCACAATTAGACCCAAAAAAATAACATTATTATATTACACATTAGAAACTTTGGAAATAACTGCAGAGTTTTTGGCGGGATTTTAGTCTGTTATGTAGTGGATTTTATATTTTATTCATAATCTTGTGTTATTTGACTATATATTGTGTAAATTTGGTGGTGTTTTACGTAATATAGTTAGTTTATTATGCGTAAGTGAAGTGAATGGAAAATAATAACACGGAGCATGAAATTCTGAGATGCCACAAAAACTCCCTGGAAGGTTCTAGCAAGGGATCCACCATCTTGTTAGAATATGGTTTCACACGATGCATAATATTGGAATGATCACACGAAGTTTGTGATATTATTGACTACGTGACAATGGCAGTAATAATCGGAAAGATTGATTGCCAAAAATAAAGTTAATAAAAAAAAAAATAACTGCATAATCAATAACTAACCGTAGGCACAATAAAGTCTAGGTTTTTCATTATTTCTAACGCGCTTTATCGATTAGCAGTATAAAGAATTATGTTCCAACTTCCATAAATCAACAAGTTAAAAAGGACATATCTTTGTTCTGATACCAAATTCTTTTCATAAAGACCATAAATATGTTACAGTGAACTAAATGTAATTCTTCTGTTAATTCCGATAGCTTAATACGTGGCATATCAATATCTTCAGCTAAAGGCAGAACCACTTTTATTCTATAATAAATACTATGGCCTATGGCCGATAACTACGACAATTAATGATATAATTCAAATAAGATACGGTAATAAGGCTAAATAAAGTCAGAGAATGGTGAATGCTTATGCCTATTTGTGGAATGGAAGTCGTGATGGTAGCACGGCTTGATCCAACTGATTAACTATTTATTACAATAAATAAAATAAAATAAAAATAAAAAAGCCTATTTATTCCAATGTAACAGTGACATTACTAAGATATACATTTTTTAACATTAATTTTCGTGGACCCCTCTTCGGGTAAAGGCCTCCTCCAGAGAAAGCCAAGCGTCGCGACTCCTTGCAATGTCAATCCAGTTTCTACCAGCTATGGATTGTAGTTCGTCTCTCCATCGAGCTTTTGGCCTACCTCTACTTCTGTATCCGTGAGGCCCGTTCCACAGAGTTATGATTTTTGTCCATCTGTTATCTGGGATACGAGCCACATGTCCTGCCCATCTCCATTTTAAACTGCGAGCGAAGGATAGAGCATCTATTACTTTGGTTTTTTCTCTAATTATTTTGTGCCGTATTTTGTATTTTAATTTTATTTTGAGTGAGCTTCGTTCTAATGCTCTTTGGCATGATGTAAGCTTCCTATTTATTTTTGAGTCGAATATCCATGATTGGCATCCATACGTCAAACATGGTAGGATACATGTGTCCATTACTTTCTTTTTTAGTTTTAAGTTTATATCTGACTTCAGAACATCTTTGTAAGCCCAGAACTTTTTCCAAGTAATTGCTATTCGTCTATCTAGTTCTTCAATATTATTTTCTTTACGAAAGGATACTTGCTTGCCTAAGTAAATGTATTCTTGTACGTACTCTAACCGAAGACTGTTTATACAGATTGGTATCTTATAGTGGTTGGTCATTAGCTTTGTTTTTAGGATATTCATCTCTAAGCCTATAGCAGAGCTAACCTCGTTGAGTTCTACTATCATCGTTTGCTGTTCTAAAGGGTCTTCTGAAAAGAGTACGATATCGTCAGCGAATCGCAAGTGATGAAGGCGTTTTGTGTTTATTTTTAGTCCTTTATTATCCCAGGGTAGATCTTTCATTATGTTCTGAAGAACTGATATGAACAACTTGGGTGCTAGTGGATCGCCTTGTTTGACTCCTCTGTTCATTTTTATTTTTTGACCACAGCTTTCTAATCTAATTTTGCTTGTACCATTCGAATATATATTCTTTATTATTGTAATATACTTGTTGTTTACATTTTGGTCGGAAAGAGCTTCCCAGACACTATTGTGTGATATGGTATCAAATGCCTTTTTATAGTCAATAAAAGCCAAATATAGTGGTCTTCGAAATTCATAATACTTTTCAATTATTTGCTCTAAAACTTGAATATGGTCAATAGTACTAAATGATTTCCTGAAGCCCGCTTGTTCTTTTGGTTGATGGTTTTCTATGTTGTTGTTGATTCTGTCTAATAAGCAGGTGGCGAAGAGCTTATATAAGCAAGATATTAAACTTATTGGTCGGTAATTTCCAACGTCGTTTGGATTACCTTTCTTATATAAGAGTATTATTTCTGACTCTGTCCATGCACGTGGAACTTCTTCGTCATTGAGGATTTTATTAAACATTAAACAATAGTTAATAATAATAGCAACAGATAACAATGAGACGTGCAGTAGTTTTGGACAAAATTGTTTTGTATGACAATATTATTTACAACAACTTTATTATTTTTTATTTATAACAACATTATTATTTAATACAAATCCTAACGATCGATGGAATAAAATTACAGGGTGTAATTTATACAGATTTTAGTCGGTTCGATTCCCGGGTGAAGCAAGACAATTTTCGAAATTCTTTGAATATAGTTTTATTTGTTTCTAAAATAAAGAAATGTTTTTTTAAGTAAAATTTGCTGTCTCTATTATGTACAGTACTTTCCCTCCAAGTGGCATTAAAAATTCCACCCTGTATATAGTATTTAGCATAGATTTGTCTAGAACTTATGTACTAGACAAGATAGATATAAGAACATCGAAGTTCTAGACGAACTCGGATCGATACGGGAGCCATAATTTAATATCGATTACACAGAACGAAAAACTTCCCCCGAAAAACTTTTACTTCGAAACCCATCGGAACAGTTGGCAGTAATTTTTCTCTGTCATAACATTGTAGTTGGGTAATAAAAAAAAAGTTGAAAGTAAAACTTTAGAAACGATTTCTTCGAGCGAGTTACGGTGAGGCGTGCGCTACACAAGTTTTTAGTTGGCATAAAAGCACGCTCGCCAGCTGCGAGACCAAATTATTTGTTTTGCAAATGCAAGCTGCATTTTTCCGCTTGTTCTCAATTGAAGTGCTTTAATCATCATGGAAGCTACACTATAGTGATAGGTGCCAGCGCTGAGAAAACGGTATATGATATAGTATTATAGTATTATATAATATAGTAGTATGATATAGTAGTATATGATATCCCATCACCTAATAGTATACCAAAAATAACCCTCAAATTTTGTGTTCTCTTTATAAGATTTCTGACCATCGAAAATCATAATCCTGAGCTACTCAATAAAAAGAGTAATTTCGTTATCATAGAAGCTTTTCTATATTTTTTTTTCTCGAAATAACTACGCTATTGACCCATCAAGGTCTTAACAGCTTCACCGGACTACACTTCACTTCTTCTTCACTACACTTCTCTATATTGAAAAGTACAAGCGCTGAAGAAACAATAGTACTATGATAGCTCTGATGAGTTTTTCGGCTCACCCGAGGTAGTAACACCATCTCACAGAAAACCAACGTGAAGTAACAGTGCTTGCATTGTTGCGGTAACTTTCTGTCAGTGAAAGCGCCGAAGGCCCCCTTCCCTGGCCCCTCCCTCCTCCCCCTCCCCTTACTCCTTCTACCCCAAACATAGGCTGGTAACGCACTTGCAACTTCCCTGGTGTTGCAAGTATCTATGGACGACGGTCATCACTTATCATCAAGTGACTCGTCTGTTCGTTTGCCTGTTATGACAAAAAAAAACTACTATGATTTTTCCTTACCTAAAATTAAAGCACCAATAACCCTGAACTGTTTCTCTTCACAAACAATCTATAACCTTTACTAATGTTATTAATGAAAATATGAGTTTGTATATTCGTTTATTACGCTTTAACTCCTCAAGGGTTCAATCGATCATGAAATTTTGATTGCGTTTTGTCAAAGGTGCAGAAAATGACATGTTTTCATGATCAATGCTATTGACAACTAAGGTATATTGTATTGCTTCATGTTTCAGGCACTCAACGGCTTCCTCATGATCCTGACTTGCGAAGGAGAAGTATTCTTCGCGACGCACTCCATCGAGAGTTACCTAGGCTTCCATCAGGTAAGCAAATACACTATAGTTATTCTACAAACTCGTAATTAAAAGAGTTGAGGCAGTCATTAGGCCTTCCGATAGAAGTGAAAACTCAAGACAATCGAATAACTATGTTCTCTTAAAAAAAAAAAAAAAAAACTTAAAAAAAAAATATATATATTCAAATAAAAATTGTTATCTTAATTCTGGTTTTTATATCGTTTATTAATTATTTAAACATGTTATGGATTGCATAATCTAAACACAAAATAACAATATTAGATGTACACAGGCCGTTATACTTCGCGTCAGTAGTCTGACGCAGGCGCAACATGGACGGTCATGCTTTACCAGCATATCGCTGACGTCAAACCGTAAGTTCTTCTTCTCCTGCCAAACAAATACTGCTAGACGCGACTAAAGAAGTTTTCAGCTCAAAAAAATGAAGTAATACATTCCAATTTAAAACGTACGGCTTTCTCATTTGAATTTAATTTCGTATGCCCTAACTACTATTCCTTTTTTTTTTTAAATGGAAACGCTGTTGACCTGGAAAGGTATTTACAGCTTCACCAACCTATTGAGGCGAACGCTGAAGGCACTCAGCCGATTTGAGACGTTTGGGTGACCAACTCAAGGGTACACGGCACACCTCGGCTTGGGCTGTCACCTGTTTTGTGTAAAAATCGCGACCTATCTGAGCTAACCTAAGCTAAGTTATCTAGGTATACGTATATGAGTTATTGAAACATGCATGTGTACCTAGCTTGCGTGCCTCAACATCCTATATGTATTTTGTGTCGGGTAAATTCCTCTAAACTATATAGGATAGGATAGGAAAAGGAAAAATAAGGGTATAACTCCTTGTTTATTTCTCTGCAAGAGAAAAACAGCGTGTAAGCGTGCAGGCGTACACGTGTGTACAGGTGATGTGTGTGATGTTGTAACAGTGATGTAAGGTTATGTGTCACTGTATCGCGTGAGCAGCGTGCTCAAGAGCTACACGCCGAGGGAACGGACCTAAGCTTGAGCCGCTGCAGAGGGGTGCCTAGTCTGGTGTGCGGGA
Organism: Antheraea mylitta; assembly: GCA_014332785.1. Classification (NCBI taxonomy): domain Eukaryota; kingdom Metazoa; phylum Arthropoda; class Insecta; order Lepidoptera; family Saturniidae; genus Antheraea; species Antheraea mylitta. The sequence continues at coordinate 2,315,387 of JACEII010000050.1, read as the reverse complement.
GCGAAATTTACCTGGGATGTATTTATGTGGGATTTAGCTGGGATGATTTGCGGCTTTTTCGAAATAACTACGTGCGAGTGAATTTATATACGCCCAGACAGAAGGCATCTCCAGGTCCCTGTGGAGATCCTTATTCCGGACGTACCATGAGGCACCAGCGATTTTACGTAGGGCTCGGTTCTGGATAACCTGCAACTTATGAATACGATTTTGCGTGTGTGCAAAGACCGACCAACTGTACGTCATAATCGGACGGAAACCACTATTCGTCGACACCTAAGTTGTAGGTAACATTCTAGTTATAGGAACATAATTATAATCCATTTTTGGTACAGTTATCACGTTTTTAAAGACGCATTATGTTCATTAAAACAGAGTTAAGTGACCTCTCAACTCGCCTACATAAATAGCAAAGCTTATAAATAATTAGGTCATAGTCCATTTGCATTAATTAAATTAACTCTATAATAAAAATGGGCCCCGGTTTTCTTTAATAAAAATTAACCTTATTTATTTAGTCATCTACGTGGAAACGAGATAAGGGTAAATTTAATTACTACGGAAAAAATAATGTTAGCTGTTTTTCTAATGACTAAACTTTACAGTGCGTTCCATATGCTTTTTAAGGGAAATTGTGTTTATATATATATATAACTAGCTGTTACCCGCGGCTTCGCATGCATTTTTTTTTTAAATATATTAAATAAATTTAAAATTGTGATCACATATCTAGTGTAAAATACAATAATACTCTTTCAAAAATGTTTGTAAGTATCACACGCACATCATCTACTGTAACAGGTAACGTGTACATTATATATGTGAATACTAATAGTGTATCGAATGGGATGGGATTTATCATCAGCCACATAACTGGAACTTGAAACTGCTATATATCACCCTGAGTGCTCACTTACACTATACAAGAAAGTAATGAAAACATTAAGCTAAACATTATCAAACAATATGTGTTAAATCTTTTATTATATAAATATAACATGTCCATAGTGTCGATATAATTAAGTTATTATTATAACTTGGTATAATTTAAATCACATGTACACATATGACTTTCAATTATATTTATTATTGGAGTCCATTACAGCGCACGTCACACGCGCATGTTTACAGTGAACAACATATTTTTGATTAATTTCACACAGGCGAATGCACGGATAACAGTTCATCACTACCTAGTGTAAAACAAAGTCTTGTTCCACGTCGGTCTATATGTCTGTTCGCGATAAGATCAAAAACTACAGAATGCATCTTCATGTCGTTTTCACTAAAATATAAAATGATTCTTGAGCAAGGTTTAGGTATAATCTGTCTTATTATCAGGGCGGGCAACGTCTGCTGAACCCGCTTGCTTAAAATAAAACAGCTAATTAGTTACTTATTTGCTCGTAACATTTCCGTTCGAATATTACTTGTAATCCGGTGAAGCTACTAAAACCTTGCTAGATCAATAGCGTAGTCATTTTTAAGAAAAAAAAACTGTTCAAATAGGTCTAGCCGTTTCGGAGATTACCTGGAACAAATAAACAAACAGACATATCGACAGCATTAAAAAAAATGTTGATATTTGTAGCACCACAGATATATGTATGTATTCACCAAAAATTATTTATTTTAATTTTATATACACACATTTTATTTTTATAATACGTAATATATCACAAACCAAAAATTGGGAACAAAACTAACGTAGAATAAACTTTTTGAGAAGTCTATTGACAACTTCAGACTTGGCAGTATGGGTTAATTCCTTCGACTGTCTTATTGGACGAATATTATTACTACTAAAGTATTTGAATAGTAACACAAAATAAACCTTTAGAAATATTTGCGATATAAACGTAACACGTATATTTAAAAATTATAAACAAAACTAACGTAGAATAAACTTTTTAAATAGGAACACAACATAAACCGTGAAAATATTTTCGATAGAATATTATCGCGTTAACATGGCAACGCATATAATACTGACATTAACACGCAGCGGTAGCTTCCAAATAGCCCAATTTTGAGACATTCTTCATCAGTGCTCAGCTCCTATTAGTTTTAACGTGATGATATGTAGCCTATAGCCATCCTCGATAAATGAGCTATCTAACACTAAAATAAACTTTCAAATCGGACCGATAATTCTTGAGATTAGCACGTTCAACCAAACAAACAAACTCTTCAGCTTTATAATATTAATATAGATAAGATTGTACTCTGTACTTTTTAGAAATATTATTGTTATATAGGCCGTTCGTAGTATAACTACCCGACATTAAAACATAACATCGACCAATGATGTCTCAGGTCATTAGTAACACCCCCGATATAGTCTATAGTAAGTCATTAGTAGTACGGATAGTAGCTAAAAGTATTTTATTAAGATCAATGTTTGAATATTAACAACGTTGCGTGAGATATTTTTCCATTCGCAGTATGTTTGACGCGTATAGAAAAATGTATAAGACTTCTTGAGACTATTGAATTTAACAGCCAAGATAAGTGTAAACTTGCGTAAACATTTTCAGTAGCAAAAATACAATTCAATACTGAAATATTAAAAGCATATGATATAAACGAAATGAAAGCTACTTAGCTCCTTCTAGTTATGACCTAAGGGTATATGTTAGAAAGAAACGACACGAGACATCACTACTCCGTAGCTGACGGTACATTAACAACAACATTGTATTTATATTTTTTCCTACTCTATTTAACAGTTCTAGTAAGTTAACTCCAAAGTAAAAAATATAAAGTAATATCACGAAATCTTACCGAAATTGCCTTTATAATTAAGCTTATCGGTTCTGTTTTAACAAAAAATATATACGATGGAGTCATTAAAGTACATAATTAAAGTTGCTGTTGGTTTTTGTTATAATAGGTATTATACTAGGATCCTGGGGCCCACATTATGGTGGAGGGGCCCCGGATCAGGGTGGGAGCCCAAATGAAGTACTTGGGCCTCACCCTGGACGAGCGCTGGCGATTCGAGCCCTACTTCGCGGAGCTCGGGCCACGAGTTGCTAAGGCAGCGTCGGCACTCGGCCGGTTACTCCCCAATATTGGGGGGCCGGGGACCAGGTGTCGGCGACTGTACATAGGAGTCGTGCGGGCGATGGCCGCTTACGGGGCAACGGTCTGGGCAGATGCCCTCGGTGCAGCCACTTGCGCACGCTTCGCAATGCGCAGCGCACGATGGCGCTGCGGGCGATCCGGGCGTACCGGACGGTGTCCTCGGCTCCCTTCCTTGGGAGCTGGAGGCAGGAGTTCTCGCCGCCGTGTACGAATTTACGGCTTCGTGACGTACACTGTCGACGTCGTCCGCCCGGTCCTGCGGGAGTGGATTGGGAGGAGATGGGGCTCCCTGTCATTCAGGCTGGTGCAGATGTTGATCGGACACGGTTGTTTCGGGTGGTACATGCACCGGATCTGCCATGAGAGCGGCGCTGAGGAGGATACCGCGCAGCACACTCTCTCTGAGTGTGTTGCCTGGGAGGTTAAGCGCCGTACTCTGGCGGTGGTGGTGGGGGAGGATTTGTCGCTGCCGAGCGTAATTTCGTCCACGAGGAAGTCATCTCGCAAAAGGAGGCGATGGAGAAGGCCCGCGAGGCGGACCCATTAAGTGGCCATCTCCGCCAACGGAGGACTGGCAGGAGGAGGCGGCGCTTTGCCCAACTCCTCTTGTCACCGTAGCCGGACCTGAGGGGATGCAGCCGGGGGGCTGATTCCTTCATTGCACAGGTGCGGCGGACGAGGGGAGGCAGCTGGTGTGTACCCAGCTGCCTCTCTATAGGTAGGAGCCCGGCGGCCACCTTCCACCGGGCGGACCGTTGGAGCGGCTATCGAAGGGGAATAGCTTAGAACGATCCTACGGCCGGTCGGTACAACGTGGGGTTTTAGTCCATGCGAGTCGGACATAACCCACCCTCTCCCCCGGGAGGGTGGGTTTCCATAAGGGATTTCCCCACGTTAAAAAAAAGGATCCCACCTCGACTTTGTTTGGGCGCATTGTAGTAATGAGAGTTTTTTCTTTTATATTTTGGCATGATTGTTTACATTATAGGCACTCATGGCAAAGAGCACTGCTTCTTATGTTTAATTTATTGGGGTTAATCGTTTAACGCTCAACGCACCTGGACAAGGGAAATAGAAAGAGACTGAATGAGAGTGAATGCGTGGCACTCGAATGCCTGCGCGTAGTATACCTTTATATATATATATATATTTATTTATATCAATTTCTACCCTTCCTATTTTCATTTCCACATAACCAAGTTTCACTTCTTCCGCGCGGAGGGACTCCACGCACTATTTTTTTTATATAAAATAGTAACTTTTTAAGCGAAAATAAAAGTAACTTGAATTACTGTTTATAATACAAACTATGTCGTAATCAAAGTTCCGTATAAAAAAAAATGTTATAAGTTCCTATATACTTTCACATACATTTAGTAGGAATCTGTTATATTGGTATTATCTACGAATGGACACTTGAATCTAAATTATATGTATAGTTAAAAACTGCAGTATTTTTGAATTTGTAGGGCTAATATCCTACATATCTGAACAAATTTTACTAAAACTGTTAGGGAAAATAAAGACTTTTTCAGATTGTCGTTTAAGTTACACCGATCATAAGGAGTAAACGTAGAAATGTACTAAATAACTAAAACATAAAACTAAAAATATAATAAAAACAAAATTGTAATGATCCTCATAATGTTCTAAACAATAAAGTCTGTGAACATGAATGTGCACTTATTACTGTTTCACTTGAAAACTACTATATGTTGATCAGAGTTCCCAGTAATCACTACATACTTACTATAAAAAAGTCCTCTGCCGCGTCTGTCTGTTTGTTCGTGATAAACTCAAAAACTACCGAGTGGATATTCATGCTGGTTTCATTAATAGATAAAATTATTCATGAGGCAGGTTTATGTATATGATTTGTTAAGATTTTTTATACACTTGTTGAAATACAACGATAATTGTTGAGAGTATCGAAAAAACTCAAGCCGTCTTGGAGCTTTCGTCGAAAACGCTGCCTAATCCCTTTGGGATATAACACAACAATTGAGATGATAAACGACGCAAGCGAAGTCACGGGAGTCGCTAGTGTAACATATATATCAGAATAATTTTTAGGTTCAAATAGGAACAACCCTACATGTGTTTGGAGATAGTTTTCGAAATATAGATGATAGTTAACCAGACAGGCCTAAGAAGTCGACCTATCACCATACTAAAAGACATCACCAGAATGTATTTCTTCATCGAACTCTGACACATGAAAAGGTATTGAATAATGCTAGAATAATATTAGAATTTTATAAATTATTTTTTTAATGACCACGATGCGGATGAAGCAGCCACCCCTCACGACTACAACCTGGTGAATAGTAATTCTAAAAACCATTAAAAATATAATCGCTAGCTGTTAAAACTTATCATAAAGCAGCTAGTTAATAAACGCACAACGAAACTAATAAAGTCCCCGATGAAATATTACTATCAAATGTAAAAACCCCAATTTTTGCTTCCAATCCTCCCCCTCCTGCCGTAAAACTTTCAGTCGAGGAGAGCATAAATTTTATTTCTATACCCCCTTTCCCCCTCCGCCTTCTGATACCCCCATCGCCATTGTTTTGTTTACGATTTAAGTGAGCGAGTAATTCGGTTACCTGAGTAACATTATTCAGCAAAGAATAAATTTACAGATATGACAAATTGTTCATTTCAGTAAAACTATTGAAAATGTATGTACTGGACGTATGACAAATAACTATCTATATACATATAACTAATAAGAATGTAAAGTGATCGTTCTGTAATTTTCAGAATAAATTAGAAATATTGCACTTGACTAAGAATAAATAATCATCATTTCAGTTATTTTTCGAAATGTGTGTCTGGCTGTTTTTTGAACACACATCACTGCTAAAGTACCACGTTTATGATAAAACCTCACAAATAAAGTCATAAAGCATATCTTCAAATAACATTTAGTTTTTGTTTTATTAAAATCGGTACACTTTATCAAAAGTAATTATAATATAAATGATGGCGCCAGTTAAGTACTACACAGTAAGTAAACATAAGCATTTCAGCTTCATAAAAAAACCAGCGTATCTATCTACATATACATGTAATAAGAGCATGCATTTAACCTGTGTGTACGTTTCAGAATTATGTAAAGAATGCTGTAAATACAATAAACAAAAAGATGAAAAGCCATTTTGAAATCTGTGTTTTTCAAAAATCAACCGAGCCGCTAAAACTCTTCGCCTTATACATATTTTCACCGATTAACCAGTCTATATTTAATTACTCTATGATATATCAAAGGGTGTTCGTTACGAGGGTGGTTCGCGATTAAACTGAATCGATTTTGAAATCATTAAATCGGCCGGGCTACTTAATGCTTCCTGCCCGTGACACGTGCCGGCCTGTCGCCGTGACCGACACGGATTCCAATAAATACACGAGAGACAATAATAGATCCATTACTTGATCATTTATTTTCATACTAGCTAAATACTTAACAAAAATACTTTATTTAATTAAGGGCCTGAGAAGGCACTTACGAATGTCAAAGCTACCACCGGTTTCGAAAACAACGCAGTCATCGAGAAGCCAGCGAGAAACTCGATCTGGCCCATATTTTCAACAAACATAGTTACATTCGTTTTTGGTAGATACACAGAAATTGGCAACATGCTGCCTTCGTTGATAGCGTGTTCGGACACCGCGTCGATAGACGTAAATTGGAATCCTGGCAACACAGCCGGAGTTTTCACTGAAGGAAAACATTCTAATGAAATTATAACATAGTTGTACGGTTTTTTCTAAGTTCTTCTGGCTAGCTACAACCCTTTTTTTACATGAGGAGATCCCTAACAGATACCCATCCCGTCGGGTAGCAAATGATGGGTTATGTCCGATCTACACTGACTTAACCCTATGGTGCCATTATACGCCTTTTAGGCGGGGAGTAGGGACTGCCCACTGCGTCTGCTCTCCCGACAGGTGTAGACTCTCCAAGAGGCCTTGACTGGGGTCTGAGGGGTAAAATATTGTAGACCCCTCAAAAAGCGCACGAGACAAAGCTGCCAGGGCGACGGACATCCCCGTGCCTATCACCCCAGGCCCCATCTATAGCGGCCGGAAGTTGGCTAACAACAACCCTAAAGTTTTAAATCTGTTACTAAGCTCATGTTGGAGTACTTCGGCAGCTACTCTTGAGAGACAGTCACCTCTAGGTTTGGCGTGTTTACCAACTTAGATCATCTTCTTCTTACCCTTATCCCACCTGAGTAGGGTCGGTACAACATGTTTGTCATGTTGTGATGTCTGATTTGGCTTAATTTTTACGATCAGCCGCCTGCCTGTCATCAATCCTCCTTGGGATCATTTTGTTGTACGACTATATGTTTCTTCTTTACCATCTTAGATCATATCGTCATTTAATATGAGATGAAATTGTGGTCAAAAGCCAAAAGCCTATAAAAGAAAAAATCAAAAAAGCTTAGTATATGTTCATTAACCAATTATACAGAGAATTGTTGACCTTTCATTTTGCATACATATTTGGTTACTAATTAAGGGTATACACAAGAAAGTGATTCTTAAGACTCAAGGATTTAAAAACAGCTGAAACAAATCAAATAATACAAAGAATTCTTAACTATTTCACGAAGTGTCATTAACGTATCCTTTCTTATAAACGCCCTCGTATTTGTAATAATAAAAGTTAGTCAGCATGCGATTGTTATAGATTGAGTTGAAGCTTACTCACCAGGTGGGCAACGGTATCGATCCGATACGCATTATAGCCCTAACGACTTATTTCGTTTAGGGGGTGCCTCGAATTAAGCTCTGCATATCAGAGGCATTAAACAAAACCGACTTAGTTTGCCGTTGGCTTAATTTATGAATTAATAGAAGTATTATATTTCTACGTATTTAATACAAGTACATGAAGTAAATAAAATATATTAATTAGTTACAGGATTAAATTCGCATAATTTTTTGGTCTTCTTACGTTACTTGCCATTTGAGTTGAATGCCTTCTGCGCTCTCTAATATTTCTGATAAAACTGGCAGAGTTATGCATATGGGTAGCGTTTGTTTAAATTATAAAATTTCAGACATTTCTAGTTCATAAATAACAGCCAGTCAGATGTTGAAATGTCGACCGGAAAATTTTGCAAAAAGGTCAAATTAATTAACATTACTAACAGGTATTCCTTAGCTGTTATGTTGTACAAGGCAAAATTATATTTAATTATAGATCTGTATAATGGAAAATAATTGATATTATTAAATTGATATATTTATTGCCTTTACTTTACTGGCCTATTATTGTATAGTTATAAATATTTAGCTTATCTATACTAATATTATAAAGAGGTAAAATTTGTGAGTTTATGACGTTGTAGGCGTAACCTAAGGAACTACTGGTGCGATTTGAAAAATTCTTTCAATGGTAGATAGCTCCTTTATCGAAGATGGTTATATGTTGTATATCATTACGCTAAGACCAATAGGAGCGGAGTACCAATGAAGAATGTTTCAAAATCAGTGTTTTTTTTTCATATTGAGAGCTTCCGCTGCGTGTTAGCGTTAAGCCAAAGTATCTATTTCATACGAACGTGGTCTTGTGAAGTTGTTAAGACCTTCCTAGGTCAATAGCGTTATCAGATCGAGAAAAAAAATCCACGCGAATGAAGTCGCGGGCAGAGGCTAGTATATTAAAAAAAGGAAACTACGTTTGAAATATAGTCAATGCCGTCTTTGTTTCTAATTGCGTTAAACTATTTTCTGTTAAGTAATTAATATCAGAAAATATTACTTCATATGTAGTCCGGTGAAGCTGTTAAGACCTTGCTGGGACAATAGAGTAGTCAGGTCGGAAAAAAAATTACTTCCTACATTAACGTCATTTCTAAGGCATTACCTATAAATAATTCATTCTATTAGTCATTATTCGAATTCGTATTAGCACTGTTTACTTTTAATAAAAGTTCATACCTCCTATGAATAATACTATGAATACACAAAAATTAAAAGCTTGAGTTATTACGTAAAATATTTTTAAATTAATCTTGAAATACATCCGAAAGTATTTTTAGAAACGACGAATTAATTTGGATAATTTTATTAATTAATTCAACAAGCACGTTTTTACAGTCATAAAGATTTAAAATTTATACAATTTTAGTGTTGATATATGTATTATTACTTCATTTTAAGTAACTATGCAATTAGTACATAAGTATGAAGTTGGCACGAAAATACATATAAAGTTGTCTCTTCTGGTTGCTTTTTCATCATAAAAATAAATAAAATAGCAATCAATTGTTAAACTATAGCAATTCATCAAACTTTAAAGAACCAAAGACTTGCCAAAACAAATGGCGTATCAACAAAACATTTTCCCGTAACGCAGCAACGAGACCCAACCCCTAAGTAGAGAACAAAAACCAATTACCCAACAAATCATCTTCTGACGTTTAGTGCCATCGCAATATGTTCGTGCTCACATTTCAACCTCATGCACCTTGTATTTGGGGTATCGTTGTTTATTATTTAAATGTTTGAAACAGAGGGGACCTAAACTCGAACCCTGTGCGACCCCATTGGTTTTCAATTTGTCTTGCGTTTGCATCATGTGTTTTCGCCGCATTATCCACAGTATTTACACGGTGTTTTATAATGACGTTGTAAAAATAAATACCATTTCTATGGATAGCTATAATGAACTTTATTTTAATAAGGGTAAGGCGGTCAATTGCTTTCACGAAAGCAATAAATTAACACGTCCATCTTCGTTACAGATGATCGCTTAATGATCGAGCACAAATCAATTTCAGGCCTTTCTGCGGTTTATTGATTTACGATAGGATTGTGACTTGCTTTTTTGTGGTTATAAAATATTTATTTATAAAATTGACAGCTTGTTAGGTAGTCAGGATTCAGTGAATATACATTAACTATAAAAAAACTCCTATAAAGAGTATAATTACAAATCAAAAGTAGCTGTCATATCATATTATTGTTAATGTAGAACTTATTTCTTTACAGTCGGATATAGTTCATCAATCGGTTTACGAGTTGGTACATTCCGAAGATCGAGAAGAGCTGCAGAGACAGATCTTATGGAACTCTTTCCTTCCACCCGAAGTTAGCAATTTAACACTTCAAGATGTATTAAGGCCTGATAGAGCTCACCTATTAGAAAGAAGTTTTACTGTTAGATTTAGATGCTTATTGGACAATACTTCAGGTTTCTTAGTAAGTCTGAAATCTTTATTAATAATTTATAAGTAATTATCTCTTTTAGTATTCACGCTTAATTGATAGCTTAAATGATAATAAAAAGCATCTATTTCACTTAAAAAATAAATAAATGAAAGACGAAGATATACAATTATTTTTGTCTAATATAATTTTTTTAGAAACATCAAAAGAACTACCATCAGGAAAATCAATAAATTGGTAAAAATGAAGATTGAAAGTTAAGTATCAAACCAATATTTATTATAAACAGTCTATATTCATATATTTTCAGAGGCTAGATATACGAGGCCGGATAAAAGTCCTACACGGGCAAAACAAGAAAACAGAAGAACCACCGCTCGCTCTATTCGCAATATGTGCACCTTTCGGTCCTCCCAGTCTACTAGAAATACCACAGAAAGAAGTCATGTTCAAAAGCAAACACAAACTCGATCTCTCTCTAGTCTCTATGGATCAACGGTAAGTAATATAAATGGCTTTATTCTAATATCTAAATAAGTATCCACGAGAAATTCTCTAATAGGCAGACACAAAGAAATGACAGTATATTTTATACATAATAACCTTTTAGTGTTTGAACATAATCTCACCTGATAATAAATGATAGTCTTGCCTAAATATGGTAATAACTAAATTAAAGGTAGATACTGTAGCTATTGAAAACATATTTATGAGCAGTAGGCATCAGATTTTCAACTCGAGGGTATTGCCTAGCTATATGGGTATTATAAAAAGACTTACTACCATAGTACAGTTTCATGACCATGTTTTCCTTCACAGAGACCTTTGGTTTCTTGTAAAATTAAAAATCTACGTCGATCGACGATCTGTCTTAACTGGCCATTATCGTTTCAAATTTCCGTAATTGCCTTATTTTTTATTTTATTATGATTTTTTTAGGGAGACTAAGCTATCCTGTTAGCATATTATGAAATGGATGGTTCTAGAATAGCATCATTAGATTAGTTATCATTATTATTAGATTAGATCATATCATTAGAATAGTCATCATTTGATAATATATCAGCTAAAGGGAGTCTATATTTCAATTTTTAAATTAAAATTCTTATCTTTTTTTTGGTCACACATATATTCTTCGGTACAAAGAACCACGTCAAATGTTACTCAGTATGTGATAAATCTTTACCGACATTTAAGCCGTTACTAATACTCAAACTGATGCTAAATAAAAAATAGTTAACATCGAAATAAGAAAACCTATAAACGACGTTTACACGACTGAACGATATAAGAATAATTTGAACAATGAGTGCGCGCGTTCGTATACTCACTAGACCTTAAAATTTTTCATATCGGAGACGAACATTTGAACAAAGATCCACACGTGGTAACTATTGTTATAATATTTGTAGTAATAAAAAACTATCCGGTAATAAAGCGGACCGTAATGGACTAAGTTAAAATCCATATGAAATTGATAATTGAGAGAGTTAAGCATTGCGGAACAAATGCTATGGTTAACCTATGGGAATTCCACGTTTTACGGTTACAAAAAATATTGTTCTTTTTTTCTCTTTAAAAAATATAAACTCATTCTCGACTTACAGTGCTATAAAATATATGGCAAAATCTTATATAGCCAGATTTAGCTGGCTCCAAAACTCTATCAGTAGATCACGTATGTGATGACACGATGATTTATAAAGGTGTTTTCTTAATTGCTGTCATATATTACTGGAAATATCCTGTAATAATATTGGTTAATTGATTTGTCTCCGGAAATATGGTTGAATATATCACGAGAAATAACGTTATTACTCTAACAAATCTTGCAGTCCATAAGAATTTCAATGAAGTTATTTGTATGTTTGGTTACTTGTATATCATCTGACAATTATTTATGGCTAACTTCTAAACTTAGTATAAGATGGAATTCAGTATTTTATTTTTTCCCTCGTATTATTTATCTAATTGCCCGATCTCATACGTCCTTAGTCTCTAGCGAATTTTTTGTTTTCAAACATGCATTAGTAAGAAAGATTGTTTTTATTTTCAGGGGTAAAATGTTGCTAGGCTATACAGACGCTGAGCTGGCGAACATGGGTGGTTACGATTTAGTACATTATGATGATTTAGCTTACGTTGCGAGTGCGCATCAAGAATGTAAGTAGCATATTTATAATCTTGCTAAATTTTTTCTTTAATGTGAGATTTACATCAAAATACCTCAATGTTATGCCAGTTAGGCGAATTTCCTTCAGTTTTTTGGCATCTTGGGTCCATCTTACAAACACGTCAAACTTAGAGGGACCTGGCTCTCAAATGCAGCTGCTGGAACACACCAACAGGTGCTTGACAACAGCTTTTTAATTTGAGGGCGGTAGCTAGCTAAACGAACTTAGAAAAAACTATACCACCATGCTATGGTTTAATCATAATGTTTTCCTTCACCTCCGACTCAACTGCAAGGATTCTAACCTACGTCCATCGACGCTGTGTCCGAACACGCTATCAACTGAGCTATGTATTTATACGTGAAGGTAGCTTTGAAAACTATATTGAGTAAGCTAATAAAACAAAAAGGAAAGGTTTTTACAAGGCCTTCCATATTAGATGTAAGTATACTTGTTTGAATAATTTTCATATTTGTTTTTTCAGTATTAAAAACAGGTGCTTCCGGAATGATCGCATACCGCTTCCAGACGAAGGATGGTCAGTGGCAGTGGCTTCAAACGTCCTCTCGTCTAGTGTACAAAAACTCCAAACCCGACTTTGTTATTAGTACGCATCGACCGCTCATGTAAGTTAAGTTATAACTATGAAAACAGTTATTATTTGGTACTTAGAAATCGGATTAGTTCTTTGAAAGGGAACAGATTTAGTCTCAAAGATAAAACTAATAATTTCAACAACGTATAATATATATAGTTCCGGTTTCATCTCAATAACTGTTGGAAATGCCGAACGCCTTTTTAGATTTGAATGTTATGTTAAGGATATGATACTTAAATGTAAGATTATTTCAATTATTATTTCAGGGAAGAAGAGGGTCGAGATCTATTAGGAAAAAGAACCATGGATTTCAAAGTGAGCTACCTCGATACCGGACTTACGAGCCTGTACTTCTCTGAAAACGAACAGTTATCCGGATGCGAAACCAATGTGACAACTCCTCCACGACCTGCTAGGCGATATAAAACACAACTCAGAGATTTCCTCTCCACCTGCAGGAACAAGCGACGCGTCCCCACCACTCCCGCACCACCACCAGTTGACTACCTCGCTGCTGATGCCGTTGCGGCAGCTTACACCAACCTCAATGGAGCATACACCGCACCCTACGGGGAATATCCTCCAGCTCCGATCCATTACGCTCCACCACCCTTAGATGATAGATTTCTAACAACAGATAACCTCTTCCATCAATATAAGCCCTTATCTTACCACTATACTCCTTACGCTCCTAACGGTTTCTTAGAACCGGCTCCCCCACCTGGTTACGATGTGACTACCAGTTATCATAGACCTCCTTCAAGGGAGTATACGTATATTGATAGTGGTGGGAGGTATATGAGCCCGGTGACGGGGCAGGAGAGGAGGTCACCAAGCGTCGTCCCAGGTCCTAGTCCGGGCGGGTCGAGCGGTTCGGCGGAGCAGGAGCGGCTACAGCAGGCGGTGCCAGCGGAGATGCCGCGCCAGACAGTTCTGATGTGGGGCGCGGGGGGGACAGCACAGGAGGTGCCGGTGGAGTACTCTCCCCCACAGGTTTGGCGATACCATCCATCCCACTACCACACTGCTGAAGCGACTCAATGAACCACTATCCGCTTTGTGCAATACTGAATAATTCACATCGATTATTTGTCTCATTACGTTTCAAAATGAATTAAATCCAATTTTAATCGTTTATGTAACATGTTTAATTTTTTTTTAGATTTTCAATTTTTATACATCGAGAACAAAGTTCAAATTTTGCCGCTCTATGGGGTTTTTAGTTTTTTTTAAACCTTCATATTTTACACGTACAAAATTTGAACATCATGAAAAATAACATAAAATATTAGGAAACTGCTGAAATTGGATTTAGCTCATTTTGACTCATTTGTCGCGGTGAAATTTCAATGTCAACATTAACCGTTAACGCAACAACGAATAAATCATCTGTTATTATTTAATTCTCAGGAGATGATTCTCGATTGTGAGAAGTTTCTAGAAAATATACACTAAGTCTTTCATTTGTAGATAAACTTGTTACCATTTTTAATTGTCCTAGTGATACCTCGCTCGATGGTATTTAGTTCGTCGATAGACTAAACAGGGTCTTTCCAATATCATTGTAGATAATATTTCTAATGTATATTTATAGAAGACGGAGATCTATTCCAAATAATATTTTAAATTATATTATAGTCCATTTTTGTGGTTATTTAATTAGGTCTTTATAGAAGTGACACACACAAAATATATAAAATACAATTTGCAATATCTGACAATTGTTTAAAACAGGCTTGAATATTTTAATGGAGTATACATTGAATTCTATGTGTTAAGCCATCAGTTTATTGGGTGCAGACATAATTTTAAATCAGTTTTCATAGAGGATAAATTATTAGTCGACGTAATAAGATCAACCCACTTACTGTTCTCTCAAATAAATGTCAAATGAATTCATGTAAAAAAAATGTTGTCAGATAGTAAATTGTTCTTATAACCTAATCCACAGAAAACGGAGACCATGTGGTTTAATTTTACAAAAATGAAAATCCTAAGTATCGCTTCTCGGATTTTTGGTTAAGATCAAAGTGTAAGTGTAGAGTACTTTTATAAAATCATCTTCAATAATAATTCTCCAGAAATATTCAGAAAATGGTAACTATATGAAAACTTGTAGTACCAGGTAGACATATCAATGCGACATATCCTTGATTTGTTTTGAACCATGGTTTTTTTCTAGAATTCCCTTATATTTACCATTATTTTCAAGTAGCGCTCTCTCGTGACTTAGTCTGCTTCTTTTTAATATTAATTACATAAATAACTAGGATTTTTCATAACAATAAAAATTTAGTTTTTGGAAACTAATAACTATATCAAATGTCTATATTCTTCTCCAGAAAGAAGGTATGTCGTATCTAAACTAATATTATAAAGCTAGAGTTTGGTTGAAAGCGCTAATCTTAAGAACCACTGGTCCTATTTGAAAAATTCTTTCAGTGTTAGATAGCTCATTTACCTAGAAAGACTATATCATCACGCTAAGGCCAATAGGAGCCCCAATGAAGATCGTTTCAAATATGTTTTTTTTTTTCATTTTGAGAGCTTACGCTGCGTGTTAGCATTAGCTCAAAATAACTAATCCAGGTGAACGAAGTCGCAGGCAGAATCTAGTACTGAATATAATGGCGATGGGTGCAGAAGCTTAGTACAGACAAACAGAGTCACTATCGTGTTTATACATAATTGTAATTTAATTGCTGAACTATCAACACACCGTGATGATAAGCATCGCTGGAAATGCCAAAATACATTTCGTGAACCATTTTATATGAGGGAGAGACTTTTATGCTCATTCATACATAATTATGTTAGGATTTTATGGTCTCAAGTATCTGTGGATTTGGTGTCAATAAATGTAAATAAATATTTTATATATAATAGTTTGAATGCTTCCGCTTTAAAGTCCATTTGCTTATAGCAATCACAATTACCTTACGGATATGCGCAAATTTAAATTGTCAAACTTGATTTAAAAAAACCCTATATTAAAAATGATAAGGAACATTCCAAATATCTGTATTGTTTTCTCTATAGATAAAAAACTGGTGTCCGTATATTCGTAATTGTTCTCTCTCTAAACGACAATTGAATTCAGTTTTTGTTGTTCTTATGTGATCACATAGATGGATCTTAGTTATAGTTGGACCAAATAGATGGCGCTGTTGACGAGTCAAATATAGCGTATATAATAAGTTTTTGGTGGAATCTTGAAATACCATGTACATTTTATATTTTATTCATAATCTTGTGATATTTGGCTATATATTTTGTGATATTGGTGGTGTTTTACGTAATATAGTTTGGTTATTATACACAACCGAAGTGCGTGGGTAATAACAACACGGAGCATGGATTCAGATTTGCCACAAAAACACCGTAGAAAGTTCTAATAAGACCGCCACCATCTTGTTAGTTCATTGTAATGATCGCAAGAAACTTGTAATATAATCTACTCGACAATGGTATTAAAAATCCACTAGAAGTTTGTTTGCAAGAAAACCATATATAATCCAAAAATTTTAGCCCGCAGCATATCTAAATATCATGCATTTATTTATTTCCTGTATATTCAAGGTCTATTAAATTCTATGGGAATACAGCGTCAGCCTACTTGGACCTCTCGTTGTTATATGAATGTATAATTTAAGAATAAATACATATCATTTTTGTAACAATTTTAAATGCAATAAATGTATAGAGCACGCATCATTTCTGCCTACTTTCTTTCGTCCTCATAAGATGTAAAAAATCTATAAAAAAGTTTAATTGCTTATGCAACTATCAAGGTCTTATGCAGAAAGGTTTAATAAAGCAGACTAGACAAATATCTTAATTTATCTGAATTACATTATGATATAATACATTTACCTACTATTGTGAAGATATTGTTATTATTTTCCATATATTCTGTATTCGTATTATATTAATTTTATTTATTTATGTATCATAATATGACAAAATAACTTATTTATAAAAATAAAACTTATAGAAATATTTCGCATCAATATATATATATTTATTTTTTATTGAGAAAGTTTTGTATACGATGCTTGTATCTCAATTAGAGCAATCAATAATAATAATCTAATTATTTTAGCTTCATTGCGTATACTTTATTGACGTGTTGAATCAATCAGACCAGATATATAATTGAATAATTAGCAAATGATGCTATTGAACAAAAACCTTGCCTCACCAAGCTTATGAGGACGATAACTAATAGGGTTGCTACTCGTACATTACAATAAAATTTTGATGGTAATTTCAATTAATGACGTTCTACACCAGAATTACATTTTAAAAACATACCTTACCACCTTTATTTTTGTTTAGTATAATTTATTTGAATAAATGTGGCAACCCTAATAGTAAAGCACTGCCATGCCAACGTTCATACAGTAGCACTTCATGTAAATACACTTTTAGTTCCTTCCCGAACTGTCAACTTCCAACCTTTTAATTCAGTATAATTAATGGAAACAATTTCATTACGCTACAGTGATTCGAGACGTTGGCAGGGCTCGTCGACTCACGATACGAAATCTTCCACGCCATAGAGATTAATAATTCTTTGAAATTTATTTTACGAATAACATTGATTTTCAAGTTTTAAAAATAACATTTTAAAATTTGCAAACGAATAGCATACATTTTCCAGAACACAAAAACAGGAGTGCCGTGAAACCACACGATAGAAGTGAAACTATTGTATTATAGGCAAACAAAATTATTGTATTATAAGCAAACATTTAAATTAAAAAAAGTACAATAAACAGCCAACGTCACACGGTGTTCCCATGCGGTCACCCATCCAAGCACTGACCGCAGCCGACATTGCTTAATTCTGTAGAACGAATTGAAGCCTGTGTTTTCAACATTCTACCCGACACAGAGTTAATTCCCACCACTTATTATCACACAAAAAGTTTGCTGATTAAAATTTCAAACTGTCCCATAAAAAATATCACTTGAAAAAGGCTGGATGTCATTTTCTCACCTTTTTATTACTCCAGCCGTTTGTTGCTCAATCTTTAAGCTGTTTAAATTAAGTTAAATTTTTTGAAAAGATACATCATCTAGCCAATGTAAGTTGAATTATCATAACATGTTTGTCTTGTTATTATTCCAACAGTTAGTTGCTCAGCCTTTTAGCTGTACAAGTTAATTTAAAATTATTGACAAAAATAATCATCCTGGCCAACCTAAGTAGGGTTATCATAGCATATTTCTCTACTCCCTTCTTCTTTATCAGCTGTACACTCAGTGTTTACTACCTTTATACACATACTATCTAATACCCGTAACTTTTTACTATATTTTATGTACAAAAGAAAAAAAAACATTTAAAACAGTTGAAATTTCTTCTTTTAAGTAAACTAACAGTTTAACTAGTGTTTAAAAAGTAACGTGAAATAAATTTGAAAAAAAAATTCAATCATTTTTGTGTACCTAATACGTTCACAACGTCAGACTTACATAATTTTATTTATACCAGGTGAAAGGTTAGACACTCGCAGTACTCTAGTATATGACACTTCTTGGTAACATTTAACATATAAAATAATACTATCAAAACAAATACTAATAAATAACCAAGAAAACCTAAGTTAAAGTTTGTTCTACGACTTTTAAAAGTATAGTTACAAGTGTGTATATAGAGTAATAAACGTAGGTGCAATGACCGGTGCCAAAAGCTACAATAGACGACTCGGAGTTAATAACTTTTGATAGTAAAACCGGCAATAAACCCTTTTGTTTTGTTTCTAACAATCTCACGTTCCCTTTCAAATGAAAGTGAAATCACCCAACGGTCATTGACACTATGCTTTAACATAGACGCGTAGAGGATTATGTTTAATTTTTGTAATTTTCTAGTTAATTAGGTCAAATATTAAGCACCTATTTTTTTATTGATTTAGTACGAGAATCGAGTGCAGAGTATCCCCTAGAAATATTGCTACTGTCTAAGCAGTCACCTGGTATAGATAATTCTTCATACACTCTACAGTCTTCCTATAAACCAATATCTATAAGAGTAATGTTGAGTTTGTTCTTCTTTGCTGAAATTGCCCCCTAATTATCTTACAAAAAAAAATCTAATTTATTTGTACTAAGCTTAATTCACTTCGACTAATAAATCGGTGTTATTCGTAACTTAATATTTATATAGCTTAAAGAAATTGTAATTAATTAATTCTGGTATTTCACAATTGGAAAATAATTTTTAATGTGAATTGTTCATACAATTGTATTCAATTTATAAATCCTATTCCAATAAAGTTACCGTACTGTTGAGATGAAAAATTATAACTACAAAAAAAATTGTGTGGTCAGGGGACCTCTGCCAGGAACAATGTTCCTTGTGGTTTTTTTTAGCTTCGGATGTAATATGGAGATGTTAGATTGCTATATTTCCGTCACGTAAGCAAAAAGCGTTTTGACTCCGAGCTACTCTTTCTGTATCTAAATTTTTTTCAACACAAAAGAAAAGAATCAAAATTTAATTAAAGACGATTATTTTGATAGTCTTAAATTATATAAAACATACTAAACGTTTGCGTAACGCCTTTTCCTTTCGTGACGATTATTACCAGGTAACTCCTACCGCAAACCGCGGTAATGAACTTCCAAAAAAAAAACAACTCGTAAAAAGTATTTTAATAAGTAAACATATCTAATAAAGATTGATTTTTTTATAGTTATATGAGTGCTCACATTCGTTAATTTGATGCACAAATTTTAATTCGATTTTTCTAATAATACATTCCAAACAATTGTAATTGTATATTAGCCACACTTCATAAAAATGGTAATGAATATTTCAAACAAAATTTTGAAAATGAATATAACTTTTGTAATTTTTTCAAAAAGTCGTCCAACTCCTTCTATGAATTTAATAAGAAAATTATATTTAATTTATTGAATTGTAAATAAATAACTAGTTTATAAGAGCTTGTGTATTGTTATTATCTAATATTATACATTTTTTCATAGTTAAATGATGGAAATAAAAGTAACGTAAAATAATATTATAATTAATATCCCAATAATAATATCCTGTATTTATTTTAGCGTATAATTTATAATTGAAAATGTAATTTAAAAAGAATGTCAAATAAATTTTTCATGCCACTGACTTATTTATTATATTCTTCCCCTTCTCCCTTTTTATTGAATTTATCGACTAGTAACCGCCAGTGACTTTGTCTGCTTTAGATGTTTATACATATATAAAATTCCGGTGTACATAGTTTCATTACTTTATTAGGGGTGCGACCTGGATGATGGTTTGTAATAGACGGAGTCGGTAGATAGCGTTCTCGCCAAAATATAAAATTTTCAATTATTTGTTTCTTACATAGGAAACATAGTCACAAACGTTTAGTTTTCCAAGAACCCACAACGTTTTTTTAGCTTTATTTTTGGCAATTAATCTTTCAGATTATTACTGCCATTGTCGCGTAGTTGGTAATATTACATGCGTCGTGCGATCACTTCAATATTGCATCGTGTGAGTCAATACTCTAGCAAGATGGTGGATCCCTTGTTAGAACCTGCTAGGGAGTTTTTGTGGCATCTCAGAATTTCATGCTCCGTGGTATTATTTTCTATTCACTTCACTTATGCACAATAAACTAACTAGATTACGTAAAACTCCACCAAATTTACAAAATTTAGAGTCCAATAACACAAGATTATGAATAAAATCCACTACATGACAGACTGAAATCCCGCCAAAAACTCCTCAATATGTTTTATACTCATTTTTTTTTTCTCGAACTGACTACGCTATTGGCCTGGCAAGGTCTTAACAGCTTCACCGGACTACAAATTATACTCATTATTAATTAAGGTCTGTTACCTCAAGGTCCGTTAATTATAATGACAAATTTAGTAGTAGATTAGCGCCACCTAGTAGGCCGCTATAGTAAAATGTAGTATTCACAAAAGCATTCCCAATGAAAAAATAGCTATGTACATTAGTTGCGGCAACTGTAATGGTAATTACAACTTTCTATCAATTTTTATTTTCAGATTCAAACAAAACAACATAGTTCTATATATTCACGATAATGGATTATGTAATGATGTCTAAATGTTTTTCTTGATAATTAATTATACGGACTTAATCAAAAATGAAAAAATCCACATTCATTTTTAAAATATCTTTCTTGCTTGGGGTTTAATGAGAAAACTTAAACAACTGCCATCTAGTGTAAATAATATGTACTAAGTCGTTAGTATTATGAACCCCATCTATTAAACTAGTTATTTAGTAATATGTATAGATGGCGGTGTTGCATAATATAAATTATCTTGTTATAATAATATATACATGCTTTTATATTATATACTTTATTTTTTTCTAAACATTGTACACTAAATAACTAAATATCATAAAAACGTCAACTTGTCCACAAAAACTATGTCAAGTGAATTTAAGGTATCAATCTAGCTGTATTTTATTATCTATAGACAAAAAGTTACAGCTCTCATTTCTGTCCTTGTTAAATCCTATCCTATCTTACCAATGCTATCATACATGCGGATGTAAGTTTATTTTCTATGGCACTATACCGTATCTAGTAAAAAAAACAGTTTCCGAGTTTTATTAACGTCGCGGGCAAAACATTTTTTTGTCGATCTGACTACGCTATTGACCTAGCAAGATCTTAACAGCTACACCGGACTACGTGGGCAAAACTAGTTACAATAGAAAACTTAACTAACTCTTCGGCTGTGGTAGTCCGATGAACCTGTTAAGACCTTGCTAGGTCAATAGCGTAATCAGTTCGAAAAAATAGGTTCGGCTGATATTTTAAGACCCAAATCTCAAAATACTGGATCTTGGTTTTAAATATCTAGTCATTTTTTTAAATTATAGCTTTACATTATATAGTTCCATTGGGGTTCTAATTTTTCAAAAATGTTAATATGTAATAAATATAGTTTTTTTTTTTTTTAACTTATGCTGCTAATAAGTAGTCTTTAGCCAGTGCATCATAAAGTCTACATTCGGTTGTATGGAGCTCAAGCTCAGTTTGGACAGTCCAAGAGTTAAAATAAGACCCAACATGACCCACTGGTGAGTCAAATTCAAATTAATAATTTTCTCCATAATAAATGTATCAGGTGTCACTTATCTTGGAGATACCAATATTATTTTATTATCGTATAAAATAATTAGTATAATGCCAAGCGATTAATAAATCCATAATTCATCACCAATACTTTTTTTGCGGAATTAACCAAAAATTTTAGGTATTTAAAAGTAATCATATTAAGAAAAAACGAGTTCGAATGGCGTTTATTTCAAGATTAAAATTTCCTACTAAGCCTCAACACTATGAAGTAGAGTGTTTGTGTCCAAACAATTTAATTTAATTTTTTCACGACCTAAGCTTAGAGAAATCCGGTTGCGGTGGTTTAATTTATTCGCATTAGGTTTATGCTATTTGTAGATTAAATTAAGAGAAAATGAATTCGAGGCAGTCATAACGACTGCCGACAAAAGTGACAACTCAAAACAAAGAAGTGTGTTTTCTTTTGAATTTTCATATTAATGTGAGAATGAGAATGTTTAAATTGCAGTTTTCGTATCTATTGAATCTCAGAACATTAATTATATACATTTTTATTAAGTCTATTGATCAATCAAACGTATGGTGAGCTGCAAAATATCGATATTACACACAGGCCCCTATACTACGCGTAGCTAGTCTGACTTATGACACGCAAGCGCAGTTCGGCCGGCCATGCTTACGTAAGATGTCATGACGCGAAATTATAAATTTACCTCCTGACAAAATACCGCTCAACACAGATAAAGTCGTTGTCACTTCAATATTAGATTTTTTGTGTATAATGACGAAACTAAGAATATGCTTAATGGATTTTTGAAATTCTTTCACCTGTAGAATGCCATTTTATAAACAAAAATTAACACTCGTAAGAAGGGAAACGTTTAATCAATTGCAGTAATTACAGGTTATCTGCAACATATTTAAAAAAAAAATGTATATTTTTTTAATTTACAGTTACATACCGACAGTTTCGACCACCGTCAGGTTCAAACGTCAATCAAGGAACGAGTTTTAAATTCTTTTTGTCTTTCGGTTACTAATATTGCGCTCCTTTTAATACTAGTTTCAGATTAACTTGTTCAGATTCAGCTCGCATAAATAAAATCAAATGTTTTTTGTGGCAGTGAGACATGTTACTGCCAATCATTTTCAGGCGGAGGTGCAAAGTAACGTACACTATAATATTTAATAATGGATTTCCGCAAACGCCTCCATCAATCACAAAGACTACTTAGTTGTTTAATGTGTACGTAGATACTTTTGTTTTTCATTTGAAATTTAGAGTTTTAATGATGAGAACGTCACGTAGTTTATGACTGTTCCTCCTGATCTTGTCACAAAATCTCACTTTGTTTACCGTCGCGTCTCCAACCTATGAATTTGTCTGATCGATGATCAATCTCTTTGCACTAATACCAAAACGTAGGGACAGATTATCCACATGCTACGTGGCGTATAGAAAAGAATTAACCAGGGCTACCGAATTTAAAGACCTTTTTACAAACTCGTGTATTATCGCACAAAACATAGCATTTTCGAGTAGCATTTACCTCTGCCCACAGCTGTTGTACCTCGCCATAGGTACGCGAGCGGCGAGACGTGGGGCAAACGAACTGTCTGTATCAGACGCACATGAGGTAAAATATCAAAAGATGGGTCGTGCTTTAGGTAAACATTTTATATCTCCATTTTTTTTTTTTTCGAAATGAAATCGCTTTTGACCTGGAATGGTCTTCACAACTTCACCGAACTATTGAGGCGAACGCTAACGGTACTCAGCTGATTTGGGATGTTTGGGCGAATAACTCAAGGATGCAAGACACACCTCAGCTTGGGCTGTCGCCTGTTTTCGCGACCTATATAATATAACCTAAGCTAAGCTATCTAGATATACTTATATGAGTTATTGACACATGCATGTGTACCAAACATGTGCCTCAACAACCCGTATATGTATTTTGTGTTGAAAAAATTCCTCAAAACTATATAAGATAGGATAGGATAAGGAAAAATAAGGGTAGAACTCTTTATCGTTGATTTCTCTGAAAAACAAAAACAGCGTGTAAGCGTGTAGGCGTGCACGTGTGTATAGGTGATGTGTGTGATGTTGTAGCAGTGATGTAAGGTCTTGTGTCACTGTATCGCGCGAACAGCTCACTCAAGGGCTCCAAGCCGAGGGAACGGACCTAGGCTTGAGCCGGTGCTGAGGGGAGTCTAATTTGGTACATTTATATCTTCAAGAATTAAAGATTCATTTATTTATATTGATCCTTTATTTTTACTTATAAAATGAACCGTGTGCTATTCTCAGCACCACATATCTTCCCGTAGTATCGTAAAAGGCGATTAATAGAGTGCGAGAAAATACTGACCCCTTATAACTTTCTCGCCGTGATGCTGTACCATCTGTCTGAGTCCTTCTAAAATCGTAACAGTCCCCATTCCACAGGGCCCAACATAACAAAGATGAATATGTGCACCTGTCTTGTACTCGTATGCTTGTGCACCTTAATATATTCAGCGCATCTAACCGCTTTTACTCAAAGTGATTACCATGGCCGAAATCGGTTGGATCAATCATCATCATTATCAAAAAAATTATATTCACCAAAAACCGAGATTGAATATAATATTCGTAAATATACAGCTTCAAAAAATTATGCTCTTATATTGTAAGATCTGTCTGACACTACAAATCTCATGTGAATTCGTGCTCTTTTCTTTTCTCCCCACCTCTGCGCTCATACCTAAGGCGCAATATAACGGTTGCGGTCATACTATAGCACACATGTATATTCTAGATAGAGACAACCCTATAAAATAGGCTAGTTAAACCAGTGTTTTAAAGTTGGCGTGTTCTTCAACAGTTTACTAAAGTTGCAAAAAATAATTAAAGCAATGAACAAATACAATAGTAATAAACACTTGTCTACAACTAGGCAATAAATAAACAAACGGAATGTGAGAACGAATAACGATTTGTGATTAGACTATACTTAGGGATATCATAGAGAGCTGTTAACTAATTTCAAAACTATATAAAGATGAATTCCTGTATACTATATTTTTTACATATTTATAATTTAACCGAGCATAATTATTACGAAATGAAAACAAAAAAAAAATATGACCGAAAATACATTTTTTGATATTAAAAAAAAAATGATTCACCGCCAAAACATTCATGTCCGGTGACGATACGTCAAGGAGCCACAACCTCTCCCAATCCATTCCGGCAGAACCGGGCGGACGGCGTCAATCATCAGTGATGTATATTTCATATCAAGCATCCGCCAGCTTCTGCCTTCACCTCTAAAGTTTGTCCTGCTGGACTCTTTCTCTCATCTTCATTATTCCTCTGGAATCTGGACGCACCGTGACGCTTCTTAGCCGCCTTATACTTGTATACAGCGGTAAGAAACTCCACCGCCTGCTACCAGGACGGTGGGCCCGCTAATATAACCTATATTATAAATGATTTAATGTAATCTACATTTAAAATTGAATGTTGATGGTATACACAGACATCTCAAGCATAACGCCCGCTTACCTTCACCATGAATATGTTAGTAATAATTCAAAATTAACTCTACAAATTAACGGTGAGTTAATTAAAAAGTTAACATCTCAAATCCTTTATACCAAAGAATAGTCTAATTAAATAAAAAACATTCATAGAAAGTTCTGTAATACAAAACTAGTGACCATATAACATACTTGTGAGTTCGGAATGTAGATTTTGTTTCCTAATTTTTATTTTATTTTATAACAAAAAAAGAAAGTGATATTACAACTCTAGTTAGGGACGTCACAGTCGAGTTATCTCCATTAATCTCTGCCGCAAACGCACAACACGCCGAGCTTTCGACTGGGCGACACGGCTTGATTTTAATTTTATCATTTTTTTAATTAAAAGGGCTTTCATATACAAATTTGAAGTGTTGTGAAAAATGCAGGCGTGTGACTTCTTTTGTTATGTATTGTTAATGGTGAGTGTTTATATTTTATTATATATTATACAAAAATGATTTATTATGAAATGTTAAATATACAATTTTTTTTTGTAAAAATTCGTTTTTTAATGTGACAATCGTTAATGTTAATTATAATATAGATTTTAATAATAATAAAACATAGCCTCTTATTTAGAGGCAACGGAACATCAGTTAGGTAGTTAGATACATCTAGATTAGGTATTTAGAATCGGATTAGTAACTCCGAAGAAGATCACTTTTTACAAAAAAATAATATTTTATTACTATAAGTACTAACAATAGATAGCGACTCCATTGGTTTTCATAATGATTAAAAAATAATAACAATAAAAAAAATTAAGACACACAAATTAATTTTGAGAATTGATTCAGTAGTTCCAAAGATTGCTTCCGATAAACAAATAAACTTTATCTCTTTTTAATAATAGATTACACTAGGAATAAATCCTTATTTTGTACACGTTTTTTATAATGTAATACTTGATTATAACACAGCGTAAACGTTGATTGTTGTCGACCATTGTATTGAAGGAACATTTTTCAAGAACAGGTTTCCCCTTCAGGTCCGGTGAAGCTGTTAATACATTGCTAGGTCAATAGCGTAGTCAGATTGAGGAGAAAAAAAGGTATCCTCCAATTTAAATTAGCAAATATACGCGAATTCAGAGAAACTCTTTCATACATATTAGGGGTCGAACCTGCGAACATCGATATGACATTCCATCTGCCAGACCACTTGACTATAATACCAAATTTATATTAAATTCTGGTTGACTATTAGTCTGCTCAGGCTTTGCATTGTACTGATGAATAAAATAAATTGAAATCATTACTTTCCTTACGACCATATATTAAAATGAATTCGCATCTGAACAATTGAACATCAGTCCGTCAATACTGTCAAGATATGCCGTATCTCGCTTATTTTTATGGGTTTACTGTTATTCAAATACTTATTACAATAAGTAATATTAAACGCGTGGAACATTGCGGATACAAAAAGTATAGTGTAATGTTAGTGACTTTGAATTGTAAATTGAGAAAACTATTATATGCGGATGTATGCGGAACCACAGACCGCTATCATCACAAACTAACACTGTTTCTTTGTTCCTTGCCGTAATATCAACCCGTTACTTTTAATATAAATATTTTTTACTTTATACATATATTTTTTTGATTTTATTATACATTTTATTTAAAAAATATAATTTTACACTGCATAATTTCAACGTTCCAGTTTTGTAATAAATCCGGTATTTTTTTAAACTTTGCTCCCAACAATATATTGACCTGTGCTTCATGAGGTATTTTTTATGTATGGAGCATAAACCTTTATGGTTTTAGACAGCTCGAGGGTTAAATATGTGGCAGGATAACGACCATATTACAACTTTCAGAAGATTTTATATGAAGACAAGTTGGAGGGGCAGATGTTGATAATAAAAAAAAATCTAAAATTCAACCGCAGTACTACCCACCAAGTCCAATTGTGAATCTAAACCATTCTCGGATCGCCTGGAACACGCACAGAAAATTTCATTGAAATCGGTCCAACCGTTTGGGAGGAGTTCAGTGACATACACACGTACTCCGGTTGTTTTTTTTTAATTTTTTTTAAACTTTATTTTTGGCAATCAATCTTTCAGATTGTTACTGCCATTGTCACGTAGTCAATAATATCACAAACTTCGTGAGACCACTCCAATATTAAGCATCGTGTGAAATCATATTCTAACAAGATGGTGGATCCCTTGCTAGAACCTTCCAGGGAGTTTTTGTGGCATCTCAGAATTTCGTGGTCCGTGTTATTATTTTCCATTCACTTCACTTATGCATAATAAACTAACTATATTACGTAAAACACCACCAAATTTACACAATATATAGTCAAATAACACAAGATTATGAATAAAATATAAAATCCACTACATGACAGACTAAAATCCCGCCAAAAACTCCCCGGTTGTGTTGTCTTGTAAACGCTTTGACAGTTAATCTATGAAACCTTTTTTTTGAATTTGCGGACATATACGAGATATACATTAGGATAGGCCCAAAAAAATCTATTCTACACATCTATTTCAAAGCAGTCAAGAAGTTTAACTTGGACTATGGTAATAAACTCTATGGTTAATGATTAAAAAAGTGAAATTAATATAACACTACAAAACTACTACGAAAGTGTTTTGTTTAACTTTCATTGATTCTTAGAAACCGGTTTGGTACGTGATATACGTCTAGAAGAATTGGTGTTAATACTCCACGCGTATATTAATATATTCTATGTTTTTTTAATGTATACTGTGGTTAGTTAGGTGCGGTTTTGAGAAATTTCACCACAAGTTATTTTTATGTTTTGTTTGTAACATTAGTATACTTTTTAATGTTTCTTTTTTAAAATTTTTAGGTTTAAACGTTTGACCGCAATCTTAACTGATCTTAAATGACAATGTCGCCTAAGATAACAAGTAGGCTTAACATAGAGGGAAGGCAGAAACTCAAATGCAAATGTTTGGACATTCCTTCAAATGCGTCGTATCAGATTTTCAACTTGATGATAGCTTTTACCACAATAAACAATCTTGTAGAAACAGTTGAATATCATTAAATTCTTAGGTTTTCTTAGAGTTTTTGACGGGATCTTAGTCTGTTACTCAATGGATTTTATATTCTACTAGCCCCTGCACGCGACTTTCTCCGTGTAGTAATAGTTACTTTCGACTAACTTACCACGCAGCGGAAGCTCTCAAGTGGCAAAAAAATCCCGACTTGGGAATATTTCTCATTGGTGCTTCGCTCCTATTAGTCTTAGCGCGATGACATAACCTGTAAGTCTTCCTCGATAAATAAGCTATATAATATTGAAAGAATTATTCAAATCGAACCAGTAGTTCCTGAGATTACCCTCTACAACGAAACAAACTCATAACGTCACAATTTTGAAAGATTGGTTAACCAAAAATTAAATAAAAAAAGTGTGCTTAATTTTATTAAAGTTAATATTACTATATAAAATACAGTAGAGTTCAGTTTACTGTAACACGAATTATAATTGAGCAATTATGTATTTTATAAGCCATAAACCATTTAAAAAGGCTTCTATTATCGAATATTGGTTATGCAAATAAGACACAGATGTATTTATTTCTTTTGTACGATGGATTTCTCCGTTAGAAACTTATACGATGCGTTATTTTTCTTTTCCCACGATATTATGTAATGAACATAGCTCCTAGATATCAAATTGATATTATAATTATGACATCTTTTGTATTTATTTTTTTGTTTGAAAAGTGGAGACGAATTTTGTATTTTAGTTTCTTTTTTTCGTGAGAAAGTATACTTTTAGCGTTTGTCTATTATTTTCCTTCGTATTTCTTCAATAGTGTCGAATGCTTCAAACGCAGACGCAAAGAGGCATAACATTACAATTTCATATGATCCTCTCTTAAGAATAGCTATAGTCATGTAGAAGCTACGGCTCACTACTATAGAAGTCTAGACTGTCAGGGAAAGCGTAATAATACTCGGAGTACGTAAGATATACTGTTTATTTATATGACCATATATGGTATTTATACAGACACGTATTTGAAGGACATTCTATTTACAATATTCCAATAGTATCAGCTAGTCTGCCAAAGAGGATGACGTACTCAGTAGCTACAGTCAGATTTAAGTATAACAAAATTATAATATGAATAAACACGTGATAAAATCTGGCATATATATAGGTTAAAGGAAAAGGAGATGATAAAAAAAAAATCATCCTCTCGGAGGTCTGTGACGCCCTTGGAACTAAATATTATTTATTGGTTTAAATTGATGTTTAAATGTAATTAGCTTATTTATCTATATACCGGTTGTCTATATCCATAATATCTACTTAAATAATTAATTGATAAATGAAATATCTATACTAATATATAAAGCTGAGTTTGTCTGTATGTTTGTTTGATTGAACGCTTTGATTGCACGCACGAATTGGTTATTTCGGTGTTAGAATACTAATATATAAAGCTGAAGAGTTTGTAGGTCTGTAGAGTAATAAAGAGTCTGTAGGTTTGTTTATTTGAACGCACGAATTGATTATTTCGGTGTTTCATAACTCATTTATCGACGAAGACTATAAACTATATATCATCACGCTAAGATCAATAGGAGCGGAGCACCAATGAAATGTTTCTAAATCGGGATTAACGTAAGTATTATATAAAAGTATTTTCACTTTCTACGTAAACGAAGTCGCGAGTTAAACTTAGACTTAGCCCAAAGTAGCTATTTCACGTAGACGAAGTCGCGGGTAGAAACTAGTAATTAATATATCACGATCGTATAGAATTAATTATTCAAAACCTTGCAAGTATAGGTAGGTACTTAATATAATTTTATTCCATACAGTGAATATCAAGATTTTTACTAGTATTTCTTATAATAAAAAACCTGGTGATCATATATATACTAAAATTATCAATAATAGTTGTTGTAAATTAGTACAATAATAAATTAAATATCGGACTGCTTTATTTGGTTAATCCCCAAAAAGCCATATATTTTAAGTTCTCATGCAACATAAAAATTACTTTATAAAACCCCAGTCAAGTAAATAAATGCGTACATAAATAAATTTAATACTATTCCGTGATAAAAGTATTAACTTTTTCCAACGTTTACTAATGAATCCAACCAAGAAGTAATTAACAGAAGTAATAAGCAGTCTCAACGCGGACTGAACAACTGGGTGGTCGCTTATCCAACTGTGACAGTTTTCACTGATTGAAAGTGTCTTTCCTAATTTCTAGCAGGCTCGGGGGACGTTGTCCCGCCTTGATAATGAAAAAAAAAAACGTACATAAATTATAGGTATACTATAATCTTCCTCGCGAATAACTCTATCGGTTGGTGAAAACCGCATGCTAATCCGTTCAGTAGTATTGAGTTTATCGCGAAGAGAGAGACAGACATGGCAGAGGACTTTGTGATATACTATGTAATGATGATTATGGTTGGGCAACGTCGCTTATCAACCTAAACCTTTATTCTGTCACTTTAAAAATGCGACGTTGCCACTTTTACTAATATGATGCTTATATGGTTAATGTTATGGTAAACTTCACGCCGCAAGAAAACACTACTCATTTCTCTTTATCCGTGTTATAATCTTTATCGTATGTAAAAAGTACGTAACATTGTAGTATACTCGTCTCGTTTACTCTTAAGAAGAATAGTATTAGTGCGAGTAATGCAGGTAACTTTCAATTGATATCCGCGCTACCGCGATACGAGTTACAGCCAGGGTCTGAAGTAAACGTTATTTGGTGAATTCAGTCAATATTTTTGGTATCTTTTGTCTCAGTTATTCGCTTTTTAGTACGGAGATTTTTGAAACAAAATTGTTCACTTTTCCTTACTTTTTTCAAACATTTTATTTCATACAAACAAATAGTGACAATTAATACAAAGAACAAGAAAAAACTTGAAGAGAGTTTTTGGCGGGATCTTAGGCTGTCATGTAGTAGATTTTATATTTTATTTAATAATCTTGTGTTATTTGACTCTATATTTCGTAAATTTGGTGGTGTTTTACGTAATACAGTTAGTTTATTATGCATAAGTGAAGTGAATGGAAAATAATACCACGGTGCATGAAATTCTGAGATGTCACAAAAACTCCCTGGAAGATTCTAACAAGGGATCCACCATCTTGTTAGAATATTGATTCACACGAGGCTTAATATTAAAATGATCGTACAACGCCTGTAATATTATTGGCTACGTGACAATGACAGTAATAATCTGAAAGATTGATTGCCAAAAATAAAGTAAAAAAAAAAGTTTGCAGAGATGCGTCTACAGACATTGGGCAATTAATTTTCATTTATATAAGTAATTACTCAAATTACTTTAAACATATTTGACATCATTTAATATATTGTGATAATTATTTGAAAATGCTTAATTTACAACTACGCCAATTATTAATTATATGTTTTCTAGTAACTTCTACTGTTCTTTGGTAGATTTGTAAGCATTAAAATTATTTACAACTGCATGTATTACACTTGGTGTGCGGTTGTCGAGTTCTAATCTCACACAATTATCATACTTATGACCCAACCATACATTTAATGGTGGCCTCATTCTTTAGCCTAGAAATGACTGTATAAAATTGACGTGTTGGTCTTGACAAGATTTTTTTTATTTTATTTTTGGCAACCGATCTTTGGCATCTCAAAATTCATGCTCCGTGGTATTATCTAACACTCCATCTGTATACAATAACCGAACAATTACGTAAAATACCATCAATATTACAAAATATAAAGCCAAATAACACAAGTTTATGAATCGAATATAAAACCCACTACGTGACAGACTAAGATCCCGCCAAAAAATCCCTCGAAAAGTTACATGCTGGAATGAGACACGATGACTACATTTTACGCTTGAACGAGGCACTCACTGAAAAATTACATCGTTCAATATACAGATAAGAAAAGATCCATATATCCAGAACAGTTCCTTTAGAAACTTTCTGAATAAAGAGTATAACCTAGCTTGTTGGAGCGTAACAATGATCTGTCATTTGATACATGACCATCTAGAACATTTGTAACATTAGACGTGAGCGAAAATGTGAAACTACGTCCTACAGTGAAATTAGGTTTACGCTAGTGTTAGTTTTTATTTTATAGTGAAACTTTTTTCCACGTTATAAAATGTTTTCATTCATCTATCGTATGTCGCATTAAAGCCAGCCACGGAGCAGGGGTAAAGTAAAAGACGCTCGACAGAGCAGCCAAGGCCAATATGGCAGCCATCATGGCTGAATTCCAAATGGCTGAAATTCGAAATCTGAATAATTGCATTTATTTAAACTATCTGTACACGCGACTATGTCCGCGTGAAATTTCAATTATAAACAGTGATTTTTTTTTTCTTGAACGCTACGCTCTTGACTTAGCAAGGGCTTAACAGCTTCACTGGACTACTCAGGCCAGCGCTTAGGGCACTCAGCCGATTTTATTTGACAACTTACTCAAGGGTGCACGGCACACCTCGGTTAATGCTGTTGCCTGATACGTGTAATTCGCGACCTATCTGAGCTAACCAAAGCTAATATTCATACATATATGAGTTATTGGAATATATATGTGTGTGGGTTACAACCTAAAAATGGCCATAAAGAATGGAAATGCAAGCGCTATAAAAACAATAACGTCATTAAACCAAAATAGTTAATAAAAATTGAACAGTTAATATTTAATAAATTACTAATAAAAAAAAAATCGCTCACGGATACGATTTTTTACATATACAAAATACTATATGTAAGCAAAAAAAAAAAGGTGCGGACCAAGAGTCTGCAGAATAAAATAACAATAATAAAAATAAATGAAAATATATATATGTACCAAACATACATACCTCAACAACTCTTATATATATTTCGTATCAAATAATCAGTGATTAATGAAATCATAGGATTATAGTGTCTATTAAAACTTGGTCTCACCGTTTGTGAACTCATCTCTCGTAACTCGAGCCGTCATTTAAATTAGAAAAACTTTTAATACAGTAGACCTATTTTAATGAAACAAAGTTTGAGTCACTTTCGATGATATGATTTATGATTTTCTTGGGGTTTGTTGAAATTTATTGTGAAACCATTGCTTTAGCAGTGATACGTGTTCATACAAACAGACAGACATTTCTAAAAATCATTGAAATGTATTCTATTACT
This sequence comes from Antheraea mylitta, assembly GCA_014332785.1. NCBI lineage: Eukaryota > Metazoa > Arthropoda > Insecta > Lepidoptera > Saturniidae > Antheraea > Antheraea mylitta. Next base: position 2,281,509 of record JACEII010000050.1, on the reverse strand, counting down.
TATTCTTAGACACCTTTGGGGTGTAAGGGGTGTCGAGTAACATCTTAAGACCTGAGACAACCAAGCCAACCTCATCTGCACGTGGTGCACCTTGCTGAATAACGAACGAGGCAATGGCGCAAGCGGGGTGGTAGGGTTTTACAGTCCGACTGGGCGCAACCACCATGTATATGGCGAAAAAGCCCGTCATATGATTCGCTTCTGCGCGTCGCGTTTCGGGATCAGCCTGTGCATATCCGGTACCGGGTGACTTTCGTCATTATGGCCGGCATGACAGCGGCGACCGGCGATGGATAATCTGTCTCTCGATGGTTGTCGATGTTTTTGGATTGTACTATGCTTACCATCAGGCATAGTGCAGTCACTTTGTCGTGCTACAATAAAAAAAACCTGAAACAATTTATTAAATAGAACAACTACAGTCACGTTATATTTAGATTACTACTTTCTTCAGTGTTACCAACAATTTAGTGCAAAAATGACGGCAAATTCAAATCTTGCGTTAGTATATGGACACCTTATATTTACGAATATAAATACTTCCTAAATGTTTTTCAATGAAAGTGAATGTTGCTGCTCTAGCTTTTATATGATTTATATGTACTAATATTAACATAAATAATTATTAAAAAAAATCTAGCTCCCATGAAAATGATATTAGATTAAAGATATATGAATATTGATGAGTAAAGCGACCGGAAATTGTTCTCACTTATATTATATCTACGACAGGCGTATAACGACCTCAGCTGTCAACCGCAAACCATTCTAGCTTGTAAATACACTTCGTGACAGTTTGCATTGTAGTTTCTAAATACTTACATATATATTTATGTAATAACAACAATGTAAATCTAACGTGTTGGTACTTTGTAGATTTTTGTGAAATTTCTTTTTTTTTTATAGCATAGGAGGCAAACGAACAGGTGGGTCACCTGATGTTAAGTGATCACCACCTTCCATGGACACCAACAACACCAAAGGAGTCGCAAGCACGTTGCTAGTTTGTATTGGTGGGGAAGGGGGGGGAAGCAGGGAGAAGAGTCTCCGGTGCTCTCACTGACCAAACGAAACGCAACAATGCAAGCACTGTTACTTCATGTTGGTTTTCTGTGCCTACCCATTCATGCTGAAACCAGTTACACCTTCAGCGTGGCTCTATCAATCTATCTGTCTGTTTGTTCGTCCGCACGCATTACTTCTAAAATACTGCGTCCACGATAAAATTTCAAACCGAGAAAATCAAAAAGCATATCCTCGAGTAACATTCAGTTTTGGTTTCATTAAAATAGTGTCAGTTTATCAAAAGTTATTGTAATTTTAATGGCGACGCGACTTAAGTACGAGAGAAAAGTAGATAAGTAAGTGGACTACAAGTGAAATACATTTGAATAATTTTATTATACACTGTTTTTTTTTTACATTAGGTTCGACGTAAACAGAGTCGCAGGCACAGCGAGTTTATAAATAACATTATAGAAAGAAAGAAAAAAAAAGATATATTTATTCAATACACACAACACATACCTCACAAGTATATAAATAAAAAATAATAATATAGTAATAATAATTCAAGTGAGATAAGTGTTGCATGGGGTGAAAAGATCTTTGTTTCAGCTCATGCTGCGGAAGCTTTGCAGCGCTTGTATTCAGACAAAGCCTGCTGTACGTCTATACTAATATTATAAAGCTGAAGAGTATGTTTGTTTGTTTGGTTGAACGCGCTAATCTCAAGAACTACCGGTCCGATTTGAAAGTTTCTTTTAATGTTAGATATCTCATTTATCGAGAATGGCTATAGGCTACATATCATCACGTTAAATCAAATAGGAGCGGAGCACTAATGAAAAATGTCTCAAAATCGAGCTATTTTTAGAGCACCCGCTGCGTGTCAGTATTATCTTTGCGTTACCATGGTAACATGATAACATTATATCGGAAACAATACCAGGGTTTATTTTGTTTTCCTGTTCAAAAGTTTATTCTACGTTATTTTTAATTCTAATTTTTGATTATACGTAGTACGTTGCTATCGCAAACATTTTTAAAGTCTATTTTGTGATGATATTCTAAAAGGTTAGTAGTAAATATTCGTTCATCAATACAGGCGAAGGAATTAATCCATACCGCCAATTCTGAAATTGTCAATATAGGTAAATCATATGTATTCTCTACCCAGTTTTCTTCTATGTCTAAGTTAATGTAAAGGTATAAGCGCCAAATCTTCTATATAATGTTTCGTAAATTTTTATCTCCTTAATTATCAAGATCCCAGAATACATGCTCCGTGGTATTATTTTTCATTCATTTCACTTATGCACAATAAACAAACCATATTACATAAAACGCCACCAATTGAACACAATATAGACTCAAGTAACACAAGATTATGAATAAAATATAAAATCCCCTACATGATAGACTGAAATCCCGCTAAAAACACCTCAAAAAGTTTATTCTACATTAGTTTTGTTCCCAATTTTTGGTTTGTGATATATTACGTGTTATAAGAATAAAGTATGTGTGTATATAATATTAAAATAAATACTTTTTGATGAATACATACATCTGCGGTGCTACAAATATCAACATTTTTTTTAATTCTGTAGATATGTTCGTTTGTTTATTTGTTCCGGGTAATCTCCGAAACGGCCGGACCTATTTGAACAGTTTTTTTCCTTAGAAATGACTACGCTATTGACCTAGCAAGGTCTAGTAATATTTGAACAGGAATTTTACGGGTAAATAACTAACTAATTAGCCGTTTTATTTTAAGCTAGCGGGTTCAGCAGACGATACCCACCCTGAAACGGCATGAAGATGCGTTTTTAATCTTATCGCGATCAGACCTATAGACAGACATGGAACACGACTTTGTTGTGAAGAACTGTTATCCGTGCATCCTTATGTGTGAAATTGACCAAAAATATGTTGTTCACTGTAAACATGCGCGTGTGACGTACATTGTACTGAACTCCAAGAATAAATATAATTGAAAGTCATATGTTTATGTGTGATTTCAATTATAGCAAGGTATATTAATAACTGGATTATATCAACAATATGGACATATTATATCTATATAATAAAAGATTTAACACATATTGTTCAATAATGTATAGCTTAATATTTTCATTACTTTCTTATATAGTGTAAGTGAACACTGAGGGTGATTCATAGATAGTAGTTTAAAGTTCCAACTATGTGGCTTGTGATAAATCCCATCCCATTCGAACACTATTAGTATTCACATATATAATGTACATGTTACATGTTACATGTGCCTGTCATACTTACAAATATTTTTGAAAGAGTATTATTGTTATTTACACATCTAATAACAATTTTAAATTTATTTAATATTTTCAAAAAACGCGTGCGAAGCCGCGGGTAACAGCTAGTATTAATATATAGACGGAATTACAAATACATGGACGCATTTACATTATAATTTCAAATTAATATTACACACACCCATAATAATGTAACCTAATACTGTCTATGTAGAATACGATACAATATAATTCATAATAAAAATGTGGAATTAGATATCATTTTTAAATGAATGCCTACTAGCACAGCGATCACATAATGTAGCCAGTTTATTCAATTTATAGATCTACTGAAATTTAAAATTCGACGCTTGACATGTTAAGAGATGTTTTTGCGGGGTGGTAGGGTTTTACAGCCCGACTGGGTCGCAACCACCATGTATATGGCGAAAAAGCCCGTCATAGTGACTCGCTTCTGCGCGTCGCGTTTCGGGATCAGCCTGTGCATATCCGGTACCGGGCGACTTTCGTCATTATGGCCGGCATGACAGCGGCGACCGGCGATGGATAATCTGTCTCTCGGTGGTTGTCGATGTTTTTGGATTGTACTATGCTTACCATCAGGCATAGTGCAGTCATTTTGTCGTGCTACAATAAAAAAAAAAAAAAAAAAGATAGTTTTTTAAATGTGTTTTAAAACTAAAACGATGACTTCGTGTGAGGTTACGAATAGGAGGAGGTATGTCGTTCCAACACTTAGTGACCGCGTATATAAAAGAACCCCGAAAGGTCACTGTTATATGTCGCGAAGAAATACCTGTGAGCAAGCCCGTTTAGAGGTCGCAGCCGCACATTACGTAAAAACTACTTGATAGATTTCTATCAAATTTCTATATTGTCATTTCTTAGATATTTGATACTAGTAAAAAATAGGAAACCTTTCAACGACGTATGCTTCCTTGACGTGTAGAGGTGGAGTAAGCGGGAAGACATATATATATATATATAGATGAACTTAAAAAACAAAGCCTTATATAATAGGAATCATTGATCCAAGTCGTTGGCCTTTGGTGAGACAAGCGGAATAAATTTATTAGTGATACCCATACTTGATTACCTCATCATTTGTTTAATAAAAATTTACTAGAAATACATGTGAAGTCGCTCGTGTGATTTATAAAATTATTGTTAATTGATTTTTCATTAAGGTTTTATAATAGTGTGTGGTTTATATATAAGCACTAGGTGCCCGCTTCGACTTAGCACGGTTGTACCATAGAATAAAATGTAAGAAAACTTGTGAAGTGCAAACTTTTCTAATCGAGCTGAGTGGTATTTTTGAAAGGGCATAAACTTATGGTTTCGCGTCATTACATTATAGTAAAAGTGACCGAGTCTATTACGCATGTGCGGTATGCGTCACACTAGTGACGCGTAGTATAGCTGCCCGTGTAAATCTAATATTTATATTCTGTACTAATATTGTATAACCCATATGCTTAATAAACTGTATATAATTATTGTTTGTAGATGTAATTGAACAAAACCAATTTGAAGTCACAAATTATGAGATTTAAATAATCCATTATATAATTAATTCGATCGGTCACGTTTACTAGCATGTTATGACGCGAAATTATACATTTATCTCCTGGCAAAAAATACCTCTCAACTCTTAAAGAAGTTTTGATTTCAAAAACTTAAACCCTTCCCACCATACGACTTCATGACCCTTTCACTACTAGCTTGCCGCGCCGCTACCATTATCTTGCCAAAGGGCACGACTATTCTTCCTAATTAAAATTCTTTGTGAGATCTTAATATCTGTAGTTTATGGTAAGCCTAGATTTCTATCCCGTTTGTTAAATAAGTGACATATATCATTAATATTCATTATATGAAAACTATAGCTTTCATATATTCTTGTATTCGAAAAGCAGATACAAAATGTCCCAAGAGAAGTATAAATTAACATAACTTTCGTTATTATGTGATAGTTAACATATAACTATTGCTATTTCATTGAATACCCCCACTGAATATTAATGATCTGACGTAAGCAACGGCTTCTGTATTACATTAGACGCGGTATACTAGCTTCTGCTCGCGACTTTACGTGGGATTTTTACTTTGGGATAACTCTTAAAAAACCCGATTTCGAAACATTCTTTATTGGTGCTCCGCTCCTAGTAGTCTTACCATTATGAGATATAGCCTGTAGCTTTCCTCGATAAATGAGCTATTTAACACTGAAATAACTTTTCAAATCAGACCAGTAGTTGTTGAGTTTAGTGCATTCAAGCAAACAAACTCAGCCTTAAAATATTTGTATAGATTGAGGAATTTCACTCGGATCAATAAATAATTTTCTAATACACAAATAGTGATTTGCATGTAAGCTATAAAATTCAAAATTTCATATCTCAAATTAACCTTTGGTTTATAGAATTTGAACTTTAGCTAATGAGCCAATTTGTATGTTAGCAAACGAATAATAAAATAGACTATTATAGCAATTAATCTGCATATGATGTCCATGAACTCCTCTACTAATTTTGTAAGACCCAGATATCAAAAAGGCAGACAATCTTTTTAAATATCTAGGTATATTTTTTTTTAATTATAATTTTACATTGCATTATTCGCTACTGTTCAAGTTTTACAAAATTTGTAACAGATACGACGTTTGTTTAATCATATACTGCCAACACTATGTTTAGCAGTACATCATAAGGATGGAGTTTAAACGCATATGCTTTTGGATAGTCCACAGGTTAATTAAACAATTTTGCAATTGTTCGCCCCGAAAATTATCTCCCACAATCCTGTACATAAACTTCACTTGCAGTATAATAATCTTCGGAACTAACTACCCGTCCAATTCCAAAATTTTTTTCCCAGTAAGATTTGTTTTTCATAGATATGTTATTATTATTTACTTTATCGACTTTGGCATTCTTATGAATTAGATGTCAACATTGGACGTTTACTTTAAATCATTATCACTATATAAACAATAATGAGTAAAAATCTATTGTCACATATAAGATTTTATATAGTAGTAATTGAAAATGTACCGAGAATTTACTGAGTGTTATATGTATTCCAACATACCATACCTACAACAATAATTCATGATTTATTAAAACTTTATATATATTCTTTCCAGATAACAGTGACAGCAACATGCGCAGCAGCAGAAAATGAAGAGAAAGAAGTAGCAGAAACAAAGAAAAACATTCACCTGAACAAACGCGATGCCATAATGCTGATAGATAATTTTCCAATGGAAAGATCGTACCACAAACCAAAACTAGTTTATACTCGAGTGTCCAGGATATCAAAACACAGGTATGGACCACCCAAACCGAAGTACGGACCTCCTAGACCAAAATATGGACCTCCAAAAATAATGCGAAAACCAGGAAAGAAATACATGGGAAAACATGCAAGTCCGAAATACAGACCCCAAAATTATAAAAAATACATGACGAAACCCAAATACGGATTACCGCAACGCGCAAAGCCAACTTATGGTTTGCCAAACAAAATTCCTCATTTCCAGCTACACCCATCATCTTCCGTAGATTTTGCTGAACCACCTTCAGATCACGATGAATATCTAAAACCAGAATACGCAAAACCACTACTTGATTCATACGGAGCCCTTGCTAAACAAAATTTGAAAGATCTTTACCCAACACTAGAAGCGTACAAGTCAACACAACATTTCGATAAGGACGATTTTGCAGAATTCGACAAAGAATATAAATTGTGGAAAAGACTAAAACAAGACAAAGATGTGGACAACATCGAGGAATATTCAAAAACACATCCAGTTTATATGAAATTAGAAACCGACCTGTTCGTAACTCCAGTGCCACTGAATCATAAGGACGAAAGCGTAAACTCTAATTCAGACGTACATACCAAAAAGGACAAGCAAAAACAGAAACAAAAAGGGCAGAAAGAGAAGAAAAAGAAACCGTTAAGTCTGGAAAACGTGAATCTCGTAAACAGACTGTGGAAGCCACAGAATCCGCATTTAGACGAGGAGATAATAGTAGGAGGTCAGTATGCCGAACCGCCTGCAAGGTACTTGCGTAAATATCAGATTAATGCACCGTTGCTCTACGACGATGAATTCGCACCTCCACAAAGCTTCATAGACTTAAAAATTCCATCTTCAGCCACTAACTCACCATACGTAAATTATAAGAACGGCAACTCAGCTTTTAATCCACAAAATTTAAATGACGCGTTTAGTATAGGCGATTAGAGTAGCTATATTACTGATATTAATTTTGCTATCTTCGATAAATTTGTCACGATTTATCGGTGATCTCAATTAGAGTTTGTGGTTTCTGTATCTGTTCTTTGTAGGTGACATTGTAATCATTGTTCCATTTTCAATATACTTATAACATAATCAAAAACAAAACCTATTTCCTACGTTAGTCCTGTTTGTATCATTTGATTGCAAAAAACATGTATCAATTTTAATAGCCGTTCGATAACCTTTTTCATTAATTTGATTACATAACAAATAATTTAATATTTAATAATGTGTTCAAAGAAACTAAGGCAATGATTATTTAAACGTAACTATAATTCGAAGTGTAATTACTAAGATAATATTAGATTGTAATAATTTATTGCATATTATTAGATATAAGACTGTTCTCTATTTATTTTAGAGTTAAATTTTGATTAAATTATTGAAATGAAAAGAATCCTTTTAATTTTTTTATTAAATATCAGAACTTTTCGCCTCTTTCTAAATTCATTATAGATGGACTAACAATTGATTTATTGGGTTAACAAGTCCTTTTTAATTAAGCTAGGTGACCTGATCCTCTTGCCGACCCAACATCACGGTCTGTTGGTACACCGTGGGATTTTAGTCCGTGCGAGTCGGACATAACCCACTCTCTCCTCCGGGAGGGTGGGTATCCATTAGGGATTTCCTCACGTAAAAAAAAGGTGACCTGATCCTCACATCTTACTAATTATCCGATTTATTGCCTAGAATAGGTAGAGAATATCATTAATCAGGAATTCATCATTTGAAAAAATCTGTAAGGTAAACCATTCATCAGTTTAGAATAAAGTACCTCGAGAATATGGAATTTAAGAAGACACCGAAACAAATAGTGAAATAAAACATTATTATACAAATGATCACTATATTAACAAGAAGCTTAAACAACTTATATCAAACGCTTAAACGACTGAAGGTCTTAATATTTATATATGAAACTAAAGTAAATCGAGATATTCTAAAAATTAAGCATTCTATTTCGTTATCCACACATTCTTATGTACGAGCATATCTATTTTATTATTGGTTGATAAATCATATATTAAAAAGAAAACACAAACAAAATCATTGATTTGAGTTATCTATATCAAATTTATATCAATTTTGGAAATCATTTGAGCTTTCATCTACATAAATATGTGACAACTGATCGAAACAAAACTAAAGTTTTGCATAAAAGAAAAGACATTAGAAAAAAAAACCTAAAATTATCGCAAATCAAAGCTCTTACATTTATCTATTAGCATTTATAGCTATTAGCAAAGTAAATGTTATTGAACTCATTTGACGCGTTAAAAAATTAGAATATGTAAATATTCACTAAAAACCAGAGCATACAACAAGACCTGTGCAAATGAGAATCTAAACTGATTAATATTTAATTAATTTTTGAGAAAGTAAAAACATAGACTCCCACACATTCGCCGAGTATAGAAAGTCGTTGTAAATGTATTAGTTTATCATAACTAATTCAAAAAATCCGCTAATATACATTTCTATTTGGGCCGAATTTCAAATATTTCACATTATCTTTGCGCATTTGAATTTTGATTACTTTCCAAATTCATTGTGAAGCCTCAATAGGTATATTCTTACGTTATGGTATTTTAACACTCATTTTATTTCCGCGCTTTATCATCGCCCATCTTGCTTGGGTTCTCTTAAAGCGAGTGCGTTTTGGTTCGCAATATGTTTCTTCCGTCTAGCATTGCCACAGGCAGCACGTGCAGCCTCACAAGCACAATGCGCTGCCTGTTTGGTGGCAGCACATTCTGCACACGCACATTGAAGTTTATGCTGAAGATGTGCCAGACGTGCTCTGGCTTCAGACAGATTATGACATTTCTCTTGTAGCCCAAACTTTGTTTTCTCGAGGACACAGTGCGCAGACTTTTCCATTTGGGCCGCCAGTTGTGCAGCTTGCGTCAGTAACTTATGCTGCAATAAATATGAAACGGTTATGGCTAACAGTTCGGATATCGCGGCCGTCGGCATGAGTTCAAATCTTTATGGTTGAATCAGATCTTTTAGTGAAAGAATATATAATATGGTAGTTTTCTAAATCCGCCTATCTATTGTAGGTGGTAGAGACACGCTCATGAATGGGTCGGCTAGTCCGGGGTAGTAAGTACTACCCGAGCTAAAGAAAACTGACGTGAAGTAACAGTGCTTGCATTATTGCGTTTCGTTCGTTCAGGAAGAGCGCCGGAGGCCCAACTCCCTCCCTCTCCCTTCCCTTTCTTCCCCTTCTTCCTTAACCCTTCCTCACCAACACTAGCTGGCAACGCACTTGCGACTCCTCTGCTGTTGCTGGTGTCTATGGACGGTGGTGATCACTTAACATCAGGTGACCGATCTGTTCGTTTGCATCTTATGAGATAAAAAAAAAACCTCAAGCTGACACTCTGTTGCCAAGCCCCTGGTGGTGTGTTCCAGTAGCTGCATTAGAGATCCAACCACCTCTAGATTTAGGGTGTTTACCATCATAGACTACATCGTAATTTAACAGCAGTGAAGTTATTGTCATACACCAAAATAGCGTAAAAAAATGTAAGATTTCAAATTGAAGAAATTCAATCATTTTTTAAACCAACAGACTCGAACTAAGAGTAAGCACCAGATTTATTATTACTTTTTACAATTAACAGATTCGATGCAAAAGTTCTTAAATGTTGCGCTTACACACATTCGTGAATTGATTTTTAATTATATGGATATTAACAAATTATTGTAAGATATACAGCAATTTTAATATACAATGATCTATAACTATGAATACCATAGTAAAAACTAGCATTTAATAAATAGTTACAATATTTTGGAAACTCCTACTAGATTAAAATAGAGAATCTAAACTCACGTAGTAATATAAATTATGTTGAAGAACTAGATCTAAAAACAGACAAATATAAATTTAATATATTTAATACAAAATCACAACAATTAAAACATCACAGCAATTTATCCACCAATCTGAGTAATGAAATTTACTTCCTCTTGCCAGTACAAAGACATGAAGAAAACTTTACAAAACAGGTTCTTAAACAAACAGGAACACATGACAATACTGTTGCAGCCGCTAGAAAAGTATACAGCGAGATGCAAATCATTTTCAAAGTTTCCACGGCAGGATACCAGACTTCTCTAACTCCTTTATCTCCAACTCTTGCTACAAGATCAGACCTTACGAACAAACAGAAAACGATGGTTTTACGAATTGTCGCTTAAATCTCTTCAACAATAACCACCAAATCCAAACAGTGATATATGTGAGAATTAATAATTTTAATGTCTTTTAGAAGTCTTGATTATTAGCATTGAGAAATTAACCTAAGGATGTCAATATTCGTAAAACTTGTTTTCCCAATTAGTCTGATCAGGTAGGAATTGTTGAAGATAAATCTTTCAAAATATTTAAGTCATAAATCTAATTTAATTACGAATTATATGAATGCTTAAATGAAATTAAAATCACTTTCTTTTTCTTTAATTTGAGTAATTAAGTTATATACCAACTTTAATAAGTATAGGTTTAAAGGAGCTTAAAATTTAGTTTTATTTACGATAGATCAAATCCTCACTTGTGCGGTTGCTTGTTGAGCAGCTTGAATAGCCGCGTTGACGGTCCCTTGTTGTTGGTGTACTGCGGCAGTATTTTCAGCAACAACCGCTTCAGCCTCTTTAACCTCTTGTTGTAGCTGTTCAACAACAGCCTGTTTGCCAGCGAGAGCTGCTTCTGCTGCTTTTGCTGCTTGAAGTGCTTTTTCTGCTAATTGCGTTTTGACCTACACAGACAGAAGTCTTCAGTAATATATTGCAAATTATATTGTATATAAAGTGGTAACCTTTAAATAAATGTTAAATAGATATATACTGGACAGTTAACTTCATTAGTTATTATATAATCAAATGAAGAACAATATATACACCTTTTAAAATAAATATTACGTTTATATCTTTGCAAATATCTGTAATTTGTTAACAGAAATCAATTTAGATATAATAGATATAATTTTAAGGCTAAAATTGATAAGGGCTTTTATTATTTAATGCCACTTTACTAGCTATTACATCGGTTATTTGTATGATATATTTTAAAATCACAATGTAGCATTTCTGAAACCATGAACGATATTTGAAAACGTTTTATCCAATTTTATCATATTTACATTAATCTAAAGTCTGTCAAATGGACATATAATTTTTTGCAAAGAGTTTTATATCATGGCATATATAATCGAAAAAGTATAACTAAATCTAGTAACGATTTTAAACTATATCAATGGTATTTTAATCGAAATGAATACTAAACTTTCTAAGCAATGACTTACCATATGCGCAGCTTGGGCACCAGCAGCGTTCTGGGCAGCCTGTGCAGCCTTCGCTTCCGCTGCTGCTTTTTGAGCTATATTTATCGCACACTTCCCTTTACAGTCTCTTGGTGATTCTCTCGGTTTCAGTTCTTTCTTCTCTTGATACTGTGATAGTCCCTTATCCACCCTCTTCTCCGGAAACCCCCAAACTGACACCGTAGTCAGTAATAGTATCAACAAAACCCTCATTTATATACACTTTTTCAACTTATTTTGGCAACGCGGCAAATATGACATGCCTTAACATTCTTAAGCGATTACATAAGTATTTATTTCAGTTTATAGAATGGTGGATAAGAAATGTTCTGTTACAGTTTGTACAAACAAATCACGATCTTCCCTACTTATGACAAAATGTCACTGTCTTTTCTGAATTTAGAAAAATATATCTTGCTTCTTTCAGTGTTCAATTTGTAAAGGTTTTAACTGTTGTTAAATGCAAATTATATTCATATTGAAATTAATATTATATGTAAAGTAATTATTGCAAAAGCAAAAGTGCAGTATAAAGTAAGTTATCTAATAGAAAATTTAAAATAAAGCGTTTTAGATAAAGCAGCATGTCATATAATAGAAGCAGATGATAAATTATGGCTACAATGTAAGTATTTCTCTATCAACTTTTACAAATCTAGTTTTATATTTGGTTAATAAAATAGAAATCGTATTCTAGAAACTTGGTTTATCTTCAAAATAAATATAACCAGAGCATAGAGAACTATCCTAAGACTTGAATACAAAACACTGGTTTGTAATAAGAGAATTATTACAGAATTCAAATTAATGACGTGAATAGGATCTGTCAAACAACGCCATGGAGTAAATTCTAAATAAAATATTTATTATATACGAAACAGAAACGAAATTATGTGTGTGGATATCGCTTTGCGGTGTGCCTTATTATAATAGTGCGTCGATATCAGCTGATGTACCGATACTATACGTTAGCGATTTAATACCGTAGGTGTGTACTGTAGTAACGTTATCTCATCTATATTTTTTATAGAATATAATAGAACTGACGCCAAAAGAACAGTCTTCACTAAACTTTTTGGCTGTTCTGAAGATAGCTGTGTAGAACATCCATTTAGATATGAATACGTATTATATTATATGTATAACACCAAAACAAGTTAAGGATATAAATAGATGTCAATTATTGCCTCCTATAATAATATTTTAAGTATCTATATTAAGCTCTTGACTATGTCAGCAGTATACTGAACTTTCAGCTATATTCAGAGTGGCCAAAAAAAAATTACTGAAAATATATGTATAGAATTCGACAAAGGATTTTCAGTATATATTAAGAAGATAGTTTGTGATGCTTGTGTTTATATCAAAAAAATCAAACTAATGAAAGACATATATCCTTTAGCAATTTGTAAAACGCAACTCCATCTGGGGACAGTCTATAATATATAGATTAAGTTTTGTATCAAAATTTTAATTCCGTATTGTCTGTTTTAATAACCAGTATCAAAATATGATTAATTAATTCACTGAAGGATGTTGAAGAAATATTGTAACAATTTTAAATACCACATATGTTTAAATTATTTGCAGTTGTATAGGAAATGATTTTAGTTTCAAGATTTAAACTGTTAAATTAAAAATATAGAATGTTGCGAATATTACAGAAATAGAACACGGATTAGCTGCATCGTCCAACAAATAGGCGAGGTGAACAGTTGCCATTGGAGTGAAAGATGATTTGCCTCTCACTGTACGCATTGATAGCATCGGCCTCAATCTTAGCGTGTGTTCCCGTCTGCTATCGGCAATTTGAGATGCAAAAGTTCCTCAAGTGTCTAAAGAAGTAGAAGTAATATGCTAATCTGTATGAGTTGTTTTACTGCGTTGATCGCAGCGGGATGTATTGCGTGTGGTCCTATCGTACTTGATACTTATTGGCCTTGTAAAAAGTGTGCCAATAAACAGAAAGAGTCATCGCCTGCGTGCAAGAGCCCGTGTTGCCCTAAAAGGTCGTCGACAAAGTGATATTAGTTTTCATAAATTTTGTGTATTGACTAATTGTCTTTTATTTCATAACTTTCCTGTACCCACGACTTCATCCGCGTGAAATAATTGCTTTGGGCTAACGCTAACACGCAGCAGCAGCTCTCGAAAGGACAAATCCCCGATTTTGAAACATTCTTCATTGGTGCTCCGCTCCTATTGGTCTTAGCATGATGATAAATAGCCTATAACCTTTCTCGATGAATGAGCTATATAACATAGGAACAATTTTTCAAATCGGACCAATACTTCTCTATATTACCCCCTACAACGTCACAAACTCACAAACTTTACTTCTTTATAATATTAGTATAGATGTGTATTTAATGTGATATTCATAAAGTGATAATGGCTTAGTTGATTGCGTGTTTGAACATGGAGTCAATGGACGTAGATTCGAATCCTTGTAACTTAGTAGGAGTTTCTGGTAAAGGAGAACATCACGATAAAACCATAGTTGTAGGGTTTTTTCTAAGTCCGCGTGGCTAGCTACCACCTTCAAGATGGAAATCTGTCGCCAATCACCTGTTGGTCTGTTCCGACACACGCACTTTACAGCCAGTCTTTAGAGTCAGAATCAGAGCCAGATAGAGCGAACTTATCATGCATGTATAGTACCAACATAATATTAACAGTAGTTACATCTTATGTAGGCTGAAGCGTAGTACATATATTTGACAAGTGTCGATTTGTGGAGACCATCCACGCCTGTGATTGTTTATCAAAAATCCATTAGTGAATTGGCCCAAACAAGATAAATACATTAATATTTTTTAATCAAATATATTTATTTATCTAATTTATACGTATGAAATAATACCAATATAATGCAATTTTCTTGTCTGTTTTATTTTTTCATTAGTAACCATCGCAAAGAGTCGCTGCAAAGCCAATGATATTATAACTAAAAAGCTGGCTGAAAGGTCATTTTCAATTGTAAATGCGAGAGTAAAAATACGTAATTATTCTATAAAACACTAAGCTTATAGTCCACACCAAACTTTATGACCGCCCTGAACATAGCTACGTAGTTCACAAATTTACGTAATAATAGGCAATGACATATTTGTAATATCATTGAATAATAGGTATTTTATTGTATGTATATCGAGACGAATTAAAGATAAATAAATGTCACATTTAGATTCCCATAATATGTTTTAATTTTACTTTGTTTTGTAATTTTTTTTGTTATTTTCTTTAACACTTATTTTGCGCGCAAGCCTGTACTTACGGCTATGTTCAGAGCGGTCAAAAACTTTACACGGCATACTGACAGAGGTTATCTACGAGTAATATAATTTTACGATACCTGATAGGGCACAGTTTTTGACTAGGAATTTTGTCGTGTATATAACAATGATATTATTAAGTAAAATGCTGTTTTATTTATAAATATCATTGGTATATAATCAAATACTCATTAAATTTATGTCAAATTCACCATCAACAATACAATAATTAAATTAAAGTATAATTAAATTATACCATAAATATAATTGATTGTATACTTCTTTAACGTTGCTTCTTAAAAAATTGAGCACGAAAAGCGTTGAAATAAAGTTTCAAATTTAGAAGATTTGTTGTCACTCTTTTCCGTCAATGTTTGAACAAATTTTAATGTAAATACAGATTTCAGCTAAAACAATATGCGAGTAAAATTACTGTGGAACGTAGCCAGAATAATCTTGCTATCGGGGTTATCATTCGGCATTTGAACTCTCACGAAGCAAGATTCAAGTACCATTGCTAAGTCATCAAGGAAAGGAAACAAAAGTAAATGGTATTTAACAAAATAGTACTAATATTTCGTAGCAGAATTTATATTTGAGGAATATTATCTAAATCCTCGCCAAAATTTATTTGTATATCTTTAGCCATTTAGTGTTTTCAAAATTGGAGATTATATGGTTGTCACGCTCTTTCGCATACCTCATTAGTTTCAATTCTAGAGGCGCTTGATTTGATTCATACGTTTAATATCGAAAATAAACTTTACCAAGTGTTTTAAAACTAAGAGGTACTCAATGTTTGCAGAATAATCACAAGACAGACAAGCTTTATCAAGTTTTACTATATTATTTTCATATAATTTCATTTTCGTATATACTTTTTAATCTTTTGCAGATCCAATCATTTATAGACATTTCCGTTTGTCTACTAAACAGTCATCTCTAAGCCACTGTTTCTCAGAAGTAAAGGATTACTGAACGTGTTTTTAATTATACCAGAAAAAAATTGTAAGCAAATTACTATTTCATTCTTTCTAAACTTAAATGAGGTTATATCCATGACCCTTTTAACTGCTTTTACTGTATTTAGTATGGTATTATTTGGACCATTGATATGTGAAAAACTTGTATTTTGTATGAGACGAAAACGTTGTCATAAATCTGATTAAATTTTCATTCCTTGATTGCCTTTGGGAGATTCTTGTAAAGTATAAATTTTATTGGTAATAAATAAATTCATTTAAAAGGTGTTTCACTTTTTGTAGTATTAACCCAATATATAATTTCCTAAATTTGCCCTTAACATATTTCTTAATAATTCAAATATTCATATTACTGTATTTCCAGTTTGGATTCTATCAGAATTCTCTTTTGTTTCAGAATTTTGAATATTTCTCATGTCTTTCTTGGGTACTCTCACAGTGGCTGCTGTTGTAATTTTAGTACCAATCAGCTTCCAGTTACTTTGCGGACCAAAGTGTAATTGTTATACTGATCCCTTTTGTGGCGATTGTAAGAAATGATAACGTTGTAGCTCTGCTGTTCAATCTATTTTGCTAATGTATAGCTGAGACTTTCTTTGTAGTGAAAATGATTTGTATGTGCTTGACAACTGCGCTAATTGCCGCAGGATGCATAGGTTGCGGTCCAATACTATGCGACAGGCTAATGAAATGTTTAATGAAATCTAAATCTAAATGATCCTTTATTAAATTTATGACACATATTTACATAACAAATTTATAATAAAAAAGTTTATAATTAGTACATGTTTTATTGAAAAGTGTAGATGCGTTTTTGTTTTTATCAAAATTAGTAAAGCCAAGAAAGGTATATAATCTCTGTTATATAATTCTTCTGTCCGTGTATATGTGACTGAGCTCCTCCCAAACGGTTGGACAGATTTTGATAACATTCTTTTGTGCTTAGTGGATTCAAAAACGGTTTAGATTCTCAAATGGATCACACAGGTGGCGTTGACTTTTAGGATTTTTTTGTGTAAACAAGGTTGGACAACGTCTACCGGAACCGCTAGTAGTTATGTATAGTTTGTTCTATTAAACAATTGTTTCATTAATTAAAAGAGATATTAATAATTAAAATAAGATTATATGGATATCTTAGTTTGATCATGTTATTGCTTGTTTCAGAAAGACATTAAGCAATTTCGTCAAATGCGTGCATGATTTGTATATCGTTACTAAGTTTGATAACAGCCGGAGTTTTGGTGGCATGTTTACCTATGTGGACGAAGAGTTTCTATGGGAAGAAGTGTTCCTGTCCTCCAGTCCCTACATGTCCTGATTGCGGTATGCCTTACTGAAGAACTCAATTTCAATATTTATTGGAATTTATTAGGGCCTCATCTACGTTCAAAATTTCCACTATGATTTGTATGAGCCTAGCCACCGCGTTAGTAGCGACAGGGTTGATTGCCTTAGGTCCTATGATGTGTGAGAAATTTTTACATTGTTGTGTAAGGTCTGGTAAAAAATAGCCTAACGTAATTTATTATATAGCGTCCTTATAGTGGAATTTTGTACAGAATGTCTTTTGTTATTAAAAAGTCAAATTGTATTTGCTTTTTATTTTCTGTGCAACGTGTACCACCCGTGGGACACGTTAAGCTTGATATTTAGGCTACGTGTACCACTAGTGGTACACGATGTAGTAATTATTGAAAACAAAATAATTACTTATGTCATATCTGTTGTAACGTAAAATTGTGTGACAATACGTGAAGTAGTTCGGTGAAACTGTGAAGGCCCTTCAGGAAGTAACGTAGATCGAAAAAATTAAGCCGTCGCGGGACGCCTGGCAGATGTGAAACATCGAAATTGTGTTTTTTAAGTTATATGTATAAAAAAACAGAATACGACAGGTATCAGCTATGACATAATGAAAATATAAAGCACTAGCCTCTGCCCGTGACTTCGTTCGCGTGGAATAGATACACTAACACGAAGCATTTCTCAAAAGGAAAAAATATCCCGAGTTTGAAACATTTTTCATCTGTGCTCCGCTCCTATTGATCTTAGCGTGATGATATATAACCTATAACCATTTTCGATGAATGAGCTATATAATATTGAAAGAATTATTCAAATCGGACCAGTAGTTCCTGAGATTATCCCCTTACAACGCCACAACATCACAAACTCACAAACTTTACCTCTTTATAATATTAGTATAGATTACAAGCTTAATTCCATAAAATAATGACTGTTTATTTATTTTAATACATAAATATTCATTTTTATTAAATACAAAAATTCAACAAGAAGCAGGCGCGATGTGTTTTGCGGTATTTCTCAAAGGGCGCTAGTCGTCGGCGCGTGCCGCATAACACTATTGGTACAAGTGGCCGATAAAACAATTCTAATCTTTTGTTTATACAGATAGGGTTGCAATTTTTTTTAATATATCGTTAATAGTGCAAAGTTCGTGTTTTGCGTCGCCACACTAACAATCAAGTTTACCCTCCGCTTGTAGGTGTTTCATATCAAAAAGATGTATCATAACACATATATTTTTTGTCAAAACATCATGTGGGCTTAAGGACATATCAGGCAAAAATTACTTGGCACAGAACGTGTTACACTATTTTGGTAAAGAGACCACCGATTGACACACTGTCCATCGCCGGTCGCCACTATCATGCCGGCCTGTAATAAGCTGGATATGCACAGACTGATCCCGAAACGCGACCCGTAGAAGCGAATCACTATTACGGGCTTTTTCGCCATATACATGGTGGTTGCGACCCAGTCGGGATGTAAAACCCTACCACCCCGCTTGCGCCATTGCCTCGTTCGTTGATCAGCAGGGTGCACCACGTGCAGGTGAGGTTGGCTTGGGTGTCTCAAGTCTTATGATGTTATTCGACACCCTTTACACCCAAAAAAAAAACCAAATTTTAAAGTAGACGAATATTTAACTCTGCATAGATGACGGTAGTTTCATATTATTCATAATACTGTGAAATTAAACAAACATATAATTAGGAAACATCTTTATTCTAAACGACTAACAAACACCACAGTATCACTTGACTGACTCCATAAGTATAGCTTACACTAAGAACCTATTTCACCCATACCTTCCTATTAAAAAAGACAAATTTAAATTTATTCAAATTCATCTTACCCTCGTATAACGGTATGGCAAAATAGGTTTGGAAATAATAAAAACATTGAGCAAATATGCCTCTCGTTCAACATTTATGAATAATAAATAAATTAACAAAGTAGTTTATGACACCTATATATAATTAGACTACGACAGTTCAGTACTACGTTGCATTATTTAATTTACTCCGATGAAATCTCTGAGGGGTTACAATTGTTACAGCTTCTTTTTTAACTCTAAAAACGGGGTTCCCTAAAACTGCTTCATCTAATCTGTCTATAGCAGCTTTCTGCGTTGGACTATATCCAACTAATCTAGACGTTGCTGTAGGCCTTATAATTTGGACCCTTTCATTATTAACAACAGCCATTTCTTTTGTATCCTTTTCAATGACTCTCTCAGCACTAGATCTGTAGAATCTTTTTACAGGTGGTGGATTTTCCACATCTTTTAAATTATCAAGTTGATCTGTTAGTTTCTCTTGTCGTACTTCATGGAAATGTTCTATCGGTTGTATCTCTTGTTTTATTATCTCAATAGATGGTGTAGTTACTTCTATAGGAATGTTAGTTGGTGAAGGTGTAGTTGTTGTTGTAGTTAATTCTTGGACGTTGTTATTAGATGTCAGCGTTAAACGTCTTCTGTATTTACGTTCTTTATCTGCAGAAGTGTTATTAGCTTCTGCTGAATTAGATATGGCGCTGTTGTTGAAGTTTAAATCAGCATTTACTGTAACAAGTCTGTATTCTTGATTATGTTCTTGAGAATTCGACGACGTTCTATTGAAGCTATCTATATTGGTGAAATTATTCAAGTTTCTGTTTGTTCTGTAAACAGGTGACGGTTCAGTGGAGTACTCGATCTTTTGGTTATTTCTTTCGTCGATTATTGGTTGCGGTGTTATAATTTGTAGGGCTTCTGGTCCACTATTTAATTGAGAAGATTTGGAGGGTTCCTGATGTTCAAGAATGGAAATGGCTTCTTTAATACCTTGTACATCTTCGGGGTTTGTGGGACGACCTGAAATACGGATAATAAAACAATAAAGCTTTCATTCGCATGAAATACATAAAAAAATTGGTCTCTTTAAAAGTAAGCATGGGGTGCACATGTTTCTGAATACTGTTTCCTTATTATGAACAAATTAGGAGTCAGATTAGCTATTTCATTAGTAACTTAACGGTGAAAATAACCAATTATAAAGCTCGGTATAATTTCTTTTTGGATTTTGAATACAACTCATTCTGTTCCTTATTACATTGAATTAATGCTAGTATATAAATAAAAAATAATTGGATTTTGAACAAAATTCACTATACTGCATATTATGATGATTAAGATCTTTATTTTAACAGTGTCATTTATCATTGAAACTCACCATCATCTTGCATCTCTTTCTTGTAAGACGAGAAGAATGTCAAAGCCTTCATAAGTTGGTAGCTCTTCGAGACAGGAATATTAGTGTCGTACAATTTCCTGGTATTCTTGCAATCAACGTAGAACCACCAGTTGCACTTCAAGATGGTTTGGTCGAAAAGTGTGGACTCCGGACAAAGGAAGGATTTCATGACGAGACCGTCGTCTGTTAGCGCACAGACGTGGAACACCTGGAAAGAAACGATAAAAACTTTAGCCATTAAGCACTCAATTCTAAATGCTTTTTATAGAAGCGTATAAGGCGTTCAAAGGTTTGTCATTAGAGTTAATTCGATTCAATGTCGCTGTTGGTGCGCATTACGCTTTTAGGCTTCCAGACGCACAAACATCCCTTCCACCCACCTTCCTTTCTCCCTAC
Organism: Antheraea mylitta; assembly: GCA_014332785.1. Lineage (NCBI taxonomy): Eukaryota > Metazoa > Arthropoda > Insecta > Lepidoptera > Saturniidae > Antheraea > Antheraea mylitta. Next base: position 2,260,369 of record JACEII010000050.1, on the reverse strand, counting down.
AATTCACTTACGCTTTCGACCTTACTGCAGTCGCTACGAAATACGATATTTCGCAAATTCAACGCAAAAACTGCTAGAGTCACCAATCATTTATGTTATAAAGATTAGTGTTGACAAATATATTTAATATAACGCCGCGAGTAAAGTGCATCATTCAAACCCGCATCATCAAGACCGGTGAGTCCGCACTTTTTCCTTATTCCGCAATCCCTCTGAACCATCACCTTTTCACACCACGTATCTCAGTCGCTTTACCACATGATTTTCTTTCTCGATTTCGCTAACAGAATTCATTTATAGTTAAAATTAGTACCATTAGTGCAATTAATGCATTAACAGAATTGATAACAGGTAAACTTCATATCGTATCCAAAATAAAACAAAAAAGACGATATAAAATTGATGGAAAAGGTGAGGATAGGAAATCGTTGTTGCGTTAATAAGGTGAAGTATTATGTTCTAATAAGGTATTCTGTTTTAGTAATCTTTTAAAACAGGTTTAAATTACAAATGGAAGATCATCACTTCAAATATTAAAAAGCAGCCCCCACGACTACTTGCAATATAATTATTTTACTGGACATGTAAAGTTAAAACCAAAATATTTGGCTAAGCTCCAGTACTTGCTTTATTCCATTTTTTTATAGGAACATTTAAGGAAATTCTTTAAATTAAACATTTTAACTTAACCTTGATCTGCAGAGGTTACACTTTAAAACTTACCATACATCCAAGACTTTCATCGCCGTACAATCCAGGGAAGTACTTCTGATCGCCGCAGTGGAAGGTCGTATCGGGGAGATCAACTTTGGACTGGAAATGATCATCGAAGTTCTTCTCATATCCAACGGGGTAGTACTCTTTAGGGGCATTCATTACCTTCCCAGATGTTGGTAGCCTTTATAATGAGAGAAAGTTATAATATCTTTAACTAAACAGTATGAGTTTTTGGCAAGATCTTGGAATATCATATAGAGGATTTTATTCATAATCACGTATTATTTGGCCCTATATTTTGTAATATTAATGGTGTTTATACTATAATTTGGTTATTGCGCAAAAGTAAAGAAGATGTGAAATAATATAAGATATGAATCTGACTGCCACAAAAACTCCCTGAAAAGTTCTAACAAGATGGCCACCATCTTGTTAGCTCCATGAGATTATCACAAGAAAATTGTAAAATCATACTCTATTCGACGATGATGGTAATAGCCTACTAGAAAATTGGTTCCCAAAAAAAAAAACAAATACTAAACAGTTTTGAATTTTGGGTTAATCGTTGCCAACAACGTTATTCCTTTTAGAATTGTATACAGTTGAAAGTGGTAAATGTAGTTGTGTTCTGGATTATGACTACACGTTACATTGCGTTACGTTAGTGACTCTTTTAAGCTTGTCTTACTTCTGTATCAGCCAAGGTATAACCAGTAACCAAGCGCGATGGTAGAGATATGTGCCTTATTATGTCGTAATCTTCCCATCTTCTTTTCATTTTATTATATCACATTTTGGATTCAGTATACCGAGAAGTCAAAAGGATTATAAAACAGTAAAGCAGCGACGACCGGCGATGGATTACAAATCTCTATATGACCATTATCCTCAAATAAAACCAAAAATACTTTACTCAGTTTAGGTCTTGAGAAGGTGTTTATGAACGTCAAAGCTACCACTGGCACAGAAAACAATCCACTCAAGAAAAATCGGCAAGAAATTCGAACTGGTGTATCTTTTCGTCGTAAATATTCTTCGAGAATACGTTATATGTAGTTACATTCAATATTGGCGGATACGTAGACAGTGATATTATTTTTAGGCATCACCATCGTTAACATATTGATCCACCCTAAAACAACCTTCTGACACCCGTTTCATATGGTGCTTGAACTTACTATTTGGTAAATCGATCCTAAAGAGATTTTGCTGTAAAACCTAACACTGTTACCTATGAAACTTTTACTGGTTTAAGTAAGCCTGAAATATGAGCCGACTGGTTTGTAACCATTTCTATTATTTCAATCTTATTAATATTTTACTAATTCAGCTTTTGTATGTCCAATATTTATGTGGGCATATTATATTCTTGATAGATTTGGAGGGCATTGTTAAGACAATGAAATTTGCCTTTCACCTTCCTATTTCCGCGAGTCCCTCTGACGGACCAATTTGCATCGTATATATGTAATATATGCACGAACGTTCACACTATACTCATTTGAAGTAGACCATAACCATACAGTTACTGAGAAGCTCAAACGCTAGCATTTTCCATTAAAAAAAGGAGTCAAACATAATTATGTCGACGGTCTAACAGGCCAATGCGCGGGTATAGGAAGGTGAATCATTCGCGAGGAAACATATTGCAATTATTTTGAATTATATGGTGGTTACTCGCAGGTGCAGTGTTATCACTCTGTCGTATACTATAAAAAAAATGTATGTCATATGCATGCTGAACAGTTGGCCAACTTTTATGGATGGCCAGTATGTTTTTTTTTCTGTAGACTCCTTTTTCCACACATTTTTTCTGATCTTGTTTATTTTATTACTGAAAAAATCGTTTTAAGTGTAATGCAGCTTATAGGTCCATATCTTAGGTCTATTTAATTTCGAAGTGAATATTAAAAACATTAAAATATGATACCTTTGTGGTTTCTGTGGTACTGCTGTAAGTAATATCTCCGGCTCCGGTTCGAATACGACCGGGGGCTCGGTCGTGGTTGTCGTTGTTGACGTCGTACTGCTCGGAGGTGGTATATTTGCATACTTGCTCAGCAATTGCTGCTGCCTCAGTGATATTGCGGCTTCCACCGCCTCCATCGATATATTACCAGCTTTAGCTATCTCCGCTATTTTCGCATTGATATCCTCTTTACTAAACTTAAGTGTTGTATCATCCCCGTATCCCGTTATCGTATTGTAATCGTCGACTTTCTTGGTATTGTACACGTAGTTGGTCGCTATATTGTGAACTTGGTGAGGGACCGGGTCTATAAAGTTAGAAATAGGATTGGTATTTTGGACAGAAGTAGATTGAGTGTAAATATTGGGCATATGTTTGAAAGCAGGCGGTTGTATGATGGTTAGTGCTTGTGTGGGTGGCGAAGCGATAGGCATTGGGACAAAATGGTTAACATGATTAGGTGCGGTGTAAATTGGTGAATGAACCAAAACGGGAGTGGGAGTGATTTTGGGCATAGGTCGAGCGTATTGCACCGCAGTCATTTGTGACACCATTTTTGATATTTGGTTTTGTGACTGTGGGTATAAAATCTCACTTTGATATGCTAATCCTGGTCCTTTTGATTCCGGGACTTGCAACGGTGTGTAATGTTTTCGCGTTGATGAGGTTATTGGAAGAACTTTTAATGTATCTTCTTTCGGTGGTAAGGGTCTGAACGGTGGTACTCCCATAGGCATTGGTTTTGCCATTGTAACACCTGGTACTCGGACTGCGGCTTCAGCAGGTGCTGGTACAATGATAGGTTGCATAGTGCTGGACACTCGACGGTGTAAACTGGTTAACCTATCCATCGCTACTTGGTTGGGACGAGAGGCTGGTGGTACCACGGGCCGCATCATAATCCTGTTCTGTTTTCCTCGTTTCTGAAATATTAATGAAAATATATGAATTATTAAGAAGAACCCTATTATTGATGTGGAATTCTAATAATTGTAATACATTTCATGAAACTGATAGAAATATGTATTATTTGAAAGCGGAACTTAAGTAAGATTCTAGAAATGAATTTGATTCCTGCATTTGATCTATATGTCTCAATTTTAAATTAGTACGAGTAGTACTGGATGATTGCAATAACAAAAGCTAAAGTTATAATGATTCTGCAAATTCATTTGTAATAAGGAAAGAAAGTTTCATTTTATTCGCAGATTATAGAATTGCAGATGTACTTGAGGTTTCAGATGAGATACTCGTACTTATTATTGACTTAAAATTTCATGCGTTTAGTAGATCTATTGAGTAAATTGCTTCTAAAACCTTATTTACTTAAGGATATAGATTATTTCGTATCTTTGATCGGAACCATTTGTATCCTGTATATATCTATAGTGTCTCTATAACCATCGCTACTTAAAAGATTACAGTTTTATTAATGGCTGCTTCTATGTAATAATTAAGTCTTTCATATACCAGTTTCAAAGTTCTGTGTTACAATGACATTATCAACGTTCTTAATCTAAATTACATCTCAATAAATGAAAAGGTTTTCTTATGATACCATTTCTATCACTAAATAATTTAGCACATATCACTGTATAATTATTATTAAACAACGGTTTTTTCTCGTTCCAGCGCATTTTTTTTTTTTTGTAAATATGTAATGTTTTTTTATGCCAGAAAGGCAGCGGACAGGCTGACGGCCCACCTGATGGTAAGTGGTTACCGTCGCCTATGAACAACTGCAACACCAAGGGCATCGCTGTTGTGTTGCTGACCTTGAAGAGTGCGTTTCAGTCCCTTCTTGAAGAGCCCCATATCATAGTCCTGAGGAAAAACCGTGCTGGGCAACCCATTCCACAACGTCAGCGTACGCATGAGGAAGGTTCGAGAGAACCTCACAGTAGTCGCGATTTTGCTAGCTTTTAAGGTGTGTGGATGAGCAGCCAACCAGCAGCGGGAGGTGCGAGTTTGAAAAGGTGAAGACGGCACCATATTAAACAGTTCCTCAGAGCACTCTCCATTATACATGCGGTAGAGCATACATAGACAGCCAATGTCTCTACGAAGTTCTAACGTCTCTAGTCCGCGTGTTAAATCGGGATCCTCAACAATACGAATAGCTCGCCTTTGCACGGAATCAAAAGGATTTTTGTTTATAAGAATTTGAGCCCGTAACAACTCTAGCTACACTGCCAAGATTGTGTAATGTGTCTCAATACCTTCCAGTATCAGAAGGCAAGCACGACACTGATTCTATTCTACTCACTGTAGTGTTTACCTCCATCGTTGTATCGTCACGTAAAAAGGTTTCAGATCATAATTTCAAAGCCTTCCCATGAGATGTTCCACTTAAATTAGACTTGCAATATCAATGCATTCCCAAAGGTTTATATTGTGTGCATAATTTAAAACTATATAAAAGTTGCTACGCGGATGCAAGCAGTATTAGTAGGTAGTCGTTAGTTAACCGCATTATGTAGCGTTCCTTCCGCAAGAAACACAATCGATGTTTTCTACACACAACCAAAAGCCAAAAGCACAATTCAAAATTACAATGATACGTAGCGAAAAGCAGAACTAATTTTTTACCAGCTTACTCAATATTGTAAGTACTTTTTCACATTCTATATAGTGTTATATACCGAGGAGCAAATTAAAATGTTTTTATTTAAAATATACTAGAAAAAAATACGCACGGATTATCTTACATGGTTAATAAAACTATTTTAACAAAAGTATCCAGAATCCATGATTTAGAAGTTACTATGGAATATGTAATATCTACCACCATAGGTAGTCGTTTAATAAATTTGGAAACTTTTAATATGACATTAGCAAGAACTAACATTATGCCAACATTGACCTTTGTATTGCATGTTTTTTTGGTAACAGTTTGATACATTCTTTTGTTTTTTTTTTGGCCACAACTAAAAAAATGTCAGATATGTTTAAATTTTTCATTGTTTTAAAGCTATGAAACACTTTCTCCAATTTTGGACATGTTATGTGTGCATGTAGCAGGATTTATGACAATTTTTTTTTTTCGAACTCAGTTGTGTGGACCTTAAATAAATAAACCTTGTACTAAGGTTTCAATGTAATGCTAATATTTATTAGAAATAGTCGTTTGCTTACTTCTTGTTTAGTGTTAGTCGATGTTCCACCTGCAACAAGGTTCGGTGGGACGCCATTTTTGACGCTTACTGATCTTCTTCTGCTAGGGTCCAGGTTTGTGAGCGACTGCTCGAAGCCTAATTCATCTCCAAGACTGAACCCTGGAATTATTTATTATTGTCTATGATTAATTTACAGTTATTACTATATAATGCTATATTTAAATTCCTATATATTACTATATAAACTAGTTTGGGCAAGAGATCAGAATAGTTATAGAACTAGAGCTTCAAAGTATATGTTATGTACTCATCGGCATGCTACCACCTCATTTCGGGGTAGTTTTAGGTTCGCTGCTACTAGATGCTGGAACGACGCGGAGGGGGTAGCCTCCAATGCGTAATCTCAACACGGTGCACACATTTAAAATTCATTTTAAAAAGTTTTTATTAGCATCACAATGTTTTGTTAATTAATGGTTTTGCATCTAATTTCTGTTGAATATATATACATGAGTTACGCCTGCAATTGCTTGTATATTGTTTTATACATCCTACTAATTCTATTTATTTATTTCCCCAGTGTACGATATATACTATATTATTTTTTACGTATTTTGTTTTTGTTATATATATATATTATATTTCATACTTTTAATTAATATCGTTCCGTGACTTGCATTGGGTTCCAGCTGAAAATCAGCGCTAGGTGTTTCTCATAACACTTTAGCATATGCTGAGCTGGATTCCGTTTCGTAATGTTAACACATGTATATTTCTTATTCCACTGTTGTATACTTGTAAATAAGCATTATGAATAAAATATTTCTTTCTTTCTTTCTTTCTTTCTTTCTATTCAAAAAGTTATCACTTGAATTCACTTTCAAACCACAAGTACAAACTACATCAAGATTCATGACAATTGCGCCATCTGTGATTCATTTAATCAATTCGCGTTCATACCGTGTCCATACACCCTAGAAAGATTTTGAATTAATACAACAGTTGTACAAAAGATGGCGTACAAGTCGTTTCATTTTAGAAACGCACGAAATATAATTGCAGATAAAAGTTACTTTTAATTAAACATTCCCTCGCTTCACACAACGGTTACTAATAAATCCGCTAATCGCCGACAAGACTATGCGAAGTTTAACCGTATCAAATTCCGTTTGACCTCTCATAATAAATCGTGAACAGTTTTTAATGAAGTGTCCACGAATGTTCATTAGTATGTAAGAACTACTTTCACCGTCGCATTTAACCGTTTGTGGGAAGCCTCCGTTTCGTGGGAATACTAACCGTCTTGTTATTTAAATACCTGTATTAGACACGTTTTGTATAACATTGTATGGGTATTTTAATTCTTGTTTTTAACGAGGTATTCACATCGAAAGTACATTTTATTTTCGTCTTTGCTTTTATTTTTTTTAGATCTGTTTTTATTATTTTTTATTATTATTTTATTTCTGTACTCGTTTATGGCCGCGGTGTTGCCAGAGTTATACATTTTGTTTAATCAGATAATTAAACCGGAAGTACGTTTTGTTGTTATATTTGCTTTTATTTGTGTACTAGCTTTTGCCCGTAACTTTGCTTGCGTAGCTCTAGATATAATCAATTGTTCACATCAATTGTTTGTGGATAAAAGGTATCGTATTCCCATATAAAGATCGGGTGACTACTTCAGGTAAGAGCCTAACAAACTCGCATTCATATTTGTATCATTAGTAAGTGTAATTTAATGTTTCTAGTATTTTATATATTAGGCGACCTTAAGTAGCCTGGAATACAAAAAATATGAAATAAGAAAATACCAAAAAGTTTTGCGAGATCGAGAATTTGGAATTGTATGTTTTATGAAAAAAAATTGGTTGCCTGTAAAGTCGGTATACGGGCGAAAGTTTTACGTGACAACGACTTTGAGTGGTAAAATAATTTTCGTATAGTAGTCTCTCTCGCTCTTAGGCGGGCTAACCATACCCGAGTGGAAGGGACGCGTGCCTCTCACTCGCTCTCATTGTGAGCGCATAACGTGAGCGGAGCGTAACGCAGTTTCTTGAAGTGTCACCCGGCAAACCAATTTATAAGACGTTGTCACGTCAAAATATTTACAAAACGTGGACGAGAGATTAAAAAATATATAGATCTCGACAATTATGCCAGCTACTGGGTCTAACGATACTCATGAATAATTCGGATAAAACTTTAAGTAAAAAATATATCTAAATGTGTCAAGTTAAAAAACAAAGTATTATGAACACACGTACACCAGACTTTTACATCACAATATATAAACGGACATGTTACTATGTTACGAAAAATATGTTAACGATTTTTGTCTTTCTTAGTTCTGAAGTAGGTGTTCTCACTATAAATAACTTGCGTATATTGGAAAAGTTTTTACATTAAAACTTTATAAATAATAGTGTAATAAAATAAAAAAAAAACCTCCATATTTCATTACTTTGGTTGGCTAAAATTATATGATGCGGTTGCGTGGAAATACGTGCTTATTTTTTTATTGGTGTTTTTATGATTTAGCTACGTTTAAAATATGTTTTAATAATAATAATTATTTATTTATTTATCAGACAACAATAGTCCACAAAAACAAATTATATACATTAGTAGTAATTTAAAAAAATAAAATTAAATAACTAAAATGAATGTGCTTTTATACAAATGAATATGAAATAGGATGAAAAGATGAACATTTAGCCACTTGAATATGAGCTCTCTTCAATATTGTCTTTGTGGTTTTTCTATTTTAATAGCCTTGGGTTTTCTTATGTAATAGCTATTTACAAAGAGATGATTATGTAATGAACTTGTCATACACAGTCACGATGGACACACATAGGGCAGACTTACCTAAACTGGCGTGCGCTTTCACACCACCGAGGTTCCTCACCCTGAACAAACCGGATTTCTTGAAGGCGCAATTTATTTTGAAACCGAAGTCTGACTCGAACACGCATGTCGTTTGCACGGTATCTGGAAGGTAAAAGAGAATAAATTACAGTTTAATATCATTATAATTATTTATGTCATTCCACGCTTCAGGCTCACTAAGACCAGTAACAGTTTTGTGTTATGTTTCATAACAGAGTGCCAAAGCACAGTACCGATTTGCGGGGTAGTAAGTTTTAGAGGGTTTCAATCTTACATCTTACATCACTGCAACAACATTACACATATCCCCAACGTACGTGCACGCATACACGCTTACACATGAAAGTGGAAGAGTTTTGTTTCTTTCCCTTATCGAACTGAAATAGTTGGGAAAATTATCCGACACGAAATATATATAGGAGTTGTGCACCCGCCCCCGGAGGGGTGCGAGGTTCCCCTGCTGAGCAGTGAGCCGTCTCAACCGCGAACTAGCGGAAGAGGCGGCCATCGTCTAGGCGTGGGCCATGAACCAGCCCCCCCCCCCACCCTCGCAGGACAATGTCGACGCGTCCGCAGCCCGCCTCCGTGGGGCCCTCACGGAGGTTTGCGACGCGTCATTGCCGCGGAGCATAAACCGCCCAGACAAACGGGCGGTGTACTGGTGGTCGCCGGAGATAGCCGATTTCCTTGCGGCCTGCTCCGCGGCCCGGCGGCCGTTCGGGCGCAGCCGCCGACGGCAGCACCGGGACCCTGAGGAGAAGGTCCGGCTGTATGGCAGCTACAGGGAGTGCAGTAAGACTCTACAGGCTGCCATCAGTCGGGCGAAAGAAGCGGCATGGGAGGAGCTGCTACAAACGGTGGAGGGAGATACTTGGAGGCGCCCGTATCGGATCGTACGCAAGAAGTTGCGATCCTGGGCGCCCCCGGTGACAGAGATCCTCCAGTCGGAGGTAATGGCGAGGGTCGTGGGAGAGTTGTTCCCCGACCCTCCGCTGATATCTGCTCCTCCCATGCCCCCACCTTAGGCTGAAGTTGTGGAGGTGTCTGGCGGCCCTCTCCCAATTACGGAAGAGGAGATGGGGAGGGCTGTCGAACGCCTCCTCAACCGGCGGAGAGCGCTCGGTCCTGACGGGGTCCCCGGTCGGGTGCTCGGCCTTGCAATGGGTCATCTGGGGGGTGCCTTCGGGAGCTGTTCGATCGGTGCTTGGCGGTCGGTCAGTTCCCGAAGCCCTGGAAGTTCGGGCGGCTCTGCCTGATCGCGAAAGCGGGCCGCCCTCCGTACTGCGCGTCCGGGTATGGGACCCTCATCCTGCTGGACGACGTCGGGAAGGTTCTGGAGAGGGTCGTTTCTTTCCGAATCGTCCAGCACCTGGAGGGAGCGGGGTCGAATTTGTCGGACGCGCAGTTCGGCTTCCGGGCAGCGCGTTCCACCGTGGACGCCCTGTGCCTCCTCAAGTCGCTGTCCGCGGAGGCGACCTCCCAAGGGGAAGGGGTGTTGGCGGTGTCCTTAGACATCGCCAACGCCTTCAACAGCCTGCCGCACGGGGTGATACGGGAGGCACTCCGATATTTTGGATTGCCCCCGTATTTGCGGCGGCTGGTGGAGGCGTACCTGAAAGGCAGGGAAGTCGCCTACGTGGACGGCGACGGGCGAATGATCCAGCAGGCGACAAAAAGAGGAGTTCCACAGGGGTCGGTCCGCTCTTGTGGAACATGGGCTACGACTGGGAGTTCCGCGGCGTGCTCCCATATGGAGTGCGTCTAATCTGTTACGCGGACGACACCCCAGTCGTAGCCCGGGGGGGCGAATGGAGGGAGGTGGAGCGCATGGCCACGATGGCCACAACCCTCGTGGTCAGGCGCATAAGGAGGTTGGGCCTTAGGGTGGCCCTCGAGATGACCGAGGCCATACTTTTTCATGGGCCTCGGCGGGGGCCACCACCTGGGGCCCACATCATGGTGGAGGGCGTCCGGATCAGGGTGGGGGCCCAAATGAAATACTTGGGCCTCACCCTGGACGGGCGCTGGCGTTTCGAGCCCCACTTTGCGGGGCTTGGACCGCGAATTGCTAGGGCGGCGGCGGCAATCGGCCGGTTGCTCCCCAATGTAGGGGGGCCGGGTGCCGGGTGCCGTCATCTCTATATGGGAGTCGTGCGGGCGATGGCAGCCTACGGGGCACTGGTGTAGGCAGACCCCCTCGGTGCCAATAACGTGCGCGCGCTGCGTAATACGCAGTACACAGTGGCACTGAGGGCGTTCCGGGCGTACCGCACGGTGTCCTCAGCGGCGGCCTTTACGCTCGCCGGCTCCCTTCCTCGGGAGCTGGAGGAAGGGGTTCTCGCCGCCGTGTACGAATTCATGGCGGAGAGGAAACGTAGTGGGGAACCTCCGGCTCCCAAGGAGATAGAAATCAGGAGGCATGAGTTGCGAGAGTGGGCAATTAGGAGGTGGATGCAGGACCTGGCGGAAGCGCGCTTTGGGACGTACACCGTTGACGCCGTCCGCCCGGTCCTAAGGGAGTGGATTAATAGGGAGTGGGTCTCCCTGACGTTCAGGCTGGTGCAGGTACTGACCGGACACGGTTGTTTCGGGTGGTACCTGCACCGGATTGCTCGCAGGGAGCCGACCGCCACCTGTCACAAGTGCGGTGCTGAGGAAGATACCGCGTAGCACTCGCTTTCTGAATGTGTTGCGTGGGAGGGACAGCGCCGCACTCTAACGGCGGCGATAGGAAGGAATTTGTCGCTGCCGAGTGTGGTCTCCGCCATGCTCGGCAGCGAACAGGCGTGGCGAGCAATGGCCTCCTTCTGCGAGGAGGTCATCACGCAGAAGGAGGCGGCGAAGAGGGCCCCCGAGGTGGATCCTCTGAGTGGCTGGCTCCACCAACAGAGAACCGGCAGGAGGAGGCGACGCTTTGCCCAACTCCTCCTGCCACTGTAGCCGGACCTGAGGGGGTGGGCCGGGGGGCTCATCTCCTCATTGCACAGGTCAGGCGGACGAGGGGAGGCAGCTGGTGTGTATCCAGTCTGCCTCTCTATAGGTAGGAGCCCGGCGGCCACCTTCCGCCGGGCGGACCGTTGGGGCGGCTCTATAAGGTTCAGTAGTAAGTACGATCCCATGCCGCCCCAACAATTACGGTCTGACAGTACACCGTGGGGTTTTAGTCCGTCCGAGCCGGACATAACCCACCCTCTCCCCCGGGAGGGTGGGTATCCATAAGGGATTTCTCCACGTTAAAAAAAAAGATAGGTCGCGAATTGTATGTAACAGCCCAAGCCGAGGTGTGCCGTGCACCCTTGAGCCAGTTGCTCAAATAATATCGGCTGAGTGCTGCAAGCACTCGCCTTAGTAGTCCGGTGAAGCTATTAAGACCTTGCTGGGTCAATAGCGTATTCATTTCGAGAAAAAAAAGGGTTTTAATATCTAAAGGTCATTATTATTGGTTGGATCAATGATGTTCACATCTAGAAATGACGCCCCTCTCTGAGCACCAATCAGAAATGAATGTTACTTTCTGTTTGTAAAAATATTTGTTATGAACACATAAACTGGATCAAATATGTTGCTGGTTATTCTCGATGACTGGATGGTTTTACGAACCGATAGTAGCTTTGATGCTCATAATCACCTTCTCAGTGCCTCATTATATAATAGTGAAAACCGCATGAAAATCCGTTGGGTAGTTTTTGGGTTTAATGCAAAGAGACAGACAGAAATTGCAAAGGTCTTTGTTTTAATAGGATTATTAATAGGATATGAGACCTTGCCAAGCATTATGTTAAGAAAATTTATTCATTTTTGAGTTTCTCCTCTCAATCACTAAAAATAAGCAAAGCTTTTAACCTCCCCCCTCTTATTCCTATGTAAGTATTAGCATTTGTTTCAGAAAATATCTCTCAAGTCTCTTTACAAAATTTACAAACATGCGAAGTGTAAATAAGTAAATATTGCTCAAATAATCGACGTTTATAATGCCTGTTTTTTGTGTCGTCAAAAATAATTATAACAATCTGCTAATTATTATTGCTTACGTAATATTTAAGTGGTAATTTACAACAAATATATATAATAGGAATTTCAATGTAATTGAGACTAATTAACGCATTAGCGTCAATTTCAGAAATGTTTATATTATTTTTAACCTATCACTAGCAACCGCTGGCGACTTTGTCCGCGTTACATGACATTACGATCTATACATATCTTCTTCGATACTTGTAATAAAAATGTAGATCTAACATGTCTGTACAAAAAGTAAAAGATGCTTATAAAAAAAAATTGTTGCCGGCCTCTTGAAATAAGTAATAAAGACATTTCAAGCAATTTTAGAAATCTATTGTTGTTGAGTTGAATATAAGTTTCATCAATTTCGAACAGATGGCGCTATAAATTAGCTTGTTCACAGAATCTGTAGGATTCACTGTTGTATATATCTCATAGATGTCGCCAATTTTAATTTCTTTTTCAACTCTAGTTTATTTTATGGTAAACGTGTTCTAATTTTCATTCAACATTTAATAACAGCCACAGCAATGCGTGGGTGGGTCAACTAGTATACTTCAGTTTTTTCTATCCTAAACTTATATACAATCTGGTACATGATTGTCTAAGTATTTATTACGGGAACATCGACGTGTAGCTGAAAAACATCGGTGTTTTGAGTTCGATAACATCGACATATCGATGTTTTGATTTTGATAACATCGGCATATCGATGTTTTGATTTTGATAACATCGACACATCGATGTTGCATGTACTAGCCAGGAACTAAATAACTATGACAATTAACTACTTTACACTAGATGATACTAATCAACGTTATCGAAGTAAGCCGTACGAATAGTTATTTCTTTGCATTTTCTAAGAGAAAAAGGAAAAGCGGACAGCTTCAGAAAGGCTTTTTTTTTGGAAAACACCCGATAAATTTTAAATTTTTTACAAATAGTTTTATATGCTAGCAAAAACATTATCAATTTAATTTATAATATATAATATATGGGGTGTAAGGGGTGTCGAGTAACATCTTAAGACGTGAGACACCCAAGCCAACCTCACCTGCACGTGGTGCACCCTGCTGATCAACGAACGAGGCAATGGCGATAGCGGGGTGGTAGGGTTTTACAGCCCGATTGGGTCGCAACCACCATGTATATGGCGAAAAAGCCCGTCATAGTGACTCGCTTCTGCAGGTCGCGTTTCGGGATCAGCCTTTGCATATCCAGTACCGGGTGACTTTCGTCATTATGGCCGGCATGACAGCGGCGACCAGCGATGGATAATATGTCTCTCGGTGGTTGCCGATGTTTTTGGATTGTACTATGCTTACCATCAGGCATAGTCCAGTCACTTTGTGGTGCTTCAATATATTTAAAAAAAATAATAATAATAATATAATATATATAATACTTTAAAACAAGCAACAACATTTTGCTATCGATGTTTATCGTACATCGATACTTTTAAACCGATGTTAACATCGATGTTTTTCTAATATCGATAACCCCTAATATGTATACATAACAGAAAGATGCCGTTGAACGTTCAACTCTTGGAAGATACTATCAGATGAGTTAACAAATTTACTAGAGGTCGTAAATAACCAATGATATTGAATCTGTATTAACATATTACGAAGGATCGTAAAATGGTGAAACGTTTTCAACAAATATGGAAACATCGATGTACGTAACGATGGATCCGGTAATCGTAGGCGATTGGTATGAGTGAAATCTAGGCCACAGACAAATGCACATCCTGGACTTGTAACATCGTTTTAGAAAAACCCACATCCTATTCTATTGTTATGCAATATATCTATACTAGCAATCACTTTCGACTTCGTCTGGGTCGGCTTATTAATATTGTGAACTAGCGTTTGCTTGCAACAACGTTCGTATTTCCTAGGTCCGATCCATCGGTGGAGAGTACTTGAGTGTACTGCTTGCCCTATATAGTGACACAACATTTCACATCACTGCTACAACACTACACTATCACTCCCACACACGTGCACGCTTACACAAAAAAGTGGAAGGAATTTATTTTTTTCTTTTATCGAACTGAAATAGTTTAAAGTTGTTGAGATGTGTATGCTTGGTACACATATATATTTCAACAATTCGTACATATATGAATAGTTAGTTAGCCTAGGTTAGCTAAGATAGGTCGCGAATTGCATGTAACTGGCAACAGCCAAGCCGAGGTGTGCGGTGCACCCTTTAGCTAGTTGCCAAAATGAAATCGGCTGAGTGCCTTAAGCGGTCGCCTTAGTAGTCCGGTGAAGCTGTAAAGGCCTTGCAAGGCCAATAGCGTAGTCAGTTCGAAAAAAAAAAACGTTCGTATTAATGTAGACTTTAATTTATGCCTCCGGAATTCTATGAAGTTGATCAATTTTTTGGTGGGGGGAAAAGCTTATGGGTTCACATTACAGATGACCTCAACATGGTCGTGACGTATTGCGCTTGCTTCAGTCTAGCAACACATAGTATAGCGGCCTATGTACATGTAATATTGATATTTTGTATAGAAGACTGTGCAGACCATCATATACCTGATAGATTAATTAATTTGTACAAAAATGTATATAATTATTGCTCGGAGTGCCAATAAATGTGAAAACTAGACTAATATCAATATTTTTAATATACAAATTACGAAATTTAAACAATTTCTTAAACAATTGATTTATAAAATTCTAAATAGAACACTGTTGTACCATTGTCTTGAGTTTTCACTTCTGTCGTCGACAGTCCTTATGACTGCTGCGATTTTTTTTTCTCGAACTGACTATGTTATTGACCTAAAAAGGACTTAACTTTCGCCACCCCACTTTCGCCATTTCCTCGTTCGTTATTCAGCAGGGTGCACCATGTGCAGGTGAGGTTGGCTTGGGTGTCTCAAGTCTTATAATGTTATTTGACACCCCTTACACCCCGCCTTCTAACACCTTCTAAAACTGTACACTAATATATCAAAATAACACATAGATTATAATCATTTAAACTGGCAAAAATACTGGTCATTGGTAATGGTAAATACTGGTAAACTATTCGAGTCTCACGAAGCTGATAGATGATGCAGTAATTTATAAAGACAGACGAAATCGTGGGCTGATGTTAGTATTTAATAAAACGTGTTACAGTAGAGTTGCGAGTACAAAGATGTGAACGAAACGGTTCAATAAACAACGAGATTTGTCATGTTGACGTATGTCCTGAATAAAGACTCATTAAAGCGACATACACAATTAATCTATTTTACACACAATTCATCTATCGTGCTCAAAGGATTGAGATCATATTATGTTATTATGTCATGCATAATTATGAGTAATTCTTGTTTATATTATTATATAGTAGATATACCAGAAAACTCCTCCAAATAGAATAAGAAAAAGATTTTAGAAAAGAGGATTAAAATATTGGTAGGTTTATAAAAAATTAAGAGTAACTAATCTTGCTATCTAGGTAGCCTAACTATGATCTAGGATGTACTTGAACTGGGAAGACAGAACGGAACTCCTTAACAGCAATCAGAACTATTTTGAAATGGAAATTTCTTTAGGCGCGTTCAGCTGTATGTTTTTGGCAGGAGTTAAATGTATGATTTCGCGTCATAACATTCTAGCACGCGTGACTGGCCGTATTGCGCTTGACCGGCTTGCGTCAAACTAGCGACGTGGAGTATAGGGGCCTATGTAAATGTAACATTGTTATTTTGCAGTTTATCATTCGTTTGATCAATTGATAAACTTTATAAAAATGTATATAACTAGCCTCTGCCCGCGACTTCGTTCGCGTGGAGTAAATACACTAATACTAACACGCAGCAGTTCTCAAAAGGAAAAAACATCCCAATTATTTATATCGAGATATTGAATTATTTAAATCGGACTAGTAGTTCCTGAGATTACCCTCTACAACCTCACAAACTTTACCGCTTTATAATATTAGTATAGATTATTGCTCCGAGTGCCAATATATATGAAACCACACTAATGTTAATAATTTCTATAAACAAATTCTAAAATTTAAATATTGTCATTCACGGTATAATTAATATGAAAATTCAAAAGAGAACATATTTATTTAATTGTTTTAAGTCTTCACTTTTATCGACAGTTTTCATGACTACTTCAACTTTTTTGTTATTTGTTAGTGATTTTTTAGAGTCGATTTTCTTGAAGTCTGTTATGTTTTTTGTTACTTTTATTGGCCATATTTCACAGTACTCGAAGGTCGTTCGTCATTTTTGCAAAAGATTTAACTGAAGTTACGATACTGTCTAGTTATTTTTTTTTTTTATTATTTAATTGCACTGTCAACGGACTTCGCTGACAAAACGACTTGAGGTCAATAGTGTCAATTCCATTATTTGCGATCATAAATATGTTTGAACACATCGTAATAGCATCTTAAACGTTTGACGATTGCTAATTCATTTCACAATTTAATCAGTTAGTAATTGTTTATTGGATATTTAAAGGTGGTTGATATTATGTTTATATTCAAATTGATTCACGGCTTCCTAGAATGTTCAGATTTTCTTCAAAGAATACCCCTGAGTGTCCCACGTATAGGAAGTCGTTTATTGAACCGGCAAACATTTCATCTCCCTTTAGCTAAATCTAATGTTGGTCAACATTGCCCTTTATACCGTATGCTTTTATTTTGTAATAGTTTGCGTTTTAAATTTGATATATTTTTTAATGTTTCTTTGGCCTCAACTAGAAAAATAATTTATCTAAATGTTTAATTTAATTTAATTTTACTTTTAATAACATATAATTGGCTTGTTAATTTATACATGTCGTGTTCACCTTTAGTAGAGTTCGTGTCCATTTATGTTCACTGAGCTCAGTTTTGTGGACCTTAAATAAATAAATAATTAAATTTTGATGGTAGACACAGTGTTATAGTCCATCCGAACGTTGACTTAAGATTAAAGAGCGAATAATTCTTACTAATTAGTTACTAATACTTATAAACATGTAAAAATACGTTTATTTGTTAGTTACACTTTAAATACTTAACTAATCAATATGAAGCTTTACAAATATAATGTCGGAGATTCAGTAAAAGATATAGAATAATTTTATCCAAAAAATGTACATTACCTCGAGCGAAACCGAAAGCAAAAGCAGTGCCATATGTGAAAGAATTTTTTAAAATTATTAGATCATAACTGAGAGATTTTTTGAAGTAAAACTCATCGGTTTTTTTTTTGTCAAAGAATATACAAATGTTTTAAATGTAAATGTCGGTATGTATGACGAATACAGAGGAATATATAAAGACTTCGGCGCGTCGATCACAAGAAAAATTTAAATATTATTCTTGATAACATTATAGAGTTCTTCAATAGTTACTAAGCGCAAATAATAAATATAATCATGCAAAACAAACACAGAAAAGAACGATAAACTGATTCCAATGTTTTCTATTTCTTGATAACACTGGAGTTCGTAAATTGTTACTAATAGCAAAAAAAAAAAAAAAAAAAGTAAATCAGCCTATTAAATAAACTAAAAACAAACTGCAAAATAAAATAATATTAATAAGTTACATTATAGTGATGTTTAAAATGAATGTGTAAACACTTTCACTGGTTGTGAGATGAACGGTCATCGTCCGGCGATGTCGCTCACGTCGCGTTAGACGGGGGCGACGCGCGACGGCCAAGGCGCAGCCGGATGTCTTGGAGAAAGGGGCCGTTGACTCACTAATATATCTATTACTATTTATGTATTATAACACTAGCATCTGATAGTGAATTTACATTGATTACAATATAAAACTGAATACGTATCCTTACTACTATTATAAAAACTGAGTTCTTCAATTTGTTACGCAAAGGCATACTTAACTAAACAACCGATTATATTGAGATTTTGTGTACACGTTGCTCAAGGTACAGTAAAAGACATATAGTACCTTTTATGTACAAAACATATTATATAAATCTATATTAACACGAGCGAAGTCGCGAAATCAATTTAGTTTCACTATAAAATCTGAAATATAAACATCCAATAAATTACATATAGTTTTAATATGTGAAATAGTATGGGTTGTAGATATACAAATCTGTATAATGTGGAAGATACTAATATATTAAAATGTATTTACCAATTACCAAACAAACAGCTTCGGTAACAATGTATTCCATACTAAAACAACATATCCATCAATGTAGGACATAGGTTTAATAAGTGGTTATTTAAATTACTCTTAAGTTCTATCCTTTTAAAAAAACGCACGTTTTGCCTTAAATAAAAAAAAAACATAATACGTACATTATAGTTAAAGAAAACATTAGGTTCTTACAATATTTAGTTTTCGCAATAATTTCAATATACAACCAACAGATGTCACAGTTCATATATAGATTTTTTGAATAACGTATGTTAAAATTTTCTTTTCATTAAAATGTGTTACTAACTTAGTAATACTTTCAAGTTACATACTATATAAATGTTGCTGAAGTCAGTATATGACGAACGTTTCCATGAAAAGGAATGTAAATATATTTTTGGGAGCTTCGTGTAATTTTGACCTCTAAATAAAATAGACTACTAAATAGGTATTCATAGTAAAGTTTAAAACATGGCTGTTTATTTTTTTTATCAATCGAGCCAAACGATTCAGACACATTTGGAGGTCCACCAACGATGATTATTTTTAAGAAAGATTGTATTAAAAACACTTCTGATATGACGAGCCATTTAATTAATAATCGTTGCTGGGTCACATTGAGGCCACAGGTATAGTTCAGCAACAGTTTAAAGTCTTCACTAAAAATAATTCAAAAATAATTTTAATGAAATACGCTATCAATGAAAGTTTTATTACAATTATTTAGAAATTGTTTTAATAAAGTTATGAAATGCTTTTTATTATTTACGTAAGTAATTTTAAATTTCAAGGACAGTATTTTCACATTTTTTTAATAACTTTAAACGACAACATCCTATGTATATATGTAACTATTAATTTACTTTGTGTATCTCGAAAACGGTTCGGAAATGTTATATTTAAGCTTTGCTTTTTAACATTTTTGAAACATTGTTTATAAGAATTTAATAGGTCATCATATTCCAGGTTCATCACCATTTCTTAATTTTGTGCGGTACTTGCCCATGGCGCACCTATTAGTACCTGAAAATGTTGTGAAAGAGTATCCTATAATATCATGCTAATACGGTTTACAGTCAGTAATAATAATGCAGTTATTGTCATATTCAACCAAGCGAAGTTCGGTTGTCCATCTTTTTACTTTGTCTGCACCAAATTAATTATTACCGGTTTTAATTGTATTTTTTAACACGAAAAATCGAAATAAAGCCCATTGCAGCGACACCTACCGTTTCCAATAGTGAATCCAAACCATCCAGGCACTGAAACTTATACCTAGTTGGTATTTGAGAAATATTTTTTTTATAATAAGCCTAAATGACATTACATATTAGGTATAGTTTTGATTACAAATATTTTTTAACTTTGTTGACATTTTGTATGTGGTTGATATTTACGCATTCAAACGTCATGTATCCGTAGCTCAGTTATAATGTGCTGGACTTTATACTAATCGATTGATTTCCACACAACACAAATGTGTATTTATTAATGTTTTTGTTTATAACAACTTCTTGCGCAGACTTCGCAGCAGAGAGTAAGCTCTGTTATATCGAGAAATCGTGGGTTAGATCCCTATACTAAGTGACAGGATATTTGCAACGTCCGATTGCAGAAGCATCATCGTGACATTTATCGCTGTTGTATGGCAAGAGTTGTCGCTCTACTGTATTGGAGCGGTATCAATAAATGTGGTATGCATTATAGGACGGCCATTCTATCCGTCGGTCATAAAGTTTAATTTCAAAATAAACAAGTATAATATTAGTGGTTGTTTTAGTACAACCATAATATAAGCTCTGCTTAGGTTGAAATTAATATATTGTGAAATTGTCTTCTCATATTACTTTGTAATTAGCTAATCTTATCGAAACTGTAATTAAATTTTGTGATAAATCTTTGACTTCATTTCACTTTCCACTTCAGTCGTTCATTGGTACTAAATACAAAATAACATGTTCTGCTTCTACATACCTACATAGAATAACAATCTAAATTTTATATATACTTTCAGGTATTTATGAAAATTTTATTACGAGTGGCTGAAAATCATAATTCGATATATTTCAAAATATTTTTTAGAAACGTATCTGTTTGTATATACACGCATAGCTGTTAAAGACTTATGATAAAACATCACCAAGACAATAAGCATATCCTCGAGTTTTTTTTTTGTCGATCTGACTACGTCATTGACCTAGCAAGGTCTTAACAGCATCACCTTAGACGAGCGCTTAAGACAGTCAGCCGATTTCATTTGACAACTGGCTCAAGGGTGCACAACACACCTCGGCTTGGGCTTTTGCCTGATACATGCAATTTACGACCTGAGCTGATCTGAGCTAACCTAAGCTATGCTAACTATTCATATATATATGAGTTGTTGGAACTTATATGTGAACCAAACATACATACCTCAACAACTCTTATATATATTTCGTATCGGATAATTTTCTAAACTATTTTAGTTCGATAAGGGAAAAAAACAAAACCCTTCCACTTTTATGTGTTAAGATGTATGCGTGCACGTGTGTGGGGTGTTATCCTCGAGTAAGTAAGAGTAAGAGTAAGAGTTTAGTCTTTCTTTCAGTAAAATCGATTCACTCTATCAAAAGTTATTGTAATTTGAATGACGACGCGTATTAAGTACGAAAGAATAATAGATACGTAAATGCATTTCAATCTAATCAAAAAACCTGGGTATTTTATGAAGTATTTAAATCGAATAAAAATAAATAAAATTATAGAGACTGCTGTTGTGCGACCGTCACTCAAAAAGTAGTGGATAGATTTTTTTTTATATTTATCTCAAAAAACAACACATCTCAATTTACATTAAAATGAATTAAAATTAAAAAAATCTTTGAGTTCAACGATGTTTACTTCTCGCTGTAGAGGTAAACGGTGTGGGGCGCACGCGCAATTCACAGCAGACGAACCTGGGATTATCAGTTAGTATATAATAAAGATTGAAAAGTGAAAATAATCACAATTCGTATGCAACAACGCGTGGAGTGTGGATGACATGAATACAATGTGGATTCAGTAACAGATAACCGATACTATGGACTTCTGATTAAAATGCTGTAATTATATACGTAAAATTGACTACCTTGTATTACTATAAAATAAGATTTCTCTGGTATTTATCACATAAAAACCAAAAATTTGCGTAGAAAATAAGATATCCGCATCGTTATTCAGTACTTAATAAACCATTAACTCTCAAATATGTATAAAATATTTACAGATCAAATAATAAAGATCCATAGTTGAATGCCCATCATGCAAATACCACTCCATAGGTTTATTTGGAATTGAAAACTTATCTAGCCGCATTGAGCGATTTTTGGTAGGGGAAAAACTTACGGGTTTCCGTCACCGATGACCTCGACTAGTGACGCAGTATAGCGGCTTGTATACATGTAGTATTGCTATTGGAGCTTATGCATCTCATCATATGTTTGATTAATTGATAAACTGAATAAATATGAATATAACTATTGTTCGTAATGCCAATAGATGTGAAGACTTATGTTAGTAATTACAATACAAAACCTATGAAATTTAAATAAATCAGGCTATAATTCATTTTGTTGGGCCTCAGGGTGACCCTCGAGAAGACCGAGGCCACTCTTTCATGGGTCTCGGCGGGGGCCACCACCTGAGGCCCACATTATGGTGGAGGGCGCCCGGATCAGGGTGGGTGCCCACATGAGGTAATTGGGCCTCACCTTGCACGGGTGCTGGCGGTTTGAGCCCCACTTTGCGGGGCTCGGGCCGCGAATTGCTAGGACGGCGGCGGTACTCGGCCGGTTGCTCCCCAATTTTGGAGGGCCGGGTGCCGGATGCCGTCGACTTCTCATGGGAGCCGTGTGGGCGATGGCCGCCTACGGGGCACCGGTCTGGGCTGATGCCCTCGGTGCCGCCAACGTCCGAGCGCTGCGCAGTGCGCAGCGTACAGTGGTACTGAGGGCAATCCGGGCATACCGGACGGTGTCATCGGCGGCGGCCTTTACGCTCGCCGGCTCCCTTCCCTGGGAGCTGGAGACTAGGGTGCTCGCCACCGTGTGCGAATTCACGGCGGCGAGGAAGCGTAGTGGGGTACCTCCGGCTCCCAGGGAGATAGAAGTTAAAAGGCGGGAGTTGCGGGAGATGGCAGTCGAGAGATGGATGCAGGACCCGGCGGACGCGCGCTATGGAACGTACTCCGTTGACGTCGTCCGTCCGGTCTTGCGGAACTGGATTAGTCGGGAGTGGGGCTCCCTGACGTTCAGGCTGGTGCAGGTGCTGTCCGGACATGGTTGTTTCGGATGGTACCTGCACCAGATCGCTCGCAGGGAGCCGACCGCCGCCTGCCATGAGTACGGCGCTGAGGAGGGTACTGCGCAGCACACTCTGTCTGAGTGTGTTGCGTGGGAGGTGGAGCGTCGCACCCTGGCGGCGGCGGTAGGAGAAGATTTGTCACCGCCGAGCGTGATTTGGCCATGCTTGGCAGCGAGCAGGCGCGGCGAGCAGTGGCCTCCTTTTGCGAGGAAGTCATCTCGCAAAAGGAGGCGGCGGAGAGGGCCCGCGATGCGCCCTGCCACCGTAGCCGGACCTGAGGGAATATAGTCGGGGGGCTCATCCCCTCATTGCACAGGTCCGGCGGACGAGGGGAGGCAACTGGTGTGTAGGAGCCCGGCGGACACCATCCGCTGGGCGTACTGTTGGGGCGGCTATCTAAGGGGAATAGCCTAGAACGATCCCTTGGCGCCCCAACACTACGGTCTGTCGGTACACCGTGGGGTTTTAGTCCGTGCAACTCGGACATAACCCACCCTCTCCCCCGGGAGGGTGGGTATCCATAAGGGATTTCCCCACGTAAAAAAAGGCTATAATTCATTTAAAAGAAAACAAATAGTTATACCATTGTTTAGTGTTTTCCTTAATTAGTAAAAAATTATCACTATATTTTCACTTGAGTTTTTCCTTTCATACACCGCGTATATAAGTATCACTAATTAAAAACCCTATGACATATGCGATTATTTATCGCCTCTATTCGTAGGTCCATAGTTTAAGTATCCACAGTCCGGTAGCAAACCAATAACAAGCGTAACGCGAATCATCGCGCTTAAATTGCCGTGAAATCGCATTATTTGCGACAAACGCACAATCGAAAAAAAAAAACAAAACAATGAGCGGTTTACATTGTCTCTGGCTATTATATAGTTAAATGTGACCACAGATCCGGGACAATTCGTCTTCGAAAAGTAACCTTTTGCATGTTTGTTAATTTATTGTTCTAAAATAACTCCGACGGACATGTTCTTTAAATCTCGCAACGAGCGAAGGCTTTTAGTATAAGATTTCCAAAGCGTAGCATTGGGGGGCGACAACTTCAATATCGGTCGTTTTCGCATGATTACCACAACTTATATTACTTATTATATAGTCTTCTATAAAAAATATACGATATAGGTTATATGTTTACTTTCTTACTAACATTATTTATGGTTCTCGAAAGGTTTGATCAGTGGAATATCAATCCGATGTCCAGAGTTTCAAACCTCGACATGTACCAATATTTTTTTATAATTCATGTATGTTTATTAATTTAAATTGGTAGGTAGCACTATCGCCTGACGGTAAAGGAGAACATCGTGAGGAAACTTGAACTTGAGAAATGTTCTTGCATTTGGGAATGTGGGAAGATAGAGAACTGTGGATTTCCCGGAATATCAAATCACCAAAACGTCGTGGGCTAGCGTGATGATTGTTCTCATACCTTCCTTTGGCAGGGGTTCTATAGCCCTGCAGTGGGTCTCTTGCAATATTTACTTACGAAAGTATCTTTGTTTGTTAATAAATTGATTGATTATCATGAAATTTGGCATACCTACACATTTTCAGAGGTTAAGAAAAGGACATAGGTTATATTTCATTCAGGTATAATGTATTGTTTCCGAGGAATGGACGAAATCTACTTCGACCAAAATCTAGTTGATAATATATAAACTCTTAAGAATAAATTCTTAGTCTTATATTACAATTGGGGTGTAAGGGGTGTCGAGTAACATCTTAAGACTTGAGACACCCAAGCCAACCTCACCTGCACGTGGTGCACCCTGCTGAATAACGAACGAGGCAATGGTGAAAGCGGGGTGGTAGGGTTTTACAGCCCGACTGGGTCGCAACCACCATGCATATAGCGAAAAAGCCCGTCATAGTGACTCGCTTCTGCGCGTCGCGTTTCGGGATCAACCTGTGTATATCCAGTACCGGGTGACTTTCGTCATTATGGCCGGCATGGCAGCGGCGACCGGCGATGGATAATCTGTCTCTCGGTGGTTGCCGATGTTTTTGGATTGTACTATGCTTAACATCAGGTATAGTGTAGTCACTATGCCGTGCTTCGATAAAAAAAAATGTAACTAACGGTCCTAGCGGACGTTGTCCCATCCTGATATTAAAAAAAAACCTTGACAGGTTATATACCTAAACCTTCCTCAGGAATCACTTTATGTACTGGTGAAAATCGCATGAAAATTTATTCATTAGTTTTGAATTTATCGCAAACAGACAGACAAACGTAACAGACAACTTATCTTGATAATATGTAGTGATATGTTACTTTACTTCTGTTACATTGTATGTGCTTTTTTTAATATCTTATTCTTATTTCACAATTTCTTTGTTTTTTGCAGACTCTTTTAATACACCTTTGATAATAATTACATAATACTAAGGCTTAATATAGAGAACAGATCAGTACGTAAGCGTAATCGCATCTTTTCCAAATGATAAATAAGCGATTGTTCAGTGTGAATTGACATTCAAATCTAAACCTTTGATCTTTGCAAAACAGTTTGTGTTTCTAAGCGAAGTATAGTTATAATGTAACCCCAGACAAAAGTCAAATATTTTGCCCGATTAAGTAACTAGGAAGTGTGGGTTCAACTTATGAAATTTAAATTTTATTTTATTTTATTCATAAGCTAGCTGTACCCGCGACTCCGTCCGCATGCAACGAAATGTAAAAAAAGTGATTAATATAATCATCTGAATGTATTAAGTCCATTTACTTATCTATTCATATCTCGTACTTAAGTGCGGTCGTCGTTAAAAATTACAATAACTTTTGATAGAATGAACCGATTTAAACGAAACCAGGACTAAATGTTACTCGAGGATATGCTTTATGATTTATCGTGAACGTAGTACTTTTGCAGTGATGCGTATCCAAACAAACAGAAAGATAGACATTTCTAAAAAATGAATTGAAATGTATTTTATCACTTATTTCTTGAAACCTACACATTTTTTTCGCATGGAAGTAAAAAGTACAGGCACGTTAGATTTACATTATTATTATACGTATAGATTAAAAATGCTCAACTAACTGATAGTCTCGGCTTTATTCTTGTTAAAATGGTTGACTTATTTCACGGAACCTTACAAGATTTTCACCGTTTTTAAGATAATGATTCAACTATTCAGGATATAAGCCCGGACAAATAACAATAACAATGTTATTCATATGTGTAATTTTTTTAAATCAAATAATATATAATTGAAAAAGCTAATAAATGTTTAACCTACGATTTACCGACATAATTTTAGACGTGAATGATATATACATTAAAAAAAAAAAAACTAGTTAGTCTTTAACCTTCGGTTTTTCAAGATATTGTAGAAACTTTTAAATCCAAGGTCACGATGTAATAAGTTGCATTATAAATACCAGATATGTTCCGAAATTTCACACAAATTTCATTTTACCTGCTCTTTACCTCAATACCCCATCTACGTAACACGGCTCGCCCGCACTATTCATCTTATCGTATCTTCAGAAGTACGATTAATTAATACTGACTATAATTAAGAAATTTAATCAAGAAAGAATAATAATCTACGGACCTTGTGACACTTGACGAGAACCGAAGATTGCCGAGAATAGCCGAACTGTATTTTCCTATAGTAGCGAGGTACAATGCCACGGTTGACTCTCTATGGGACAGTGATGATTATATGAGATTTGTATAAACTGAAGTGCATTTATAGTAACACAAAATTTTAAAAAATAAGCTCGTTGAACGGTAACATGTAGCATCCTAAAAGTAATGTTCCTAGCCGATTTCGACTACAACGACCGGCATACTCCATGACACAAAGGATTGGTCTGTTACATAGGATATATTACAGTGCATAGATGTGTGCGCAATACATAAATACACTCCCTCGTCCATATCCTCCTTGTTCCGATGGAACGGCTAACCGCTATAATCAGAGGATTGCTGGATGCAGTGTCTGGTAAACGGTACATCAGCTCCTACCGTCGTCACTATATGGCCGTTCACATATGCCTGGCTGTCTCGCCACTGAAAGTGGATTGCGTTGCTGCCAAGATAGACCTACACTAATACGAGAGTAACCGCATAAACTCGAGCACCGAGATGCTCGAGGCCCCTCCATCAGGTTTGGCTCACGAACCGACATTGTTACCGGAGTGTGGCCGTTATGTGAAGAACAGCTACTAGGAGCCACTGATGAAAGTTTATGGACCATCAGCTATTTCTTATGAGATCCCACCACCTTTATGAACTTAGTCGACAGAGTCTTAGCAGACAGTCCACTACACCCCTATTAAATAAAAATAATATAAATGTGAAATTATAGCCTAGTTCAATATTATGATATATGGCTTGGGTTCTGAGTACACCGACAAATAAAGTGAGATCTAAATGGGTACCAGTTTTAATGATCAGTCCTGAAATGTATAATAATTTATATAAAATATGTTATAATAACTTAAAATATCATGTCTGCTTATAACTTTGGTCTGACTAGTAGGTTGTAGAGCCACGCTAAAGCTATTATTGGTTTCAGCATAAATGGGTCGACTCGCCGGGGTAGTACCATCCGACCCACAGAAAAATGACGTGAAGTAACAGTGCTTGCATTGTTGCGTTTCCTTCGGTTCCGTCTCCTCTTCTATCCCCATCCCCTCTTCCCCTTTCCATCCTAAACACAGGATGGCAACGCACTTGCGACTCTCCTGATGTTGCTATTGTCTATGGACAGCGATGATCACTTAACATCAGGTGACCCGCCTGTTCGTTTGCATCCTATGACATAAAAAAAGACTTGACGAGTGGCTGGTGATGGACCACAATGAATGACCAGGTGACCACAGTGGTAGTAGAAACTTATATTGGTGGCATTGGTACCCACAGAATCACATTAAAAGTGACGGTCATTATAACATAACTGCAATCTTATCTAATGACCTCTAATAACAGATTTGTAATGACTTACGCAATCCCAGGGTTATTGGCACAGAACAGAGCGACGAAGAAATATGTTTCGTGATTCAACAAAGGCGTTTTGTCGCGGTTTTCTGTAATCATCTAATTTATTCATAGAGAATATACCATACATTGGTCGAAATGATTTAAATTATAGTCAAAAAAGTACAAATATGATCACGTTGTATCCATTCTATGGTAAACAGAGAATATATTTTTGTACATATCCATATCAATTTTAAGAAGTTATTTAGGCCATTGCAATGCATCATAATTGATAACCAAGAGTGGGTATTCATAAAGGATTTCAGCACGTTAGTAAAAAAAAGGTCGACAAGGCATCTAGTCAGAAATTTCAGTGGAAATGTTCGACAGCCCGATTCCTCTGTTTCCCCCCATTGTTTTTGTACACATTATTGGACAAGATATTCATTCGGCAGTGTTAGCCTAGCATCGGTAGTATTCACATATTAATTTTAGACTCTTTTGTAATCTATACTAATATTATAAAGAGGTAAAGTTTGTGACGTTATGATGTTGTGACGTTGTAGGAGGTAATCTCAGGAACTACTGGTCCGATTTGAATAATTCTTTCAGTGTTATGTAGCTAATTCACCGAGAATGGTTATATACTATGTATGTATCATCACACTTAGACCAATAGAAGCTGAGCACAGATGAAAAATGTTTCAAACATCGGGATGTTTTTTTCCTTTTGAGAACTGCTGCGTGTTAGTGTATATATTCCACGCGAACGATTCGCGGGCAGAGGCTAGTTTAAAATAAATTTAGTTTAAGAAGATACATAGAAAAATAATTATTTATTTGTTATTTGTATGAACGCGTTGTTCCATGAAACTAACAGATAGGCAAAGTTCTTTTTCCTTATATAATATTCTACAACTATCCGAGACTTCATATCATTATAAAGCACTAGCCTCTGCCCGCGACTTCGTTCGCGTTGAATAGTTACTTTGTGCTAATGTTAACACGCAGCGGCAGCTCTCAAGGAAAAAGAATCTCCAATTTGGAAACATTCTTCATTATAGCTCCGCCCCTATTGGTCTTAGCGTGATGGTATATAGCCTATAACTATTCTTGATAGATGAGTTATATAACACTGAAAGAATTTTATAAATCGGACCAGTAGTTCTGAGATAACCTCCTACAACGTCAGAAATTCACAAACTTTACCTCTTTATGATATTAGTATAGATGAGACCATACTTTATCTTCGTGTAGTTTTAACAGTCCATACAGAGTACGCCAACTAAACTCTCAGATGACTATTTTTACCCAACTTAATTACACTTATCGTTACATATAAACTAATCTAAGCAATGTGTGTAGAAATTAAAGCCTATGTGTGTGTTTTTTTCTGTTGTTTCATTAAAATCCATGTATTATTTTTGCGTGAAAAAAAAAAGAAACATTTATCTGTCGTTATTAACTTTTTTTTCGTAATATTAAGAGTGAAGCAACCGCCGTCTGGTTTAATTAACCATTTATTCTTTTTATTGTCTTAGTTGCTAATATTTCACTTTCTTTCTATTACAAATTTGAAATTTAATTTATGAGGTACACCACGGGCAAGTAAAGTCAAACCTTTCAGGCGGAAGAACAAAGTAATGGCCACTATTTATGATGATGATTAATTATGGATTTCTGCAAAGTAACGGTTTTCTTCAACAAATATTCATAGAATTGATTGTGGAAGGTTTTATAGGGTTTAATATCACCCTAAAATCCTTAAAATCGTAGTGATTTTTATACAAACTGATCACAAGGTACGCTAATTAAGGATAGATAAATCGAGGGCAGGAAGTATTAAACTCGAATTACACACGTATAATAATAAAGTAAATGCAATGCGTCTGTACTGATTAGATTATTGTAAGAAAATTGTAGGTATAAGTAATTAAATATATTTCAACCAATTTTAGAGATGTCTTTCTGTCTGTTTGTATGAATACTCATCACTACTAATATACTACGTTCATGATAAAACCTGTGTAAGAATATCATAAAGCATATCTTCGGGTAACATTTTCATTAAAATCGCTTCGGTATATCAAAAGTTATTGTACTTTTAATGACGACGCAACTTAAGTACGAGAGAAAGTAGATAAGTAAATGGACTTAGTACATGCATATGACTTTATTAATCGATGTTCTTTTATATAGGGTTTCGTGTGGACGAAATCGCGGGCACAGCTAGTTATTTATATAAAGTTAAAAAAACCAACAAAACATTAATGACGAAATACGCATTGAGGCGATCGACCATTGGACTTTTTTCGACACGTACATGTGCCGTAACTTATGTGTGTAATATAATATAATGAGTAGGTAAGTCATCTTACAATTTGCTAATATTAAATTATTAGTAATATTCCTAAATCCGCAATGTGAATGAATTAGATTTTTTTGTAGAATTTATTCTAGGTTAGAAATTTAATTCAAAAGTTTAATTAACAATTATTAGTGCTCATGGATTTTTCACGTAGTATCTTAATTGCTTACAGATAAAACCGAGATTATACAAGGTACAAAATAAATAAAAACAATGTTACCTCAAATGTGGATAATTTGGACTACGGATCGGTACACATGTTTTGAAATTCTACATATTTTGCGTTTACTTTCACCTTGAAATTGAAAATATTGTACTGAGTATTAATCAAAGATAGATTCATCTTTTTAACACTTAACATGTTGACACTTTTACATTTATATTGATAATTTTTATAATATTTTTAATTGTTTGTAATTCGCTAATGCATTATTTTGTTAATAGTTCAATGACTTAAAATTGTAATAACCGTTCTAAATTCATATTATTTCGAACAAAAAAATAACATTTCAAACTATCGAACACATGTTCACTTAACATTAGATTGTGGTTAAATTCTAACTTCTTTAATAAAACCTCTTTGAATGTAAATACTATTTCCTGTCTTAAAGGTTTGATTATGTGAATACTTAAAATATATCTTTCTTTATTATTATTTCCCATATATCTATGTTTAACACGGACTTTAAAGTTCAATGTACTACAAAACCTTTACCACCTTTGAAATACCATTTTTTTTTAATTGTATTTTTTTATTGTTGTGTTATTCTGCAGACTCTTGGTCCGCACCTTTTTATGCTTACATGTAGTATTTTGTATACGTAAAAATCGTATCCGGGAGCGTTTTTTTAATAGTAATTTATTAAATATTAACTTTTCAAATTGTATATTGTGTGTGTTTAGTGTTACAAACAAAAAACTGTCTGATTTCATATTTTTGCGCTTGCAGTAATCTCAGCTCAGTAAGGTATATTTATGTTTTTTGAATTATCTTAAAGATTATAAATTATTTTCGTTTAAGACATAGGAATTTATGTAGCGTGTCGGTCATGATTGTATCTTGTTATTTATGATAATATATAGGTATTGTAATCAAGCATATTTTTAAATAAGACTGCGTTGAAGTCTTTTATATGCCAACATAGTTGACTGTTAATTTTCAAATTCAAAATCTTGTTGGTTATTAAAACAGGATATAGGTTTCATATACTCTATATTTTATAAACTTTCCATGTTTTTTAATCATATAGTAATAAAATCTGTGATCATGGTCATCTGAAAGGACATTTCACATGTTTCCATTTCTAGGACAAGTACAACTATGAAACGTTGATTTTTAATAATATGAACCAAGGATCATTTTGTACAAGCAATCGTACCTATTTACGTCGGTAGTATAATTGTATAAGTTAATAGGTAAATCTTATTCAATTTTTAAAGCAGTGAACATCAAGCATTCATCTGTTTCGGTTGTTTTTTTTTTTGCTTAGCCCTCTATCGTTTCAGATATCATTTTCTATAAATTATCACAATCAACTATGAATAAAAAATAATAATAATGTTGTAGGAAACTAACTTCAATTTTGTATAATTTATTTTAAAAAATGTGTATGTAGTTATATACACGCGTTAGAAGTTATACTTCTTTGACGTAAGAAGATAAAAATCTTTTCAAAAATTTTATGTTTCGCCTTATTCTACGTTTGTAGAAAAAACTACACTAACAATAGAAAACAGGTATTTATATTTATAATACATTGAAAGTTTTAATACAAAGAAATACAAAGAAACAAAATATTGACTATAGCTAACTTCAGGCTGACGGTTTTTCGTGACAGTGTGCGCGCGCATCGTAATAACTTTATGGTGTCGGTTTTCGTGACGGTGTGCGCGCGCATCTGGAAAATTTACTCTCATCATTTTTCCCTAATGCGCCAAAAGAAGTATAACTTCAAAAATTTGAAAGAAAATATACTCAAATCAAATACAATTTATAATACAACTTTTGATATTTCAATAATTCCAGCTAATATGCAGCAATCTCTCGTTAACTGCTAAATAAAGCAATGTCATTTTGTGGTTAAAAACCGAATGAATATGAACCTGCACCTTATTTTTTTAATTATCAACTTTTTATATAATTTATTAACCACTAAAAATTCCCCTCTATCTTACCACTCGTTGTCCTCGAAAAAACCTGAGGTAGTAGGATTTTGTGAATTACGTTCACCTTTTATTTTTAGAACAAGAAGTAATTTATAATCACAATTAGGACTCCCCAAACAACTCTCCAATTTAAATTGAAAAATGGATACGAATTTGCGGACATTGAATTAACATTACGCTATCAAAACCACATAACCGCTACAACTACGCATATATAAAATTGTAGAATATTGTACTTACATAGTGTTTTAAATTTACCTATTTTCCAAGACACTAAGAGAATCTCAAACGCTTAGATTTTAAATATTTCTTAGAAAAAAATAATCTGGTAATTGTATCCAGATAAAAAGGGAATCACTGTACTAATTATTTGGTAAAGCATTTTAAAGTCCATACTGTTAGTTACTGTCTTCAGGAAGGTATGACTTTTTCTAAGTCCATCTGGCTAGCTCTGATCCTCGATTTGCACCTGTTGGTTAAGCGTGTTTACGCTATTTGACCACATCGTCATTTCAAATAGTAATCACTCGTCAAATCCTATAAAGTATAAATAACAAAAAAATTGTCGCCACGCATCATCTACAGGTATTTTTCGGTAGATACACAAGAGTCATCTTGGGGTACATCATCATTTAAAGTGCGATGGAGGTGCAGACTCACGTTAAATCAATTAAAAACAAAAATATAATGATAATTTAAGGCCACAGAAGCATAAAACTCCGTTGTTAAAATTTTATAATCGTATGTAATTACATTTCAAATGATATGTTTTTCAAGGACATTTAACGGAATGTCCTCATATTTACTTTTAATATATAATACATATTAATAACATATTTGAAAGGATACAGCTTAATTATTGACGATTACTAATAGTCTATCAAATTTATAAGACTTAATAATAAATAGTCACATTTAAAAATAATTTAAAAGGTATTGATTAAAAAATAGTATTATATTTGTACTTAATTAAGTTTACCAAAACCTTTATCATAGAGTAAAAAAAACTCAGACCTAATAACTAAAAACTTAACATTGTATATTCAGAACCATAGTATGACAAAACAAAATTATATTTACTGTTCCTTTAAATATGAACCAGAATTTAGTTTAATACAAACACGTACGCTTCGTTAATAAGACACGCCAACGGCATAAGTAAAAGTAATGAAGTGCTATCGACTTCGCGAAATTTAGTAAAAAGTTGCAAAGAACTGCATAAAGTGAGGTTATCGCTCATCGTTCGACCACTTTCTCTCGTCTTTACACGCGCGAGATTTCTGTACGATATACAGTCTTTCAAATAACACTTTTTCCGAACAATATCTCAATAATAACATATTCTATTGATGTGACCTTTAAAAATCAGGTCATAGTTTCGAAATTAAAGTGAATGTTATTTATGGTCTTCAATGAATACGTTGTTTTTTTTACTAGATTTATCTCCAACTTTGATTGGTTTTATTCGATATATTCTGAATAAATAGTGGCCAAATTCACCTTCAGGTCTTCAACTATCTCTATGGTAAATTTTATTGCGATCAGGCCAGAAACTCAGTCATCGAAAGATTAATAAACAAAGTCACTTTCGCAGTTGTGAGTGTGGATGAATTAGATTATGGTCATGTTTTGGTAATTTTTTTTATTATTCTAAGAAAGCAAACACTTTGTACCATTATGCAGAGTTTCTTTACTAATGGACATAGGAAGGAATCACTCAAGCATATAGAAAATAAACATTATAAAAGAAAACAAAATATTATAAAAGTATTTTTGATTATAAGCTGACATTCTAACAGTTTCCACCTGAGTAACTGTACATCGAAGATGATAACGTGCTAGCTTAGAAAGGAAACTCTCTCCGTTGGAATAATTTTATTTCTTACTAGCCCCTACCCGCGACTTCGTCCGCGTAGTAATAGTTACTTTGGGTTAATGTTAACACGCAGCGGAAGCTCTCAAGAAGAAAAACATCCCGATTTTGAAACATTTTTCATCAGTGCTCCGTTCCTATTGGTGTTAGCGTGATGACATATAGCCCTCATTAAATGAGCTATATAACACTGAAAGAATTTTTCAAATCAAACCAGTAGTTGCTGAGATTACCCCCTACAACGTCACAAACTCATACGTCACAGACTTTACCTCTTTATATTATTAGTATAAATTTGAATTCACAATTTAAGCCCAAATTAACTATAGATTATTTTTATGTTATAAAAAAAAAGTACAATTAGAGATAACATACTGACAGTTACATTGATAACAAAATTATTATGGTATTACAAATCTGAAATCCCGTTACAAATTATATACACCATTTTCAACTATAATGCAAGCGTAATGCCATACAATGCATTGCTATATAAGTTTATACGTGTAAATTGACATCTATTATTCAGATACAAATCTCTTAAATTTTCATAGGCTGTAGATGTCTCGGTGAATACAAAATTTATTATAATATCTATTTTATATTGTGATAATTAAACAGGTACTGACAGATACATTGAACATTACTTTGCAGTTCCACATAGAATTCATTGGTCGCTATCAAAAAGAACATTTTATTTTATATGCGCGAGGTGTACCTGAAAAAGTTATATCTAAAACTAGTAATGGAATGAGCGAAATATTAGTAACGGGAACAATACAAACTAATTAAATGTATCATTAGTTGAAGATTGAACCTGATGATGGCGAATGGTTAAATCTTTCCTCAATTGACAATGTTAGTATATAACTATAAAACATAAAAAGGTGTGTCGTACAGATACACGATAGAAGTGAAACTTTTGTATTACAGGAAATCCTTTTAATTATTTATGAGTGAATTTAAATAGCTTGTTCAGTGATCGCCTCGCCACTTGTCTGTACTGCACGTACCCACAGAAAATGAGAAAGAAAGTGAGAAAAGAGTATGTCTCACTGTTCCATGTTTATTTGGTAAAAAAATGATTAGAGTATATTGTAGATTAACGTGTAACGAAGACAACGAATATACTTGTTTCGCGACCTCACGAAGTCTTTTCAAGGCAGTCTTGACTTTTCCGATGCGAACGGGCGAGATAATGATGGATTTTCGCAAAAGAAGAAACGTCTTCATCAATCAGATAACCCAGCCACGTAACAGATAATTATACTCATCAAAAATCACTTATAGAGCGGTCACATTTATAGCCTGTTGGCTCATTAATAGAGCTTACTACTATTGCAACACGTGGCGTGTTGACTTTCTTGATGTTTGGCGAATTGTTTTAAAGTAGTAGTTAGCCAAATAAGTATAAGTAAATGACATGCTATATTTTTATTAATATCTCTCCATTTTTCTTCGATCATAATTTTGATTGTATTTTCCGTTAATACTGAATCTTGAAAAATTAGTTATGTTTAAATTCTAGTTAGGAAGAAAAATATAGGTCATTTTATCAAGATTTATCTGTTCTTTACAAATAAAGATTGGATATTTTTCACATAGAGGCACAGAAATACGGAAGCACGCGTTCAATGGACAAGCGCTAACGTCTCTTGCATTAAGTTGCGTAAAGTTTAACCCCGGAATAACGTTACGACTTTGTTACAAAACTATGGCATTTTGAACTATTGTATTTATCGCTTACAAATTCACTTGATGTTTTATCTTCGTATGACGTAAGCTTAAAGTGTCGGGATTTGAGTTTAAGGCACAATGATGAGGCATGTTGCTTAGTTCTACTAAATTTATTCTATTTTGATGACATCCGGATATGTCTTATCTGCAAATCTATACACTAAGTTTTTAATCGATACCAGCCTCTGCCCGCGACATCGTTCGCGTGGAATAGATACTCTGGGTTAACATTAACACGCAGCGGAAGCTCTCAAGAGGAAAAAACCCGATTTTGAATCATTGTTCATTGGTGCTCTGCTGAATTACATTGGAGTACATTGAAAGAATTATTCAAATCTGACAGTCGTTTCTGAGATTACCCCCTATAAGGTGACAAACTCACAAACTTTACCTTTATTTTTCGAACTAACTACGCTATTGGCCTTACTAGACCTTTACAGCTTTACCGGACTACAAGAAACTTTACCTCTTTTTAATATTAGTATAGAAGTATGGACTAAGTAACTCTGTCCGCGTCACTCGCATTAACGTAAATTTCAAGTGTACAGTATTGGAGAAAGGTACTTGAAGGCTAATCTTAAAAGCCCCTTTTCTGTACCCCTGAAAATTTACAAGCAAAATCTCATAAATTGGTTGAATTCAGTCATCAAAACCCACAAACAAAGTTACAATCTCTTACCTAATATTAGTAAGGATTATAAACAGGAAATTTTATGAGGACGGGGATGTTAGTGTTTCACGGAAAAACTAGATAAGTAAGAGATTAGAAAATAAAACGTATATGATTTTTCTAATTATTCTGTTTAAAGAAATTTCTCAAAAAGAATATAGTTCACTCAATGTTAATTATAACATTAATTTTAAGATCATTCAGTGCTACAAAAAGAACAAAAATCATTTACAAAATATCTCCATTGCTAGAATAATAACGAAAGAAAATATATATTCTCAAGTTGACTACGCTATTAGCCTTGCAAGGTCTATACAGCTTCAACGGATTACAAAACAAAATATGACACGCTTCTATATTCTATTATATACCACAATAGTTGTTATTTCGTATTAGATTTTTTTTGTTATCCAATTGTATTTTTATGTACATAATTCCGCCTTTAATCTAGTACTGGAATGCAATCTCTTTCATACGAGCACCTCTACCGACTAACACATAAATAATAATTGTGTAGTAAGTAATTTCTCCTGTGTATCAAGTCTTTGTCAAACATTTTCCAATGTACTGTGAACTAGCGTTAAAGAGTTTTCACCGTTTCCCTGCATAACAATGGCTAATATTTGTTATTGGAAAGCGAACGTAAGAGTGAGAGTAAGTTTAAAATAAGAATAGTACACATCGCTGAAATTAAAATTAATATTTCTTAAACAATAATTGCTCGTTGATACCGTGATCGGATATAGCGGACTTTCAATGAAGAAAGCAACCAAAAACGAATGTAACTATCTATGTTAGTAAAGATATGTATCATGAGAAGATAAACCAGATCGAGTTTATTGCCGTTTCTTCTCGACAACTGTGTTGCTTCTCCGAATCGGTGGTAGCTTTGACGTTCAAAAACGCCTTCTCGAGGCCTAATTTGCATATAGTATTATTAATTTAGTAAAAACTAACACTTATTTTTATATTTTTGTAAAAAGTTATTTTCTAGTGTTTCTATCAGCAATTAATCTCGAAATGAAAGTATGTAGTCAACCACATATGTGTCTGTTTTACAACGAGATAGTATAGTAGATCAAAACCTTCACTGCAATTAGGCCACGAAGTATTTTTGTAAAAATATTTGTGAAGTTAGTGAATTCTTTAAATCTCGCAATGAGATAAAGCGTGTTAGTTATGCTTCGAACACAATAGCGTGCTCGCTGAGTATCAGATAAGGATCTCGCACTTCGTTCCGACGCGTATACTCTCGTACTGCTTAGAACATATAGTGCAGAAGTGAAATATTAAAAATGCAATTTAAAGTTGCATGAAACCAATAAAACTTATCATTTTTAAGGAATATTGATAACTGTTAAACGCTTAATTTATGTAGTATGTAGATTAAGTATATGCAGAAGCTACAATGCTCTTCGCATACAATAATACGTGTCGGGTATGTTCGCTAGAGCTAGAATCGATGACTTTTACATTGTCACGCGTCAGCGATCTGCCTACATGCGGATGTTGTTCAAGGGTATGCCTAGTACTACTCTGGGCATGATGGCTTGAGGACAACTGGACTTATTGTTAGGTACTAATTCATACTTTATTTAATTAAATAATAGGAAACTATTATCTCCTTGTATAATATTAAAGACAACTAAATTATGAATAAAAAAATGAGTTTGTTTGTTTATTAGTAACGTTGTCACGTATTAACTACCCAATAAATCATCATGATATTTTGTATACACGTTGTTGTTAGATGTACAGAAAAGGATATATGGTACGTTTATATAGAAAAATGTATCATGCCAGAGGTATACGTCAAATCAACAATAACGCAAGCGGAATCGCGTGTAAAGTCTAATAAAAATACAAAAGCAGACGTATTCAAGACGATCAACAATAAGGGCGCAATATCACATATTGTCATTTGACGTAAAATATCTTTGTTTAATGAATTATTAATATTTTCCGAGCTATACGTCACTTCTCTAATTTAAAACTCTATGTTCCGATGTAATGACAAATAATGAATGTAATCAGAATTGACAACATTGACTACAGTTAATTCGAAAATGACCATTACATTTATTTTAAGTACTTCCATATCCGTTTCGTTCGAGAGAATTATTTAATTTGTTATATTTGTAGATAGTATTTTTTAATTTTGCATCAGTTGTATTGAGTGGTAATGCATTTAATTTACTGTTAATAGTTTTTGGCTATTTACGACATCGCAGCTTTGCTCTAGATATAGTAGTTAGGTGTAATGATGAACCCGTCATATCACCTAAGACCCTCTAAGACACCCGCTGCAGGACCATAGGCCTCTTCGGGTTTCAGGCTTGCTGGCGTTCCGACTAGTGCAGGTGCTCACCGGACACGGTTGCTTTGGGTGGTACCTGCACCGGATCGCTCGCAGGGAGCCGACCACTTTATATATTTTATTGTTTGGACAAAATCTCACAGCAATATAAACGACAATATGGCCTAACTTTCTAACACGTTAAATCCAGAAGAGGACTGCTTGTTAGCAGAATGCACTTATAGATCCTTCGCGTCATATTTTTAACTTCTGGATGGTAGCTAGTCAGGGACGCATTAAAGAAACTTCTGCCACCATGGTTTAATCACTATATTTTTCCATACTGAAAACTTAATACAGGATTCGAATCTACCTCTATAGACCTGGTACGCTATCATTAAGCAATCATCGCTAGAAAGAATTAATATTAATGTATGTATGTGAATTTAACCGTTATTAACTAATATGTTATTAGTGCGGAACAAAATTCATCGGTGCGCCAACAACCAACAGAAGCTCTGATGTAGTAAATAAATACTCATAAAACAAACCAGTCCGTCTGGCCGGCGGTGGCGACTCTTACGAAAATCTTCGTGTAATGTATGCAAACAGCTTTCTACCATTGTTTAAAATATTTTACTATTTTAATACAAATCTACGGTGTCGTATGGTGTTGTAAGAAATACGACATTATGTAGTGTTTCCGGACGTGTTTTGTTTTAAAAAATAATGAGTTAGATAACATTACTAAACCGCATCAACAATAAAGGAATACCTGGACATAACTAGCCTGAAAAGTAGTGTCACTATTCAAGGTTATTTTATGTTGATTTGGCTACGTGATACGAAAAATGATAATTTTCATCAGTCTCGAATAGATGGCGCTTACAATTAGTTTATCGACAAAAAAAACTCTAGGACCGACTTTTACAAATATCTCAAAAATGGCGCCACGCCAATACTTTTCATAATTTAAATTCAATATGCAAAAACTGAGTCACAGCAACGCGTGGCCGGGTCAATTAGCTATTATATATTTTTCTTTTTAATTCTTAGTCATAGATTTGACATTGTCGTGTATTTTATAAAATCAAATTACCATGTACAACGCAACGTAGCTGGCGCTTTCTTTGCATCCGTAGATCCATAAATATATTTAGTCACCATGCGATACAATTAAAATCACTGACGAGTATATAAAAGTCTAGTTTAACCGTAACACGGTTGACCGCAACTATGACGGTAATACAGATAATCCTATAGTGAACGTATATGTTGCGTGCAACTTTTTATAACAGTAATCTCACAACGGTGCTCTTATTGCGTCATATTTGAAGAGTTAACATCTATATTTTTACTCGCAAATGTTGCTGCAATAATGTATTTGATCAGCTTTCAATTTATATCTGTGCACAATGTATCGATAAATATTGAGAAAATATATTAATCAGCTATAAAACATAGTTAAGAACATCTTCCTCCGTTCTTTCATAACCGATTTTCTTCATTTCTTTTTCTTTCGTTTTAGTTTCTTTAGCTATTGATAATATGTAGTGTTATCAATAAAAAAAATGGAATAGTTTTTTTTCTTTAAGCTAGAAGTTCGACCACTGGACTATGTAACTATAAAGTGATAATATAATAATATTACATTATTTAATTTTTCGACATTTTTAATAATCAAAGTTCTATCGATATGATAAAGCGTTGTAGATTTCTAGTCTACTATACTCCTTTTATTAAGTTAAATAAATAAATAGATGAGTGGTAATGTACACCGTTTGATTGAAGTAAGTTCGAAGCCTGTAATGAGCCTCAACAAAAAATACATTGTGTTAAAAACATAGGCCATTGGCAGGAATTATCAAGTGCCCCGTGAGTTGAAAATCTATTATCAAATACCTATAAATGTATTAAGGCAGCTGTACTTAAAAGCAAATCGTTATATAGTTCTACTAACAAACGTTATACTAACTAGGCACTAACGTTATAAAGCTGAATAGTTTGTTTCTTTGAAAGTGTTGATCTTAGGAACTACTGGTCCGATTTAACATCATTAAGAGCGGAGCACCAATGAAAAATGTTTCAAAATCAGGGTATTTTTCCTTTTGAGAGCTTTCGCTTTAAATATGATTTTTACTCGAAGATATTGTATGGATGATTATAAAAATAAAGATAGTTGCTAGTAAATAAAGTATAACATTTTCAAAATATAGATTACTTAATGTTCCAAGTCACCAATAGTAAGATAGTCTGTTGAGTAATTACCTATTTTCCCTAAGACAAAGATCTAATCATAAGAAATTTGATATCGTAATGTGTATACGAAGTTGATGTATTTTAATAAGTATAGCATTGACTTAAAAATATGACTAACTAAGATAGATTTGCATACTAACACAAATTAATTGGCTATTCAACGCCACTTCGTAAAAACCTTGCTCACTGATATATTACGATATTAATCTTGATTTCAATTCTATCGTGTTCCTTTACGTAATACATTCAATTCTTATTAATCTTCCAAATTGGCAATGAAGTAATATAACACATTGTTCAGATGAAGAAATAACCTCCCTAATTATTACGAAACGACAACATAATATCTGAAACTTTAGTAACAATGTCTGAAGCTACTACAAATGTTATTTGAAAACCTTATCTTAAATACCGTACTAGCTTTTGCTCGTGGTTTCACTCGTCTTAATATAGACTTCGTTTATCCGTCGGGAACAATACATTTTGTTAGATGAACAACATTTTATAATGATCTGATGCAAAATTTTATTATATTCAGTTGATTAATTAAGACATGAAACAACAAACAAACTTAAATTCTTTTTATATTATTAGTTAGGAGTTAATAAAGGATATTATAAGCTAATTAATTGTATATCACAGCTTTCAGGAGTCAAGTTCAAGTCAAATTACTATACAAAACGTAGATCAGAAAGTAAATTATTAAAAACAAAGGAATATTATGGTCTAACCATGTAATTAATATTGTGTATAAAATATATAATACCTATATCTAAAATACCTTTTCTTGATTCCTAATTTCATTAGTTAAGATAAAAAACCCACACGCAAACCGCAAAAACAATCAAGAGCATATTATTTTGTAGTGCGACATTGATGAGTGATACATTTTCGTGAGGATTTCAAACAATTTGCTAACCGCTCGGTATTATTGCGTGTGATCATATATAACTATTTGGTCATTCATAACTCAAATAGAGTATTAAGCGATAATGATATGCGAAAATGAATATTTCGTTATTTATACGATAAAAATGAAAGAAATAAAATATTGTTAGAAATTAACAGTTACTACGAAATTGTTATGACAAAGGCCGTGTCCCTGTTACTTTTTTCAATTACAAACTAAATAAATACTGAGATATTGATACACCAAAAAGACTATAAGAACTGTGATATTCTCTGATTAAAATAACCAATACATTGTGAGCTGGTTGCCAATGAACATAACATCTAATACCTTTAAACGGGCAATTCTTGTATATTTTTATGTTTGTATATATTCAGGATCTAGGAAACGGCGTCACCTATTTCCGTGAAACTTAGTATGTAGGTCGTTTCGGGGAAGATAAATCGATCTTTCTAGATTTTATCCATAGATAACTTTTCTAACTGAGTTTTCAGGCAATGAAAAATATAGCTAGAATATAAAGGTAAATTTCGCCAGCGCTGGCAAAACAAAAATGGCTCATATGGAAATGGTTCCTTCGAGAATCTGTGTAACCCCATTTTGAATCCGAGTGACAGAAGAAAATATATTTTTTAATATGTATATATTTTTTTTAATATAATTTTATAAGGCAAACCTAACAGTTTATTTTAATTTTAAAATGTTTTTTAAATAACCGAGCTAGGCTCGGTCACCCAGTTACTAGAACTTTGAGTTACCTGAAGAAAATCTGAAATCTTAACTAATTGTTCTTCTATGTAACATTGGTATGAGAACTATATATACTATGAGTGCAGTATATGTCTAGATATATTTTAATACATCTCTGCTTACACTTCAAAAGTTTAACGGTGTTATTACAATAAAGTTAAATACGTATTAAATACTTGCTATAAAAAGGTTACGTTTTAGATGCACCGCGCTCGGTGAGTGTTCGCCATCTTGTTCTTTTGTCTCGCTTTGGTTAGGTTACGTTAGACTTGCGAAAACAGCATAACGCGAACTTGGATCGGGCGAGCGCGGTGCATTTAGTACAAAAAACTATTTTAAAGCAAGTATTTAATACGTATTTAACTTTTTTGTAATAACACCGATAAAGCTTATGTTGAATGAAATATGAGGACTATAAACAATATGAATATAGTGTATTGTGTCACAGTTTAATTATGTCATAAATATTTTACATATCTGCTTACCCTCCAAAAGTTAGGCAAGATTTTAATTATGTGTGAATATGTAAGTTTATAACGAAAATTTTACACCCAAATTGATGTCACGAGCTAAAACGCACGTGTGTAACCGGAAGCATACGCATTTAAATCCATAGACAGATATATTTCTCGGTCGATTAGTATGATGCAAGGTATCATGCGATTTATTAATCATTCCGTTAAAATGTGTATGTCTTTAACGGAATCTTTTATTGTAAGACAATAAAAATCAATTCAAAAACAACAACACGGGCTATTGTAGAAAATGTGTCTAATCTAAAAAAACATTGTGACTGATTTATTATGTACATAGAAGGAACAGTGGGTCAGTCATTGACATAATTTCTATATCGATGCTTGGATTAAAATAAAATAATTTATTTATTACTTACTGTAGGTTTTTGTATTAATTAGCTGATTATAAGGATCAAATATGCACAAGATATTCTCATATTTTGTCTCTGAAAGTTATTTAATTTTATATTTAGCTAATATTTTACTTTCCAACTTAAACTAGGTAGGTTTAATTCTTGGAAGATATGTTGTATTAACTTAAAATACAAATTAAATAAAGCTCAAGCGTTTAGATGCTCATTTATTAAAAAAAAAAAAACTATTTCATAACTAACACTTTCGAATGCGCGTCGATATCTTTATTCGAGAATTAAAACACGTCTCCGTATGAACTACTTT
Organism: Antheraea mylitta; assembly: GCA_014332785.1. Lineage (NCBI taxonomy): Eukaryota > Metazoa > Arthropoda > Insecta > Lepidoptera > Saturniidae > Antheraea > Antheraea mylitta. The sequence continues at coordinate 2,216,044 of JACEII010000050.1, read as the reverse complement.
TAATATTGTATTTACTAATTTATTGCGTTTCATCAACCACAGCCTTCTGTTTATGCTAATGATTTGTCGTAGAAGGTTATCGAATGGTTCTCACGATATATAAATAGGCATCTTGGACATGTGAGACAGACATACTTTCATACTATCCACAATTTGATAATTAATATTTTGTATAATGGGGTCCTAATCAAAGATGCGGTTATAATATTCAATATAATAACGATTTTCTTATATAAAATGATAGTTTTAAAATAAGCAAATGGTTAAATAAGTTACGCAGTACAAATTACCAAATTGGTTGTAATATTTTTTAATAAGTTGATAATTTTAAAAGAGACTAGTAATTTAAATAAGTTATGAAGTGCAAATTAGCAAATAAGTTGTAATAAATTTGGGTTTCAATTTAAATTCACTTTCATAATAATGTATTTCTGCAAAAATAGTGTTTTTTAACCCTTGGTTAATATTTTATGCTTTGTAACACAAATATTTAAAGCCAATAACAAAAAAAATCAAACAATAATTCTTAAAATATATATCTAATGGCATACGTAATAAATATATTCTAAACAATAAACTTAAATGTTATACACGTTAAGTAAATCAGATAATAAGTTTCATATTTAATAATTGAAAATTATATGAAAAAATAGTGCGCAAGAATTATTTTAATTTAACTATTATTTTAAAATGAGAAATCATTCGATTCAATTGATGAATAATGATAATGTATAAATAAATAAAAAATATATAAATACATTCAGATCTGCACAAACATCGTTATATTAAGGATAGATTATTAACAATGAAGGCATTGTTTCCTTTGTCAACATTCATTTTAGAAAGACAATAACTTCATCAAAATTAGATTAAAGATATACCGTTATTTGAACGAAGAAAGCTATTAATCTATTCTATATATAAAATGGCAGAGGTATGTCGTTGCGCCTATCACTTAAAAACTACTGAATATATTTCGATCACATTTTTAAAGTGAGGAATCCTGATCAGCAACCTTTTCGCGTGATCTGTGGTGTGTCTGGTAGAGTGTTGTAAACACCGGTTCTCATTCAATCATCGATGTTAAGCAACGTCGGGCGCGGTTCGTACTTGGATGGGTGACCGTCTGGGAATACCGCGTGATGTTGGCTGTTTAATATTTTTTTTCATTAAAACATTTCCGTGTTATACAATAGTTTCACTCTTTACTGCAAAAGCTCTTTTTATTTTACTTTTTATACACTTGGCCTTTATCTAAAAAAACGATCACAATAGCTTAATAAATTAAGCTATCCCACCTTACATTAAAATGTTTTAATAAAGTACTATTTCTAGAAGCACTATGTGTGATGTTTATTTTCTTGCTGTGAAGAAATGAGGCAAGCGATGTGGTGTTTGAATTTTCTCCTATGTATAAAAAATATAACTAGAAGACCCGGCGGACGTTGTCCCGTCCTGACAATTAAAACAAATTAACAAATTATATACCAAAATCTTCTCCATTAATCACTTTATCTACTGGAGGAAATCGCATGAAAATCCGTTCAGTAACTTTTGAGTTTATCGCAAACAGACGTGGCAGAGGCTGTTGTTCTATACTATGTAACATTAATGACAAAGCCGCGGGTACCAGTTAGTAAATAATGCATTGTAATAAAATTACGTTCATTCTTTAATACAATATGCCAGCTGATCTGACGTCATGAGAATTATATATTATTTTTTTTATATAATGTACAATTTGTCGAGTGTTTCACTTAATTAGGAATTCGCATGAAGATTATTGTTATCTATTTAATCTAACATTAATATGATGTTTTATAGTATATATTTTTAATTTTAAAATTGTAAAATGAAACAATTATACTTAATTATGAGCATGGTGCAATTTATAGACGATCTTTAATTTTTTCAAGTTATTACAAAAAAGTTAAATACTTGCTTTGAAAAAGTTTGGGTACTTTCGTATTAAGTGTACCGCGCTCTCCGAACGTTCGACATCTTGCTCTTTTGTCTCGCTTTGGTTAGATTTGGTTAGACTTGCGAAAAAGGATAACGCAAACTTACCGTGGCAGCGGTCGGCGAGCGCGGTGTATATAATACGAAAGTATACAAACTTTTTTAAAACAGGTAGTATAAGTAACACGATTCATTTATATTTTGGTGCAAGTAATAATTCATGTTCAGAATTGATTATAAGCAATTGGTCTAGTTAGTATAATCTATACTAATATTATATAGAGGTAAAGTTTGTGAGTTTGTGACGTTGTAGGGGGTAATCTCAGGAACTACTGGTCCGATTTGAAGAATTCTTCCAGTGTTATATAGCTCATCCATCGAGAATGGTTATAGGCTGTATATAATCACGCTAAGACAAATAGGAACACATATAAAAAATGTTTCAAAATCGGGATGTTTTTTCCTTTTGAGAACTGCTGTGTGTTATGTATCTATTCCACGCGAACGAAGTCGCGGGCAGAGGCTAGTAGTTAATAATGCACTTTGCAATAAAGCTATACTTCTAGTACAAAGAAAATAGATTTATTATTTGGTTACAACGAATAAAGTATACCTTTTTTTTTGCCACATATAAAACGTTACATTAAAGCGTACAAACGTATTTAGATATTTAAAAAAATCTGTGAAATTTTTAAAAACATATAATTAGTATTTTTTTTATACTTTATTGGTCTTAGCGTATGCCCATAATCTCATCCAATGTTAAATAACGACATGGTCTAAGATTATAAACACGCCATACCTAGATGCAAGTGGCTCTCAAGAGCAGCTGCCAGAACACAACAGTTGCTAGGCGAGAGGTTTTTCTTCGTTCTATACTTTCTTCACGATATTTTCCTTCACCAGGAGCTTCAACCCGATTGCTAGGATTCGAACCTACATCCATCGACTCTGTGTCCGAACAAGACATCAACTAAGCTATTTTCGCTTCAGCTTCGATTTGTAATATTATACATTCTTATACCCTTGATTCCCTCCTCCAGTAATGCTGACCAAGCCTGACTCCGTTCCTACCTACTTTCAAGTCAGCTTTCCTCATTACTCATTATATACACCCAGTTAATCAGTCTCCGTTCCTCTTTCGCACTGGTTGATTCAATTTTATATAAATATTTTTGATTAAAGTCATTTCAGGACTTATAAAATCTTTTTTTTAAAGCTGTTCACTAAGCCCAGTATAACAGATCGAAATCAGGAGCTCATAGTTAGTCTCTTATGTGTCTACTAGCTTCTGCCCGCGATTTTTTTTGTATGGAATAGCTACTACAGGATAATTTCAACTTTAATTCGAATCTTCGTTTACATAGAAAATAAACATACGCTAATATCGATTTTGAAACATTCTTCATTGGTGCTTCGCTCCTACTGGTCTGATGATATGCCTATATCCTTCCTCGATAAACGATTCTGTAATGTTACCTGTAAGAATTCTTCAAATCGGAATAGTAGCTTCTGAGATTAGCGCGTTCAAACAAGCAAACTTTTGTAAGATTAGTATAGTTGATAAGTATAGGAATATAGTAGGGATGAATTGTATACATGACATCAATATTCTAAATCCTGTAAAGACCGAAACATATACACACGAGAAAACGAATAACCATGACAATAGTCACGGGCGATGGTCGATGAAATACCAGTCATCAATATCGGTGAATCGACAATTACGCGGGCAATTTCATTCGCCCGCTCTCTAATAACTGAACCGTCTGCCGAACAAATTTCTCCATAATCACATATGATGGATTCTCGAAAAAAAAATCATTTCCTCGGTCGGAAGTGCATATACTACAGTAACTATTAAAATCAATTACTTGTAACGGTATTTGAATGTTTTATAAACATATTTATATACAAGCCAGAGCCCGCGACTTCGTTTTCATGGAACTAATTTGTTAATTCTTTGATAAAATTTGTTTTATATGTATTGATTGTGATAATTTTATTTATTGGCTATCTAACTTTTTTTACTTTTTAAGTCCATTTAGAAACGTAAAGTCAATCTTATTAAATTTGTCGTGGAAGAGCATAATACTATGTGATCTACATAAACTGAAAATTTTCCTATCCCCCAGTAAAAGTCTCGTCAAAATAGGTTTAGCATTTTCAAGTATTATATCATAACCATATTAACAACTATTTTATTCGCGTACCGTAGTTTTTCCACGGATATGCTCGCATTTATAGCGATTTGGCCTGTCCACTGTGAACAGAATTAATTATCTGTGGTTAAAATGTACTTTATGTCTTTTTTATTTAATCAAAAATGCGTTACAATCAGTTTACTAATTAAGGCGTAGAAAGGCAAACAAAAAAGCTTATTTTCGCATTTATAGTATAAGTTAGGATAAAGGCTTAAAAAAATCTAAGTTCTTGTGATTTATTATGAAGCAATTAAATTCATGTTTGAATTCATTCCTCAGTATTTATTTAAGTAAATTACTCGTGCAATGATCGTGACATCCGTATAATTACCAAGCGTTCTCTAAACACCAAATTAGGCTGATGATTTTTTAGTTAACCTGTGTGTCACTTGTGTCTATCTGTCTGCCTATAGCGTATTTATGTTATCGCTGAAGTGTAGAAACCAGTACTCTACGGACTATCCACAAAATGTGATTCATGATTGTTTGAGTCGCGGAGAAATTACGCGATAAGCTGACTTCAAACGTCAATCCCTAAATGGGTGATCACGAGGTCACAAAAAAGTTGCCGCAAACTACCGCATCCATCTTACCACAAATTTTTTTCTTAATATTTTATTACAACCAATTATCCAGATTAGTGCTTTCACATATTACTATAAAGTACCTGGGCGACTGAGCCCTGCTCGGTTCTATAAAAAATATCTTTAAATTAAAATAAACTGTTAGGTTTGCCTTATAAAATCACCATTTTTTTTTCACAAAAAAAAATTAAAAAAATATATCTCTTCTGCTGTCACTCGGATTCGAAACGGGGTCACATGAATTTTCAAGGCAACCGATTTCCATCTGAGCTATTTTTGATTTGACAGCGGCGGCGAAATTTACCATTATATTCCAGCTATATTTTTTCATTGCCTGAAAACTCAGTTAAAAAAGTTTTCTATGAATGAAATCTAGCTAGATTGATTTATCGTCCCCGAAAATACCTATATAATAAATTTCACGGAAATAGATGACGCCGTTTCCGAGATCCTAAATAAATACAAATATAAAAATATACAAGAATTGCTCGTTTAAATATATAAGATAGATTCATCGTAAGAGTTTAAACTCCTTTGTGTAGTGGCATGTGGAATGTAACAATCCAATTAAGACCTCTTCACGAACAAACTTACATTAATAGTGTCAACATTCGAAAGTCAATGTCAGAATTATTGACACGATGGCGTCCGAGATCTATTGATTTAACCTAACGCATCTACGAGTTGTGAAAGTATTAAAAAATCACACCTTATTAGAAGAGACGTTAGCGCGTCTGAGTTTGTACATACGTGCGAAATAGGGTTGTCGAAATCGAAAGGACTAACAAGATATATTACAGTAATGCGAGCTCGTAAATGTCCTGTTAATTGACCTCTCACGAATGATAGATATGACTTAATCGCCAGGCTAGACTTCGTTGTGTTAATAACTTTAAATATGCAATAATGGAAAATTTCTTAAACGTTTCTTTACGGCATACTGCATTCTACCTCCTACATCTTTTTCTATACAAATAATAACTATTTAAATCTAGTGTCTGTACTTTTTAGATTTTAATAAAAAAAATATCACAGGTGTCTTGAAATAAGTGATAAAATAATTTTCAATCATTTTAAAATATGTCTGTCTGTTTGTTTGAACACGCATCACTGCGTTCACGTTAGATAAATTCAAGAAAGGATTAGATTCATAATTAGATCTGGTAAGTGCCACTGCGGCCTGATTTTTGGATTTATTTTATTTTCAAGTCAGGACAACATACGTCGGGCCCGCTAGTGATACTACTAAGGGTACACATAATACGTAGGGTATTTTTCCTCCAGAAAAAGTATTGTTTAATACGGCTAACTCTGCATTACATTAAAGGGAGAATAGATGCGAACACAAACTAGTTTCTTACACATTTTTAATATGAGCTTTTATTTGTAAGACGGACCAACCTATTTTAATTGAATTTATTTTGTATATGAGTTACGTTACGTTACATTAACAATGCGTTTTTATCAAGTGGCGTTTCAACCCATAAACTTTAGTATCGCTCAGAAATAATATTTGCATAATTTATTAATATAAAAATATACAATAATAAGCAATATTTTTTATATCTTTTTTTTTATTTAGTGACTTAGGTCCACGAAGAACATATTAGTCCTATCGTACCCTAATCTTAACTTATTCACAGAATAGACTTTAACACAAACTTCCATAGAATCATAATAATTAATGTGATTTTTTTTTATATCAAAGGAGGCAAACGAACTGGTGGGTCACGTGATGTTAAGTGATCACCACCGTCCATAGACACTAGCGACATCAGGGACGTCATGCGTGGCAAGTGCGTTGCCAGCCTGTATATGGGAGAAAGGAGAGGGGAAGGAAAGGGAAAGAAGGAAAGAGGAAGGGACGTGGGCCTCCGGCTCTCTCACTGACCGAACGAAACACAACAATGCAAGCACTGTTATTTCACGTCGGTTATCTGTGAGAGGGGTGGTACTACCCCGGAGGAACCGACCCATTCATGCTGAAACCAAAAATAGCTTCAGCGGGGCTCTACCACCTACAAAATGTGTGTGTGGATAATGTATGACAGCCCTATACGAAACCGATACAAGGACGGTAGTCATTTTTATTGATGTTTTTACACCACTCACTAGCGTCGTGGTATCGTGAAATGAGAAAAAAATATTAATTAATTAACTGTTAGCTATAATTTAAAGAATTTGATTGATAATTAAATTTAAACGTTACCGAGACCGTAAATGATTATTATACAGATGTTTCATTATAGTCGTAAGTTTAGTAACCTGAATTAATATTTTTTTTAATAGTAATTTATTAAATATTAACTGTTCAATTATTATTAACTATTTTTGGTTAATTTTTTTATTTATTGAAGCACGACGTAGTGACTGCACTATGCCTGATGGTAAGCATAGTACAATCTAAAAACAGTGGCGACCACCGAGAAACAGATCATCCATCGTCGGTCGCCGCTGTCATGCCGGCCATAATGACGAAAGTCGCCCGGTACTGGATATGCACAGGCTGATCCCGAAACGCGACACGCAGAAGCAAGTCACTATGACGGGCTTTTTCGCCATATACATGGTCGTTGCGACCCAGTCGGGCTGTAAAACCCTACCACCCCGCTATCGCCATTGCCTCGTTCGTTGATCAGCAGGGTGTACCACGTGCAGGTGAGGTTGGCTTGGGTGTCTCAAGTCTTAAGATGTTACTCGACACCCCTTACACCCCGCATTAATGACGTTATTGTTTCTATAGTGCTTGCATTTCAATTCTTTATGGCCATTTTTAGGTTGTAATCCACTAATAAATAAATTAATAGAGTACTAAATGATATATCGGTACATTTTGAAGCGGATACAATTTTTCACAGGCTTGTTTGGCTGCAAAAAAATGTATTAAGCCGCTCAAATTTTTTTAATTTTCAAAATTGCCGAAAATGTTTTTTTTCTCGTTGTTTTACTATTTTCTACCATTACAATGATTAACATCCTAAAATTTTCAAGTCGATGTTTTAGTATTTAAAGGTAGCTCTATTTTTTTTTAAATATCCAAGTACCTTAGACCTTTTTAAGCGACTTCTGAACATAAATATAAACGACTTTATTATGGTTTCTTGAAGTTGACATGAAAAAGAATAGAAAAAAGGTAAGAGAGATCCAAAAAAGAATCGAGACGATTTTAACAATCACAAATGACATTGACAAAAATATATGTTTTTTTTCGACGATTTTGAAAATTTTTAAACATTTTATGCGATCGTTATTTTTTTTTTGAACTGCGCTTTTTTAGGATCTCTTAACACGTAATAAACTAAACGTATCATCGTAAGACACTAGAAAAAAATAGTTTTTTCTTAGGCTTCCCTAATGTTAATTAATGTTTTAAAAGTATTAATAGACATTGCTTAAACATTATTTTTCTTGTGGCAAAACGAAATCTAGAGGTCGTTGCACATCCTCATGTGCATGCAGCGTTACGAATGATATTACATAAGTAATAATTTAACAGTTCTATCAACAGACTACAAAAATATTGACGTTTTCAATTCGTTTGTTTTTTTTTTTTTTGAGTAAGTATATAGGATATTTACAGAAGTTCCTCAAAATCGAATAGGAAAGGTACTGTTATGGAATTTAATGATAATCCGAAACTTGGTAGAAAAGTAACAAAATATGAACAAATAAAGTTAAGGCTTATTAATTTTGTAGGTCTTTTATTATGCACTATAACAAACTGTGAATAAACCACTTAAGGTTTATGTTTATTTGTAAAAAATAGCTATTTTAAGTTGTTTTATCAAATTTTAGTTTTATTTTAACTAAATGTACATCACTACATGTTATAAGTCCTCTGCCACGTTTGTCAGTCTGTTCGCGATAAACTCAAAAACTACTGAACGGATTTTTATTCGGTTTTCACCAGTCGATAAAGTGGTTTATGAGGAAGAATTAGGTATATAATCTGTCAAGTTTTCTTTATTATCAAGCCGGGACAAAATCATTTCATTTTTATTGTTTTCAATTATTGTTAGTTATTAATAAGTCTAGATAAATTTCTTGTCTCTTATAACTTTTAGTTTAGTTTTTTTTTTTTTGTGTTCTCTTTGCTGGTTCCCTTTTATGGTGTTCTTATAAAAAAACAGTTGAGGTAACTTTCATGGTGATGCCAAAGTGTATTAGCGTTTATCATTGTCATGTAAACATATTCTATACATACACCAACAACCACTTTAATATATGTATATACATTTTGTAAATATAACACAACTGTATGTATGTATGTAGACTAAAGTCATGACTGCTTGCCAAATGTGTGCTTAATTTCGAGACTTGAATTTTAAAAATGACATCCTTGTATAAATATTGTAACAACCGATCCTTTAGTTTATTTAGTTTGGGGTGTAAGGGGTCTCGAGTAACATCTTAAGACTTGAGACACCCAAGCCAACCTCACCTGCACGTGGTGCACCCTGCTGATCAACGAACGAGGCAATGGCGATAGCGTGGTTGTAGGGTTTTACAGCCCGACTGGGTCGCAACCATCATGTACATGGCGAAAAAGCCCACCATAGTGACTCGCTTTTGCGCGTCGCGTTTCGCGATCAGCCTGTGCATATCCAGTACCGGGTGACTTTCGACATTCTGGCCGGCATGACAGCGGCGACCGACGATGGATAATCTGTCTCTCGGTGATCGCTACTGTTTTTGGATTGTACTACGTTTACCGTCAGGCATAGTGCAGTCACTTTGTCGTGCTTCAATAAAAAAAAAATTTGAGTGAAGTCTATTCATACTGTCCGTGTATCCAGATGTCGAGTAGTGAGTTATCAAGTATTTGTATGGCCTATAAACTACGTCAAGACAAGCTTGTATGATTATAAATTTTAAGTAAACTAGCATATTCATGTTTTAAATAATACTTCACTAAAGGGTTAAATTCTTATTACATATTATGATGAATAAAATCAACATTCAAAAAGTTGGTGTGTCCTTTAACCGTAGATAGAAGTGGAAACTTATAAATGTATTTACATGCACTTTAAAGTCCATATATGGATATAAATATATATTGAAATAAATAATAGCTGTATTCAAATACACATAATATATTAGTAGTGGTAGAGCCACGCTGAAGCTATTATTGGTTTCAGCCTGAATGGGTCGGCTCGTCCGGGGTAGCACCACCCTCTCACAGAAAACCGATGTGAAGTAACAGTGCTTAAATTGTTGCGTTTCATTCGGTCAGTGAGAGCGCCGGAGACCCATCTCCCCTCCCCTCTCCTCTTCCTTCCCCTCCCCCTTTCTCTGCATTTCTCCTAACACAGGCTGGCAACGCACTTGCGACTCCTTTGGGGTTGCTAGTGTCTATGGACGGCGGTGATCGCTTAACAACAGGTGAGCCGCATGTTCGTTTGCCTCCTTATGACATTAAAAAAAAGAAAAAAAAAAGAAAAGATTATTTACTTTAAATATCCCACTAATTGTATACAAGACATATATAATATTCATAATTAATTTAAAGTTTCAGAAATTCGGTATATTAACTCTGCCCTCTCAATACATTCTTTATAATCTAATGTACGTCCGCAAAAACTTAGATAAGCTGGATTTAGATAAAGACCGACATAATCTAAATACTAGAAACAATGACTTTTTTTTTAACTTTATTTTTGGCAATCAACCGTTCAGATTATTACTGCCATTGTCACGTAGTCAATAATATTACAAGCGTAGAACGATCATTTCAACATCAAGCGTCGTGTGAATCAACATTCTAACAAGATGGTGGCTCCCTTGTTAGAACCTTCCATGGAGTTTTTGTGGCATCTCAGAATTGCATGCTCCGTGGTATTATTTTTCATTCACTTCACTTATGCATAATAAACTAACCATATTACATAAAACATCACCAACTTTATACAATATAGAGTCAAGTAACACAAGATTATGAATAAAATATAAAATCCACTACATGACAGACTGAAATCCCGCCAAAAACTGAACAATGACATTCCATGTTTCAGGCTCACACAGACCAGTAACAAGTTGCTTAGGTAACAATGTTAAGTTTTATAACAAAATCCCAAAACACATTACCGATTTGCTAGATAGTAAGTTCAAGCTCCGTATCAGAGAGGTTTTATATTTAAAGGCTATTATAGGGTGGATCTATATGTGAACGATGGTGATGTCTGGAAATGACGCCTTTCTCTGTAAATACACAAACGAATATAACCGTATATGTTTATAAAAATAAATTGCGCTATGTGATGTAAAATGAAACGGTAACCCAGATCAAATTTCTTGCCGGTTCTTCTCGAGGTTGTCTGTGCAAACCGATGGTAGTTTTGACGTTCGTAAGTACCTTCTCACAGGGCCTAAATTAAAAATAGTATTTTTGATATTGATTTTGATTATAATACGTACTTATTGGAAAGACAATCTCTTTGTTAGACATTAAACATGACTGATGACGACTAAAGCCGATACAGGATTCAGAGCGTCCGCGTCACCGATACGAGCGTACTTGATGTCGAGTTGAGCCGAGTAAAACCGATTCAATGCGCTTAAAGAAGCTTTCACTATAAGAAAGTAACTCAAGTAAGTGTTTTTTTTTTAAATTAAACTGAGTATAGTGCCGTCCAAAACTTACAATTACTACCGAGAGGTTGATGATCCATCGCTAGACATCGCTATCATTTTCGAAATGAAAGCGCTGTTGACCTGGAAAGGTCTTTACAGCTGAAGCTGTAAAGTGTACTGTGAACCGAACTACAGCCCTTCCTATCATGTTAAGTTTGTAATGCTTTGGATCGTTATTACAATATGAAAGACGATAGTATCCCAATATGTACACCCTACAACTTTCTTATTTCAGTCTCTTTATTTAGAAGCTGTTAAATTAAATTTTAGAGAAACAACTAGAAAAGTAATAAAAGGAAAGAATTTACCTACTGAGTCTACCTAGGAAATGTTAATAACGTGATTAATTCTACAGTTATGAAGAAGACCAGACTTTACTGCATTACATTAGCGTGATTCATTCAGAGTTATGTATTTATTCGCGGTGATGACTAACAATTTAATTTCATTATAATTACCGCAACATTTCCTAATTTAATTTCACTACTCGTTCTGAGTTAATATTTTCTTTGAACTATTCGTATTTTACTTAGGTTTGTCTATTTATTTATCCGTTTCTTCACCGAATGTCCTTTTTCTATACGTTATTGGTTTTTAATCTTTGACTACAATCTTGAGTGATGTTAAGTGGGGAAGTTATCCAAGACGGTAAATACGCGAAACTTAGAAGGACTAGCTCTTAAATGCAACTGTCAAAACACAATCGTAGATGCTTGACCACAGCACTTCAGTTTGATGGGTAAGTACTTGGTATTTTTTATGCAAGAACTGCTAAACGAACTGTGATAAATATTCAGTCATATAGCTTATACATCGTATTAACACATAGACTATAATTTATATATATATCGTTTAAAACAAAGTCCCCTAACGCGTCTGTCTGTCTCTTCGCGATAAAATCAAAAATTACTTAGCGGATTTTCATGCGGTTGCCACCAGTGGATAGTGATTCATGAGGATGATTTTATTATATAATTTGTCAAGGATTTTTTTTTATTCAGGGCAGGACAACGTCTTCCGGGCCCGTTAGTATCATATAAATTGGTCCAAATATAGAGATAAGAGTCAAGTAAGTTAAGAAAACTTCAGTCATCTGACAAATATCTCTGCGTTCGCTGCCTAAACCGCCTTACATGAATACAACGTACGGTTTCATTCTTTTTCTTCTTCTTCTTCCTAGCGTTTTCACGACTTAGTGCCAGGGTCCGCTTTCCTAATAGACTTCCTCCACTTTGCCCGATCTTCGGCATCCTTCTGTGTGAGGTTATTCTCCCTTAAGCCCGCCTTCACCACGTCAACCATCGTTTTTTGGGCCTGCCACGAGACCTTGTCGCTTGTACAGTCATGTTGAAGCATCTATTTCCGACGTAGTCTGGCGGTCTGCAACTTATGTGGCCGTACCGATGGAGTCGCCTCTCCTGCAGCTTGTCTGCAATGTCATGGACTCCAACGCTACCAAGGATATGTTCGTTTCGAATGCGATCTTATCGCGTAACGCCACATATCCATCGCATAATTTTCATCTCAGTGATGTGTAGCTGTTGGACATGTCTGCCTAGGATCGCCCACGTTTCGCTGCCATACAACAAGACCGGTCGGATGATGCACTTGTATACCAGGCCTTTTAACTTCATCGGTATCCTTTGATCACATAGAACGCCAGAGAAATATAAACATAGACGAAGACGTGAGCGGTTACTAGTATTTGATATGCATTCCGATGTTGGCTTTACTAGCGTAAATCTAAGAAAATCATTAAATTACAATATTTGATCAAACGATATCATATTAGTGTGAGCTCTGCTACTAACCTGAATATATAAATATTGTATTTACAATGTATTTATGCAAGTGACTGCAATGTATTAACACATTTTCACAAGCGCTTTTCATAAAATCAGTTGGCATTCTAAGGTGCTAAAAGAGCCGCGTTAGAATATTAAGAAACGCCTAAACATACACCCAAACACTTCTTATATCAATAAAAGAGAAATAATTAGCATGGAAATAGTAAAATCATATGGTATTATGTGAAATTCTTTAGTAATGTATGTAGTTGCTGTCGAAATTTTACGTTTGGCAACACCTAATATTGTACATGTGGTTAACGTGGACAGTGCGTTCTAGAGGTCACTATTTCGTAAATATGTGACAAAATTCGTGTGACTCTTGTATGTTTGTGAATTACTAACATCAATATTAAAAATGATGAAATGTTATCATCATTTTCAATAAAAAGTAAAAGTATAATCCAGTTTACGTTTAACTCTAACATATATGGTGGTTAGCTGGAAGAAAATGCTTTATAGCATTAAGCTCGCCAGTGTACAAACAAAAAGTGCAATAAAGTATACATACATGTTTTTTTTCGAACTTCATCATATCAGCATGCAAGAAACTTATTGCAGATATTTCAGGAAGTTCGTCGTGGAGTTTTAGCCAGTTAAATTCGCCGAAAGGCGCCACCTCCTGCGTGCTTAGCACATAGGTGGTGAGTAGGCTCAAACGCAATCTCTCTCCGGGGAGCGTGGATCATTTATTATCATATATTAATCATAAATTTTTCTACACGTTAAAAAAAACTTATTTCAAAAAAGGTATGGGCATAATCATCACCTCAACTCTCGATGTTTTAGCGATTTCAAACTCCGAAAAATCCCAATTCTATATTTTATCCCATACGATGGTACCACAAGAATATTTCTTAGGTTTACATTTCCCCACAATGTTTTTCTTCACTGTCACCTGATCATCAATTCAAATTAATGGCTACTTGTGGGGATTGAACATGATATGTTGAATTGACATTCCATAGGTCTAATTTTGCGACAACTATGACTTTTTTTTTGAAATGACTACGCTATTGACCTAGCAAGGTCTTAACAGCTTCACCGATCTACAACAACTATGACAATCTAAAGAAATATTTGTGCAACATGAGTCTCCAGAGCACTAGAGATGATGATTTTGTGACAACGTGAAGGAGACTCCAAAACACTCCTTGTGTGAATGTAACCTGTTGCAATCTACACGTATTGCTAAAGGAGTACATGCTCGTAATCAAAAAGTCCTGCAGTATAGTACAAATGTGATAGGACTAGGCAGGAAGCTTTAGCAATGTGGAGAAATCAGAATAGATCATACTGGTCGCAATGATACAGGCCTAAGGCCTGCATAGCTAAAATAAAAATAATAACAGTCCTGTTTTCAATCTTATGTGACACTTATTTTGATTAGTTTCAACAATAAATTTATAAATTATACCCTTCTTGTTATTCTTAAACATAAACTATCACTACTATGTAGTTTCAACAAAATCCGTTCAGTAGTTTCTGCGTGAAAGAATAAGTAAGAAACATTTATGCATCCTCAGACTTTGTCACTTATAATATTACAAGCCCCTGCCCGCGACTTCGTCCGCGTGGACATAGTTAATTTGGGCTAACTAATATGCAGCGAAAGCTCTCAAGAGGAAAAAACACCCTGATTTTTAAACATTCTTCATGGTTGCTCCGCTCCCATTAGTCTTAGCGTCATATCTAGCCTATAACCATCCTCGATAAATGAGCCATATAACAATGAAAGAATTTTTCAAATCGGATCAGTAATGTCTGTTTTTTTTTTTTTTCTCGAACTGACTACGCTATTGACCTAGCAAGGTCTTAACAGCTTCACCGGACTACTAAGGCGAGCGCTTAAGGCACTCAGCCGATTTTTAGTAATTTCTGATATTACCCCCTACAATGTCACAATTCATAACGTCACAAACTCACAAACTCACAAACAAACTTTACCTCTTTATAATATTAGTATAGATGTATAGATTAATATGATATTACATTAAAACTTGTTTGGCAATTTTAGTGAACGCAATGAATACAAAACAAATATTAATAGGATAGAAATAAAGCTTTGCCGTGTTCTGCGTTAAAAAATATGAATATCAATCCCCCTTAGTACATGAATTGCTTCAACACAATTCTGCTTAAAAATTGAAAAAGAAAAAATACTTTATTTAGTTGACGTCTCGAGAAATCGCTTATGTACGCCAAAATATATTATATTATATGTGATATATTATGATATATACGACCGCAGTCTCTTTTAACTCAGCATGAAATCTCAATAAGTCGCTAAATTAATTTTTAACCCTCAATTTTACTAACATCAGTTACGATCAATGAAATCATCTAATAAAGGGATCAACTATACAGATACGTACTTCGGAAGCGTGAGATTTTTACAACACAATGTCGGGAATTCCAACCGCAATGCGAATGCTAAGTTTTATCCTTGACTTATGTACAATGCAAGTTTCTTCTAGCATATAAACGCATATCTTTATATTATATCTTTTCTTACATAAACGTATCTTTGCTATCGAAAGACCATATTAAATAAACAGGCCTTTTCTTGTCACTTGTTTTTTGGGGACACGTTAATTTTCGAAAGTTTTAAATACAGAATTTTTTGTAAAGTTTTAAATACAGAATTTTTTGTA